>HG992189.1:19410800-20010800 GCA_905220545.2 Melitaea athalia | reverse complement strand
GGCTATAGGCTATATATCATCACGCTAAGACCAATAGGAGCGGAGTCCACGCCGACGAAGTCGCGCGCAGAAGCTAGTAAACTATAAGTGTGCGAAATTTCATACTCCTCCGTCCGCGCAATTTCTGTAAAAAGGGATATAAAGTTTTTGCTTCACGTATTAATATATAGATTGTCTAAGAAATAATAATTTTAATATTTTTCCGTGACACGCACACAAGGACAAATGTTTATCATTATATTTGTACATATCAATGAAACTGTACACAGTGCGTGTTTGTTCGAAAGTGTTACTTAATCTTATTAATGGAGAAGACGGCGCTGGATATCCATGCGAGGAACTATGCCGTTTGTATACAATGTAGGAGCGAATACTTTTGTCAATGATTGTGAATATGTTTTGTATACGATACACGAGAGTATTGAAATTCGAAATATCCATTAAAAGAATTAATTTTGATAATATAAAAAATAAAACTATATAACTGAGGTAGGGCACAGCAGAAAATATCCTAATCAAATCTGGCACAGCTCGACTGGGGAAGTACTTCGATCTTACAGAAGATCACAGCTAAATAATACTGCTTTCAAGCAGTGTTGTGTTCCTGTTGGTGAGTAAGGTGACCAGAGATCCTGGGGGGAACTGGGGATAGGGTCAGCAACGTGCTTGCGATACTTCTGGAATCTGGTGTTGCAGACGTCTATAAGCGTAATTACTTACCTAGTCGAATAAAATAAACTTATCCTCCATAGTTGTAAACTATACATACCTAGGTAGTGAATATCTCATTTTGGAAGTGGATAAACAAGATTGGTGGAAGTGCTTAAATGATTCATAGAATTGAACAGTAAAGAAAAATAATAAATTTTTTGTATTTATATTATATACTTCATAAAAATTCGTGATGCATTGTCATTTAAACTAAACAAATACAAAATTTCAGCTCATCCGGTTAAAGATATTTGCTTTAATATTAAGTTGTAAGATTCCAGCGATTTCCACCCCCACAAACATACATAGTTACATACATTGCAAGTTAAATAAAAGTGCTTAATGAAGACCAGCCAATATTAACAATTTAATGTTTTACATTTTAATACTACATATGTTCTTTATTTATGGCAAATTATTATTCGCACTCGAAGGATTTTCGAAAGATTTTATAATCTTTTAATCTCTCTCTTATACATTTTAATAAAATCTTCTTTATTTATAGCAAATTATTATTGGCATTCGAAGGATTTTATAATCTTTTAAACCTTTCGCTTATTAAGTAAAGTTTAAAAAGTGGTTTCAAGGGTTTCAATAAACTTCAAGAAGGGTTTTAATAATATCAATTTCCGCATCGCCGTCATCTAACTGATCACGAGCGCCTCGCGACCGGAATACTCAATTCCTTCGTCCATTCACGACTTTGCCACGACGATTAGCCCTTAAATATTTATGGCTTGATTATCAATTTTTTTGATTTTGATTTACAAGATTATTTAATTTATTTAAATTAAGCTACAGTCGAGCAATGATAGATGATGATTATGAGTTTTATTTTCTATAAATATTTCGCATGTTTTGTTTTGAAGCTTTATTTATTTATTTTATTAAACAAATTTATGTACACTAGGATATCCGCCAATTAAGGAAAACGGATTAAGCTCTGATCCTTCTCCTACATGGAGAAAGAGGCCTATGCCAAACAGTGGGATTTTACAGACTGAAGCGTACACTAGGATAACAATAGGAAATAGCACTTATAAACAATGCTGGTACAAAGGCACTTATTATCATAATTTTGAAATAGAAGTGATAGGTGGAAAGTTGCTACCTTACTTACTTGATTATATAAAACTAGCCGTACCCCGCGGATTCACTTGCGTAAATTTTAGAAGAAAAATTACTATAACATATAGCCCATAGCTTTTCTCGGGAAAAGAACTATCAAACACAAAAATATTTTTATCAATACGAATCAGTAGTTCCTGAGATTAGCGCGTTACAAACAAACTTTTCAGCTTCAAATATTAGTATAGATTAGAAAAAAAAATATATAATTTTTTTAGATAGTAAATTCTTAAAGTTTAAAGAAAAAGTAAAAAGTCAACACAAGAAACAAATCAAAGCTATACTCTTTTAGCAATAACACGTACAACATGTTAATTAACTGAGATATAAGCCGTTTTGTAATAAGTCTCATAGTCGAGGAGTAAGAATTAAGTTTAAATGTGTTTCGTCGGCAAGTCTCGAGTGGCGACTACTTTGTACACAATTTACCGAGATTACAAAACATTAGCATAGCTTCGGGAGCGCTGGCTCTGGTGAAAGTGAAATGTGCTGACGAAGGCTCGTCATCAATATACGATGTGTGAGGATAGGGTTCGATAGTGCTCGTGTGGCATGTTGTCTTGTTTAAATTAATAACTCTATTTAGTTTCTTGCCGGTCCTTCTCTGCAGAATATATACATATAAATAAAATTGGAGTGTCCGTTTGTAATATTAAAATAACCACTCTTTACTAAATGCATATGGACGTGTACATGGTACGTATACCTACTTAAATAATATTTTTTACTATTTTTGTCTGCCTGTCTATCTGTCTGTTTGTTCCAGCTACTCTCGGAAACGGCTGAAACGAGTAAGAAGAAGGAGGACGACGAACATAGGAGTAACTTAGGCTACTTTATTTTAGCAATTTATTTATTTTATAAATGTGAACTGAACAATAATTTTTTGTTATATTTCACGCGGACGAAGTCGCGGACACAGCTAGTCTATAATACTTAAATTTTTAATTTGTAAGATGACGATTCGAAGGTGCTTTTGTTCATAAAGTTACTTTTATTTTAATTTTTATTTTGTTTAGCTTTATCTTCGGCTATTTTTGCAACTACACGTGCAGATTTTATGATATACCTAATGAATATAAACGACAGACTGCAAGAGAAATATTGCATCGATATAAATACATTTTTTAAAGGATATAACATAAAATTTACCTTCAACTTTGTTGTAGTTATTTTGATTTGTTTTACGAAATAATCAAATCCGAATTTCAATTCCCTCAAACAACTTTCAACCTTTATTTAAAAAACTAAGCAATTTAGTAGCAGTAGTTGAAGCTACGTAGGCTATATTTAATGAAAGCGAGGCACCCGACGTCACTATTATAAGCCGTACAAAGGTCGTAGTTGTGACGAAAATATCAGAAACAAGAAGCTATATCAGTAACATCATCGACCGATTCAACTTTTAATAAAAAGAAAATCAATATGACATGCTTTGACGTGCTTTACGGTGCATTATGACAATAAGCTGCGTTTGTTTTAAAATCATTTCAACTTTCTATTTATCATTTAATAGAGACAAAATTGTAACTTATTTTTTATTTGAATTATACAAATATTGTATTGATAGTAATCAAAACGAAACATAGATAAGTTATTTAAATCGGTCGATAGAAAATTCAAACATATACATATTTTTACAGTTGCTCAAAAAGTGGCGTATTGCAGGGACGTATAGCGTTCGGAATGTGGGCTATTACACACTCGTGCTTTTTTTTTACCTTTCCCGCACTCGTGCGTTCTCTTTCCCAACTGTCAAAATAATGTCTATTAAAAAGAAAAACCAACCATGAAGTTTTTACTAAAAAAATTCATAGAAGTTTTTATGATTTATGCAAATACTTACGTATATTTCTTAAAAGAAGATACTAATTTGTTTCAATATCAGATTTAATGATTTGATTCGCAACTGTATTAAAAATAGTCGTTCAGTACACGTGGGTTGAGTTCCGACAAATCGCCGACGCGAGGGTTGACAGTCGGAACAAGTTGCAGCCTTTCCGCACTTGTAATGAAATATACTATACTAGCTGACCTCGCAAAGGTTTTTTTACCATATATGTTATAGCCCCCTTAATCCCCCCTTATAGCTTAAGGGTATGAAAAATAGATGTTGGTCGAATTTCACACCTACCCGATATGCACACAAAATTTCATAAAAATCGGCCCAGCCGTACATATTGTACAGGTACATAATTATTGTTTAAATGTATTTTAAATTTATCGTAAGAAAACGAATATTCAAGGGCTTCAGTATAAGGAGCAGGGCAAGGGTGATCGATAGCTATTCTAGAATCGCCATTGTTCACTCTAGAAATAAATTACAATTATTGGGGTTCGCTATATAATGGGTATAAACGGAATCTTGCTTCTGAGACGAGACTGTCTACACGTCCGTCACAATGATGATAAAGAAACGCCTCACACTTAACGGGCCCCTCTAGGAATTACTCCTCAGTTGGGTTTCCGAAAACGAGTACCATCTATGTATATGGCCACAGATTACGTGTATATGGCCAATACAAATGTATGTCGAGGATCGAACTCGCAACATTCATAATATATACACATAATAAAATGGTAGGAAAGTCAAAACTGTACATTGAATATTTTTTTAAAAGAATACTTGGGGTGTGATCTACAATCGATACCGAAGCCAAAAATATAGTTTTTAGAATTTTTGTCTGTTTATCTGTTTGTCTGTTTGTCTGTATGTATGTCCGGGATAAACTCAAAAAGTACTGCATGGATTTACTTCAAATTTGGCACGAATATTATTAAGAAGTCGGGTCAACATATAGGCTATATAATTATTATCACGCTATCACCTACGGGGAACGAGCAGTGAACGCACGCAGACGACGTCGCGGGCAGCAGCTAGTTAGTCAATAAAAATATATTATCAAAAAGTCAAATAAACACTGATAAAAATATAAGTCCAATTTATTTTATTCTGTATTTTAACAATATTAAAACTGTGGTAGGTAATATAAAATGTTCGCTAGATACTCATTACAATGATTTGAAATTTTAAAATTCTACTTTCATTGATTTTGAGTTAAGTGACATGGGTGACGTGGGTTAGTGTGTCACGTTCAGACACACACATGTCAATATGGCGATGATACCGATTCAGAGTCAGAAAAATAAAATAAATATAAAAACTGCAATGATGTTTCATGAGATAATTAATTATTGTGGAGGCCTGTGTCCACCAGTGGACTGCGATAGGCTGAAGTGATAATTAATACAAAACCACGCCGCCTATTACCTAACAGAACTTCGACGTTTTTTGCCTAAAATATTGCATAGTTCTTAACTCTTTAACTAAGCCTTAAAGATGAAATCCTTTTAGTAAAATCGTAATTTTAAAGTAAATTTTATTTTTCCCATCAAAACGTCAAACAACAAAAGCCTTCAAAAGCGACAGGTTCTTTGTAAATTTAAAAATAAGTTCAAAGACCAGCCATGGTTTCGAGCACCTCAAGGTTATTAAAGGCTATTTAGACGATTCGACAAAATGTCGTAATACCGTCGTCGTATCGTCGATTGAAAACGATTTATTGTTTATCCATCTCCGAAGCAGAAACAATTTCAGCCGGCTAATGAATATTGAAGCACACGTCCCCCGGACATGTCGCGCATATTTGCTCCAAATAATAACCTGTCAGATCTAGTAAACAACTACAAGGGCCTTCCTTCATTGGCCCTTATTGTGAGTGACGTAGAGACCATTTTAATGTGTCACGCATGTTATACTGAAAGTTTAGTCAATATTTCTATGACTTGCTTAAGGGCAGATTCACATTAAGTGCAAAGCACGATTTGAACGCGGTCCGTCCTCCTCGTTATTCGTTTAGAAATAATGAGAACATTTACTATATCGGTAATAGCTAAATTGTGGTAGGATCTCGTTCCACACCAGTGAACGATGAGGCCTAAAAATAATTATAAAAATTGCTGTGTGGATTAAGATCGTTTGATTTTACTGGGTGTAAATGCATTACAGGATTTCTCTGCGCAGCCCCCCTAGCCAAGTTGACAATCTACAATCGATAGTAGATATATATACATTTATGTATAGTACATGCATAATATAGTAGAGGAACTCTCCAATGTCAATGTCAAAATTAAAATGTAAAATACTAATACATATATTATAAAACAAAATTAAATAAAAATTGAGCTTAATGTAACCCAATAAAAATTGTAAAATAAAAATAAAATGTTAATAAATATTAAAAAAAGTGAAAGTTTAAAAAAAAATTCTCTTCTGTACATATTTTACTATGCATTCCCAAGGAGGGTTGATGTCAGGCAGGCGGTCGGTCGTAAAAAATAAGATGCCAAATCACTTACAACATGAGTCTGAGGAAGAGGAGAACATGTTGTGCCGACCCTATATAAAAAGGATAAGGGCAAGGAGATGATGAATATAGTAGAGGAACTCTGATAGTTTTTGCAACCGTGCGAAGCCGGGGCGGGTCGCTAGTAGTAGATATATCACTCGTAGCAACAATCAAGTTAAGTAGTGTTTAAAAGTTTAATAAACTACATTAGTGAGTACCTCAGTCGTCAGCCGCCCACCTCGTCTAATCCTCCCGTTTGTTATCTGCCTGTCATTATCACGGGCGGATTCCTTCATCCTAATAGCAGTTCATTGCGAATAATTGAACGAGATCTCGATTATCTCGATTAGTAATCGATTTGAGGCCGAACAAACAAAATTAATTAGAAACGTCAAGATGGCGGAAAGGCCCGGGACGTCAAATTTCAAAACTAACATTGGTATAAGTCGAAACGGCTTAGTAGATAGATAATAATCAAAATGAAATATAGCGAAGGCTAAAATATACTACAAGTAAAATCTAGATCCACTTATTATTACTTTGAAAGTTGTGAAACCAGAAAAAAATGTACACATATAATATGTTTTTATTATAGAAGATTCATCATGTGTTCATTAATTTATCTTTTTCACGTTGAAAAATGTTTGGCCTGCAAATATATGCAATGAATTAAAATAATTGAAACATTGGAGGATTCTTTGTCTAAAAACAAATTATATTAAAATCTATTTTCATAAGACCTTGTAGTACAAACAAATAAAAATCTCTAATCGAAAAAAATTTTGCAGCTTACATCGTAAGTTGAATGTCAGATCTCAGTCGAGTTAGCATTTTTACAACATTATTTTACAACATTTCTCATTAAATTAATTTGATAAACAAGGATAAAAATGACAACATTGAAAATGATTAAAAAAGAGAAAAATAGCAAAATCTAGAGAATGCTTGAAAAAGCACATTTGAAAACGGATGTTGAGCAAGCAAACCTATTAATATTTCTATATTCAATCCTTGGAATTTATGTGGAAAAGAAATTCCTCATCATTCATATAAAGACTGATCAATATTAAGAAATGAAGATTCATCTCACCCGTAAATGCTTAAAAAAACAGTTGTCAATACCAGCCCTGATTGACTGTCAATAAAACACTAACGTCACCATGTTGAATAATATAAGTGGATATAGTGATTTAACTGAATGCCCATCGCTTGTCAACCTGTTTAAGGCCTCGTTTACGGAGACGCGGAGCGTAGTGCGTAGCGTGTGGCGTGGCGAAACGCACTAAATTCGAGGAGAAGCGATTTTACACGCGTTCATTTTCATACATTTTGACACACGCGAGAAGCTACGCCACACGGCACGCACTACGCTCCTCGTCTCCGTAAACGAGGCCTAAAATATTGTGTCATACTGAATCTGGGTTTTAGTAATAGTTCCAATGATACTACGGGTACGGAACACGTAAAATATTGTTATATGAATGTCTTAAAGGAGTCCATGAAGACGTAAATATTTTAATGTCAGCCGTGAAAGCCCCGCTCCCAGTAATAATTTGAAAGAACTTCTTTTATATTTTTATCGTCCAATTTCAGAAAACCATTGAACAGTCGTGATAAAAACGTAATTTGTTATGTTATACAGCGTTTGAGCGAACAAAGACGAACAGAACTTAGACGTTTCCGAAGTACCGACATTGGATTATATAAATCTTAATATTCTGAAAAGCATGGACCAATCTATTGTTCTTTAAGCTAGAGAAACTGTTAAAAGGAATGATGTTTTCTGTTACAATAATGTATTAAAACATTATTTTGTATTTCTGTCGGATAAATAGATAGAAAAATTCAATGCTACAATTTCTTTGAATTATGTTTTAGTATCCGGTATAAAGTTCTTACATTTTCTGTGTTATGTTTTATTATTTAAAATATTCTTGTACGGAACCGTTGCTTCTAAAAATGTTGTGTTACCAATAATTAAATAACTATTTTCTCTGTACTTTTTCAATTATATTTTTAAATAATATATAATTATAAATAAATAAAAAATAAACGATTAAAACTGACTATTTAACTGTGTAGATATATAATTAATTAATTAATTATTCATGTAAAAAAGAAATTGATGTGTATTTATATCTAATCCATGCGATATAATATCTAATTCATGTATTACGAAGACAAAATATATTGAAGTGTGGAAAAAATATAACTTTTATACATTTTGAACTTAACAATCGCTAAATAATTTTCACAGATACCTCTGGCAGGTTATTCAAAATTACTTAGCATTCATCGAAAAAAATTCTATAGACATTTTTTTAAAGACTCGGCGTGATTAGTGACTCTTTTTCCGGTAGTTATCTTTCAATGAAGTAATTTGCGATTTTGTATAGTCTATAACTCACTAAAATACCTGAATTTATATGAAAACAGAAATATACTTTACTTATAAATCATAGATTTTAGAACAGTCTCATATTTTTTTTTTGACAAAGTTGCAGTAAGTACTTATCTATATCTTTTTTTTTTTAAATAAAATTAGGTCGGCAAACAAGCGATTCACCTGATGGTAAGCGATTACCGTAGCTTATAGACGTCTGCAACACCAGAAGCATGGTAAGCGCGTTGCCGACCCTACCCCCAATCCCTCCAGGAGCTCTGGTCACCTTACTCACCACAGGAACACAACACTGCTTGAAAGCAGTATTATTTAGCTGTGATCTTATGTAAGGTCGAGGTACTTCCCTAGTCGAGCTGCTCCATATTTGAGCAGGGTATTTCCTGCTGTGCCCTACCTCAGACAAGTTATCTTATTTGTCGCTTAACATAACTCTGTGTTACCGGCTACTTTCAGTATTTTATCTATTTTTTATTGGCCTTACTAATGCTTTATGAAGCAATTTATATCTTTTGTCAGAATTCTCTCTCCAGTAAGGTAAACCAGAGAAAGATTTGAAAGCGCTTGTAAGTCAGTTTAAAAGTATATCATTACAACTACCGTTGCACTTAAAATATTACTTTTGAGAATATTTTTCACTTACCATTATGTGTCTCTAGTAAGTAACTTTTATAAAGACACTTCTCGGACTTAATCTCGTTATTACATGTGAAGCACGTACCTGGAAAGACACACAGACATTTATTATTAACGATACAATGAGCTATTACATTTATACTCGTACAAGAAATTATTTCTGAATGCATAATGCTACATGCATTAATTGTTACTTATATTTATTTATTTATAGAACACGAACAATGCATACACCTTATTTCAAGTACATCACACAAGTACGGTAAAGTCTATCGTAGCACGCTTCAGTCTGTAACATGCCACCTGCTGGGAATAGGCCTCTTTCTCCATGTAACATAAGGATCGAAGCTTAATTCACCACGCTCTCCACTGCTAGTTGGTTGATATATGAGCAACGGTCGCTAACACGTATTTATGATAATGATATGATATAACAACCGGGACCGACGGCTTAGCGTGCTCTCGATGCACGGTGGGGAGGCCCACAAGGACAGATAACCGGAACGGAATATTTGTACAAATATAAATATACAACCTGAGCGGGATTCGAACCGGCAAACTGTCGGTCTTTTAGGCGCCTACACACACTACTACACCAGAGTGGTTGTTATACAGGGTGTCCCGCGATAAAGTGCAACCCCGAAAGGGGGTGAAACTAGACCATAAATTATCGATAAAAAACATAGAAAAATGTTTTAAAAAAAATGTTTTATTTCTTATTGACGAATTAAGATTTTTATATCTTACGTAGACTCTATGTACAAAAAATAATGATTTCTTCCAAAGTAGTGGGTCGATTACTTTAAAATAAAATAAAATATTACGCCACGTACTTGGCGGTAAGGTTAAAATAACAATTAGCTCGCAAAAAAGTGGCATTATGACTACTATGCTTCTTGTGCAAAAAAATCCACTTTGTATGACTGTTTTTTTCAGTGATCTCTAATTTTCTCAGAATTATGCCCCCAATACCAGGAAATTTTATAACTTATTATTATTTCTTACCATATTGCCATTCAAATAAAAAAAAAATTACGCCTGTATCCCAAAAAACACGCACAGAAATCATCATTTTTTGTACATAGAGTGTACATAAGATACATAAAAATCTTAATTCGTCAATTAAAAAAAAAAAAAATTTAATTTTTTTTCTGTTTTAGTCGATAATTTATGGTCTAGTTTCACCATCTTTCGGGGTTGCACTTTATCGCGGGACATTCTGTATATTCCTATACATTTTTATTTATAAATGTGTTCACACATAGGTACATACAAATCATAAATATAGCAATCATAAAAATAGCACACAAGTTACATCGATTTTTTTTAAATACTTATGTCACTTTGGCAAAGTAATCCGGTTCAATACATTGCGGTCAAATGGCTACCGTCGTCCCAGTGAGTTGTAATATTAATGGATTTTTAAGAATCATTCGAGTGTCGGCCGCCACCGATCGATGGCTGTTAACTAATTCATGGTGTATTATGTCTACTGGTGATGGACGCCATGTTTGCTTTATTTATTTTTTTACTATTACAGCTGACCCGGCAGATGTGTCCAGTCTTGCGAACTGTCAAACGAAAAAAAAAAAAAACAATTAAGTATCTGTAATATTTTTTTAAAAGTTTTTTTATTCCGTAAGAATTTTCCACAAATTATTAGAAAACTTTGGAAAAAAATTCAGCGAGGATTGGCTTAGCCGTTCTCGAGTTTCTCGCTTAGTAACGTTTAGCAATTATTTTTTATTTTTTTTTGAACAATTGCGAAATAGACATAATTATGTAAAAAAGAAGAACAAAAAAACGTGTTAAAAAGAAGCTGAACTTCATGCTCCTCCACACTCCATAGCGGATAGAGGATAGATTTTTTATAAACGTTAACGGGTGTTGCAATTCTTGAACCAGATAATAATAGACATATCAATAGTCGTAGCATTCGCTAGATCAGAAGTCGCGAACGTCAATACGTGTAACTTTTGATTCTAAGGGACTTGGGGAATCACCTGCGACCACAGATTAATAAATTTTAAAGGTAAGTACTTCTGCAACGTCACCGAAATATTGGAAGTTTCAAAATGAGAATCTCGGTAATTATATGTATGTTCAATGTTCATAGTAACGGTAAAAGCTTAAAAAGTTATATTTAAAATTATTATTAGAATAACAAAATAACTAAAATAACTAACAAAAATGTACTTTTTAAAACACGGGAGATTTTAATAAAACCAAAGCGATAATTCTTTAATTAGTGCTGACGACGCGACGACCGGCGAAGCTCAAATCGTGTGTATAGGCCATCTTGGATCATGTATTTACAAGTTTATTACATTAGTTAACATAACAAAATCTAACTCTTGACGTCCCTTGTGACAAGTGAACTATAAAACCACAGATAAAATCGTATGAACGCCACCTTGTTTGTCAACTTGAGAATATGTAATTAAAGACCTTTGTGCGAGCTTGTGAGGCGTCTGCTCCTCGTCTAAGAGCCTCCGTCTTTTGTTTCAGGCCATTGTTTGCTCGGCCTGGGGTCGAGTTCGCACTATCGAGGACTATTGAATTATTAGTAAACCGCTGAGCAAGTCTGGCATCATACACTGTTGACTGTTTTGTATTTGTAAGACGATCGGTGGTTTTGTTGATTATGGCGTTACGTATATTGCTTCAAATTGTAACTAAGTACATATTTATTTAAAGTTTATTATTTACACAGTACTTGTGCAGTAATGAAATGATTGTAAAGAAAACTCCTTCAAGTATATATACAAGGAAACTCTTTCATTAATATCCTTAAATTTTAATTCCCACACTTACGCTTCAGCCTGTAATATCCCACTGTTGGGCACAGGCGTCTTTCCCTATGTAGGAGAAGGAAATACTTATATAATTCCCACACTAGAATACTATAAATGTAATGTTCAGGTGGTCGGAAGGAATTTTTAAATGATAGCCAGCAGCGTAACGTCTTGTATCCAAGTATATTTATAATATAGACTTATAAAGACAGCTTAGGGCTCAGTACTATTAGCTTAGCTAAGTACTGTAGTAACGGCCTCTTGCGACGGAATGCTTGTTACCGTGTTACGGACCAATCTTACATTGGGCTGGAGGATCATTATAAATAGAACAATAAACAATAGAAACAATTAAAGATATTATGAGAGAATTAAACAATCAACTCTTGACTCTGAACTTTACTGGTAATTTGATAGCTACTAAGTACAATTTATTTCAATCTTAACATTAAAGTATAATCGGTTACGAAACACGATGCATTAAAAATGTACATTCAGCTACAAAAGTATGTAGGTATTACAATCCTCCCTCTTTTAGAATATATACGGTCGAATTGAGTAACCTCCTCCTTTTTTGGAGCCGAGATCGACGGCTAGTATTCTAAATTTATAATCGCTTAAATTTATAAGACAATAAAACCCTAAATCCAGAAGGAATCGTTTATAAATAATCGGATTTTAAATACTTAGAGAAGTTTGAGTCGCCGCCGACTCCGATGTTCAGTTTTGTTCGCGATTCGTTCACAATCGTTTCCCTTTTCCATTTGTTACGGTTGATAATTTTAATTCGTTAATCTTTTGTTTTATTTTTGGTTTGTTTTATTTTCCATTGAATAATATTTTCATTTTACTTAATTTATTAGTATCGTTACTTGAGTGGTGACATAAAGTACAAAATTAACTCGTCAACGAGCTAAACAATGAAAATTTTTCTTGAAAACCCTATATGTTAGCAGAGGTCAGGAAATACAAATATTAAGAGAAAAATTAGCAATATTTCCACGTGACTGACGTCTGAGCGCGCGGTTTTTCCGCTCTTATCGTTTTTAAGCGATAAAGTCGTTCTTTAAGACCGTTGGCCCATCGCTTTCTTAACGTGAGCACTCAAGTTCAATTGTCGTTTTGCAATCGTCTGCAAAAATGATTACGATGTAATTTTTCTATTGGCAAGCTCCACTCAGAATATTTATTTCATCGGCAAATTCTTGAACTATTCGCAAAGCGTTTAGACTATGTTGGGGAGAATCAGAAAAAGAATTTAGTAAAAGCAAGAAATTAGTTAAAGACAACTGTTGAATCGAGTCTGAAAAATTGGGATTATTTGAAGTCTTGCTCCATATTGGAGTTTAAAACATAAACATACATCCTGTAACATCCCACTGTTGGGCATAGGTCTCTTTCCCCATGTAGGGAAAGGATTGAAGCTTAACCCACCACGCAGTCATGGAACTCATGTTGTAAAAGATTTGCCATGGTATATTTTACGACCGGCCGCCTGCCTGACGTCAACCCTTCCTAGGGATGATACAGGCTGAAGCGTAATTTAATGCTTTGTATCTTATTGTTATAGCTAACTATTCAGTTAATATCTAGCTATTCAGTTGAAACTAAGTTTATAAGTTTCAAGCTAATCGATATATCTAAAACATTGTTTTTTAAACAATGTTCGTGTGTCGAAGTTGGGAAAACGGATTTAATTAAAATAGGCATTTCACATCCCGGAGTAGAAAATAGTTTGCGAAAGTTCCTCGCGTCCTCCTGACGTTGACATAAAAAGCAAAGTGTCGGCTCGTAAATAAATAAACCATGTAATGGTCTAAGATCCGGGATATAACAAAAAATTCCCTCATCTGTTAATTAGATGAAACAATTTTTTATAGGCTGATTTCAATATTGTGAATTTATAAAAACAACCTTTGCCAGGTCCCAACCTTAGTCAGCAGTAACCTGGCTGCAGGTAAGTATAGCAATCATAGAGATAGGTGCCTACTATAGTCAGGTATATAATGTAAAATATTAACGGTTTTAGCTTATTACATGTAATTAACATGAGAGGGAAAAGATTAAAAAAAAAATTGCAACAGTCTTATGGTGGCAGAGGTTGTTTTTATAAATTCACAATATTGAAATCAGCCTACAAAAATTGTTACATCTAATTAACAGATGAGGGAATATTTTGTTATATCCCGGATCTTAGACCATAAACCTAATGCTATAAAGGTTTATTCAGGGTTCAATGTATTTGAAGCAAGTAAAAAGTTAATATTTACTGTCCAAATAGATTAAAGTTTTTTGTTGTATAGCTATAGACAATTTTAAGCAGAAACTATGTATACGTGCATTTGTACAGTCCACTATAATCAAATCAGTTGTAAATAAACTTGCATTCAAACTACACGTCGGTCGTTTTCTTAAATCAAATCAGCGCAAACAAATATGAACCTTATTCAAATGGACATTTATTATATTACTAGCTTCTGCGCGCGACTTCGTCGGCGTGGACTCCGTTCCTATTGGTCTTAGCGTGATGATATATAGCCTATAGCCTTCCTCGATAAATGGGCTATCTAAGACTGAAAGAATTTTTCAAATCGGACCAGTAGATCCTAAGATTAGCGCGTTCAAACAAACAAACAAACAAACAAACAATCAAACAAACAAACTCTTCAGCTTTATTATATTAGTATAGATTATTTATGAATAACATTATAACACCAACGGAAAGAAAACTTTATCTATACATAAAAAACTAGCTGTGTATGGTACAGTTATAGTTGAGTGAGAGATGACGTATGTGAGGGAAGGTTGTGAGGTAAACCAAACCCAATGAAAGTCGATCCAACACTAAGTTTATTATGATAAATTTACAGTATATATAGGGAGAAGTACAGACGTCATACGTTTCGTACAAATAACAATTTCATTAGAAATCTGTATTAGGCAAATATAGACCGGGAGATAGTGACACAAAATATTTGGTCATTTGTACCAGTATGGCGGTTCGTCAGGGGTCTAATTACGTAAAGGCAAAAAGGAAAATGATGGTCATAGCGCTCGCACCGGCGGCCCAATTGCGTGGGCGTTAATCGAACGCGTCGGATAAATAACGAGTGTCGAACGATTTGTTCCACAAAAATGCTTGTATTTTCAGATAGTCGGAAAAAAAGAAGTAGGCGGTAGCGGAATGCCATACTTCTCGGGTGTGACTTACAGCCCGCAATACCGACGCGAATACAATAATTTAAATAAAACAATTCAACCATTTGTACCAGGCTAATTTTTGCATAGCTAATCATCGTCGAGTAGCCATTCACGAAAATCACCTTGCCATACTTTTCCGACAGTTCCCAATGGCCGCCATACCACTGCAAAGGAGTAATTTTTTTTATATTTCGCCAAACGATTTGTACCAGTATTGCATTTGAATTATTGGAAAGTATTTGAAAAAATGTGACCGTTATTATTTATCCCATACTTCTAGTAGGGGGAAAAGTGCTGATATACTTGAAATACTTATTTATTTAACACGTTTTTAAAATACGACTGTAAAATACGTAAAATCATTTTTTACATCATGGCATCATTGTATTCTCGTCATTTGGATGCAATTGCACCTAAAAAAAATTATTACAGATTGTAACCATCGGGCGGATGACTTGAGCTAAAAGGTGAAAAAAAAATATATATTTGACGATTTGTACCAGTATGGCATTTCGATTTTTGGAAATTATACGATACAATGTGACTATTATTATATTTGCCATACTTGTAGTAGAGGGAAAAAGTGGCGCCATACTTGAAAAAAAAACTCGAATTACGAATAAAATCTTAGGATTTTGAAAAAATATTGTTCACATTCGCCACCTCCCACAGGTATGGCATTATCAGACTTCTATTTATGATCATACAGGGAACTGATAAAAAAAGTTTCAGGGTGGTACAAATCGTTTGGCGAAATATAAAAAAATTACTCCTTTGCAGTGGTATGGCGGCCATTAGGAACTGTCGGAAAAGTATGGCAAGGTGATTTTCGTGAATGGCTACTCGACGATGATTAGCTTTGTAAAAATTAGCCTGGTACAAATGGTTAAATTGTTTTATTTAAATTAATGTATTCGCGTCGGTATGGCGGGCTGTAAGTCACACCCGAGAAGTATGGCATTCCGCTACCGCCTACTTCTTTTTTTTCCGACTATCTGAAATAACAAGCATTTTTGTGGAACAAATCGTTCGACACTCGTTATTTATCCGACGCGTTCGATTAACGCCCACGCGATTGGGCCGCCGGTGCGAGCGCTATGACCATCATTTTCCTTTTTGCCTCTACGTAATTAGACCCCTGACGAACCGCCATACTGGTACAAATGACCAAATATTTTGTGTCACTATCTCCCGGTCTAATAATTATGTTGTGAAAAATAAGCTAATTTAAGTAGGTGATTACTTTGCATCCGTTTTAGTCAATAACAATTTCGTAATAAATAAGCTAAATTAAAGAGGTTGCAAGACAATCATATTGCTCAATGTCCGTTGACCCGTACATCCTGCCGACTCAAAGAAATGTGCGTTAACCCGTACATCCTGCCGACTCAAATAAGGAAGATAACCTATATTAAAGTTTACAATAATAAAATACAATTAAGACTTAAGTAAGTAGATTCAAATAACTTCTAACTATATACTAATCATCACTGCACTACACTTTTAGTGGAATGTCCAGTCGAACGAATCGCGGTCGCGCTCTGGGGGGAGCAGGGGCCTCCTGGGCTTCGTCCGTATCTGCTGCCACTGGAACTGAGGTCGAGGAGGCATCTGTCACAGCCGTACTCCGTATATTTTGGTTTCTGCGACATCGCATGGTTCCGTACAGACATCCCGCAACAATGATAAATCCCAAAATTATGTACAAAACAGAGTACTGGTGTATATCGTGTATGCTAAGTGATGCGGTTTCCTGATCTTTGAGGTTAATGATTTGTAACTTCATCCGCTGCCACAAGTCTTCATGATCCTCGGGTGTGAACAGTTGGAAATCTGAAGTATTTATTATAGAATTTAATATTGAAAAATCTGTTGGGATTGGTATGTTTTCTTGGACCTTAACTTGGCTCATGTAGCTATTTTGCCCGAATATAGAAAACATGTCGCCTTTTATTGTACAACCTTGACCGATTTCTAAAAGGCCATTCCCGGTCAGTGTCGTCATTATAACTCCAGTATCAATGCAAAATATGCGCACTGTGCATTTCCCACAGCAAGAATAAAGCCACATGTTATTGTTATGTAATTTAACCCAGCGCACGCGACACGGAGTCTCCTTTGTCTTGCATATTGTTGTATTATGTATACTCAAATTACAAATTCCGCTGGTTAATTGTAATTCGTATATCGGTTTATCGAGAGCGCATAATATTTTGTTTGTTTGTATATGGACACAACTTTCTACATCGGAGTCTGTCAGGACGAGTAGTAGATCCTTTTGTAGGTTGAATGCAATGTATGGTGCGATAAATTCAATGTTATAATGCTGCTGAGGAAGGGTTATTACTCTTATTACTCTATCCAGTTCAAAATTTTCTTTAATAACCAAAGGAATCTTGATTTCGATTATCAAGTAAGAAGAGCCGATGTCACCGTTTACCTTCATTAATTTATAAAGTTCCTTAAAATCGTTTTTATCGGCAGGCAAAGTCAGGTCATTCGGTATATGTCGATATATGATATTTAATTGTTCTTCCAATTGTTCAGGAGGTAACAAATGTGCGTCTAAATGACCGTTTGCGAGGCTTGTTAAAGTGTTTATAACGGTTTCTTGCAGGTGTTGAAGGTTAGATATAATAATCATGGCTGAAACTGAAGATGATAAAATTTGTAATTCATTGTTAGTCACCTTCTCAATTCGATTAGTAATAGAAGTACGATTCTTTAGATATTGCTGTATTATTCCGAATTGCTTATTCATGATTTCTTCATTTCGCTGGAGAATGTTATATTGCGCTTCTATAACACTTGTTTGATTTCTTAATAAGAGTCGTAAATGGTTCTCGTTCACGGAAAATTTTGTTTTGTTATTTTCACATTTCTTATTATCTTTTTTATATTTATTATTACTACTCCGCCTATTCAAGACACAGGAGGAAACTTGATATTTTTGCGGAGTTTCAATATTCGTCTGGGTTGATGACCCACTGGACATGTCATCAGTCAGCGTATTTGTAGACTGTTTATTAAAGTTCATTGTATAGGCGTCATGTAACATTGTATTATGACTCCTTTTACAAACTTTGCATTTCTTAGTTGACACACATAAATTCTTGTTATGTGCGCGCAAACAATTATTACAGTAGTGAAGATCTTCGATAATTCGTAAACGCTCGCCCGGTGTATATTTGATAAACTTGACGCACTTGTATAAGGGATGTTTCTCGTCACAAATCGGACAACTTGACATGTATGTCGCAACACTATGGAATTCCTTATTTATTAATTTGCCATAGCGAGGTTCCTTTTGATATTGAGGCTTGTAAGTCTTGTTATTCAATGATTTTTGTTGATTATATTTTTTGAATGATGACGACGTTTCTCTATCTTTTGTGCCGATTGGTTCTAAAGCGATGAATTTGCTCTCTAAGAAGTCCATTAGCTCCGAGAGTGAAGGTAACTCTCGTGGCATTTTCCGGGCTTCTTTGTAGTCGCTATAGGTGACTGTATCTAGTTTCTTTGTAATAATATGAACTAGTAATGGGTCCCAGGTACTTGTATCGATACCCAGGTTTTTTATAGCGTATATACATTCCATGGACGTGTCATAAATACGCCTAATCTCGTACGCTGATTGTTTTTGAGCGGCTGGCAGATTGAGAAAGATTTCTATGTGTTTAGTAAATAATAAATGTGGATTGTTGTATCTATGTGTTAACAATTCCCACGCTGTATCGTAGTTTTCTGCTGAGATGTTTAGATGCTGTATGAGTCGTTCAGCATCTCCTCGTAATTTGCTCTTTAGATGTTGCATCTTCTGAGTTTTCGTAAGCAAATTATTATTGTGGATACTTTCTACATATAGATCGTAAAAAGTAGGCCATTGTGTATATTTGCCTGTAAATGTAGGCAAGTCGATCTGTGGAGTCGATTTTTGCTGATGAACTGTCGATGTGAGTTTGAGATTCAAAGCCTTCTTGATTGATTTGTATGAGTCTTCGTAGTCGTTAAACTCACTATCGTACTTGGTATCTGACCCTTGTAGGATATTGTCTATTTGTAAATGCAAAGCGTCGATTGCATTCCAGCGCGTTTGTAAGTTGCGTAATTCGTCTTCCAGCTCCCATTTGTCCTGGATTTCATCTACTTTTAAGCGATTTACTTGTCGATGAAAAGCTCGGAAGTTTGTTCTTTGGAGTGACATTAATGATAATGCCTGACCTTGATCTGTCGGCGAGGTCGTAGCGGCATTTGAAGTTGTTGGCAGTGTGAGTCTGGGCTGTAGCTTAGGCATGGTCGGAACTGCAGGTGATTCCAGCGGTTGGCGAGCTTCTGGTGCTGGTGACACAGAAGTCTCTCTTGCCGGCGAAAATGACGCTACCTTGATGCGTACAGAGTCAAAGTACTCTCTTGCCTGGCGGACTTACCGGCGAACTTCGTACCGCCTAACAATCGATTCAAATTTTTTTATTAATTTTTTTAATACTTATCCTTCCCGGAACCCCTCCTCTAACACTTAAACTTTATGGTATGGTATTAAAGTTTAAATTGACTTTTAAGTATTATTACGAATCTTTTGTATGGGAATATAGAAAAGTGTTGTTTTTAGACTTTTTCAGGGAATTTTTAAAATTTTTCTCTCCGTAACATCCTCGTACTTCAAGGAATACTATAAAAAAAGAATTAGCGAAATCGGTTCAGCTGTTCTCAGGATTTGCGCTTAGCAACACATTCAGCGATTCATTTTTATATATATAAAAAATAATACAGTAATTTACCAATTATAGGCGAATACGACTATATATGAAGAAAATACGACTTAAAATGAACAAAAAGAGAGAAAAATAACGAATATAAGGAATTCATTAAGTCGCCTATACTACAAATCATTTCTTATTTATAAACAAAAATCAGTCAAATGAAAGCAGTAGCACATAAGACTATTCGAGGTGTTTGGTACAATTGACAACGCGTTGGCGCAGCGGTCACATCCCTGGTTCTTGCGCTAGCGGTCGCGGGTTCGATCGCCGCACATGACAATCATTTGACAAGAGTGTGTAGCGTTTATTTATTTATTGTAATTGGTTAAGAAAATTTAAGTAAATAATTGATGTACAGACGTATTTTATCTTGGAAAAGCTCAAATCCTAATTTAAAAAGTAAATTAGGATTTGAGCTCTTCGAATACTGAAACCTTAAAAACCTAACAACACACTGCACTTAAATAACGAATTTATATTCTTTGAAATAAAGTAAGGTTCTGTTTATATATCTTATTTTATAGTACAGACGCTTAATAACGTTGATTTTTCACCTTCGAATCGTCATCTTAGAAATTAAAAAAAATATTATCGATAATAGTGAAACTACCACCGATTCAGAATGTAGATTCTGCAGAGAAGTAAAGGCAACAGACATCACACACACAAGGAGACATCTCCGCAGTTACTCTTTTTAGGGTTCCGTACTCAAAGGGTTAAAACGGAACCCTATTACTAAGACTTCGCTGTCGGTCCGTCCGTCCGTCCGTCTATCACCAGGCTGTATCTCAAGAACCGCGATAGCTAGACAATTGAAATTTTCACAAATTATGTTTTTCTGTTGAGCTATAACAAATAATACTAAAAATAAAATAAATAATTAAGAAGGGCTCCCATACAACAAACGCGATTTTTTGCCTATTTTTTTGCTCGATATCAATAAATGGTAACAGGTAGGCACTTGAAATATTCACAAAATACTTAATTGTATATTTACTTTAATAATAAATAACAAAATTAAAATAAAAAAAAATATTTAGGGGGCTCATACAAGAAAAGTAAGTTTTTTGCCGCTTTTTGCCCGGTCTTAAAATCAATGTACCTACTGTTGTTTACCTAGTCAATGGTACGGAACCCTTCGTGCGCGAGTCCGACTTGCACTTGGCCGATTTTTTAAATATAAGCTGTTTTAATACAAAATTGGTAATATCTTGAATGAAATACAGCTTCACTAAACCCACACATCTTTATCTATATGTAATCCCGCACCGAATAAGCTTTAGCTATTAATTTCTTTTTAATAATTTATAGGTGTTATAGCTCGTGATCGGAGCTATTAATGCCAGTTCAGAGGCTTATCGTGAGGAGTTTAGTGTGAGCTTCGGCGGTCGTCGCGACGACGCTCCGCACTAATTGGGGAGTTATCGCTCTTAACGTTACCAAGTTGTTTTATAGAACACACACAGCGACTTTAAATTAAAGTTTGTTATTATAATAATAATGTTATTTGTTTAGTTTTTATTATTTAACAATTTATTGCACATTTGAAATTACATAAGGACAATAACAATATTATCGCTTTAGCCTGTAATATCCCACTGTTGGGTATAGGCCTCTTTCCCCATGCAGGAGAAGGATCAGAGCTTATTCCACTACGCTGCTCCAACGCGGCGGCGTCCAAAAAAAAAGGCGTGTGTGTACAATCAATAAAAAAGAAGAAAAGCTTTTCTGTCTCTACTGTTTTAGTCCGGTAGGTAAAGCGGTTAGTATTAAAACGTAAAATGTAAAAATAGATTATGTTTTGTAATACAATTTTTTTATGTAAATGAGTGTGGTTATGTGATTATAAGATTTATTATCGAATTTATAATTTCATCTAAGTTAAAAGAATTCAAATTAGAGTTGTAAGAATTATAATTGGAAATAATTTTAATGCTCCGCCAGTCTTCGTTCCAAAGCAATAAAATACTTTAAATCCAATAATCAAATTTAAAGGAGGATGGCAATGAAAATATTAATTTTAATATCGTTGATCATTAAGCAATATTAAATTTGCCGGCGCGGAGTCGTAATCGCCGGTAATTTTCCAGGGCCGGCTTCATTTCGCCCCGGGCGGGGCGCGGGCTTGCACACTTTTTTTAATGACAATTCCTTCACGTATTGTTGTTTATGTCACTTGTCATATCTATACGTATTCTAATTGTTTATACATTTATTTAGGGCATATAGGCGTATGCTGGCCAGTAGCTGGACTCACTCAAGTCAAGTTCTGCGACGTATCAATCAGAAACGCGAACTTTTGCAGACCGTCAAGATAAGAAAAGTCGCATATCTGGGACACGTGCTGAGGCACGATAGATACGAGCTGTTACAACTCATCATGATGGGAAAAGTTGCTGGAAAACGAGGCGTAGGTCGCAGAAAAAAGTCCTGGCTACGCAACATCCGCGATTGGACAGGCATCGCGAGCGCCGCCGAACTCTTTCACCTCGCGAAGAATAGAACAGAGTATGCAAAGCTGACTGCCAACCTTCGCTAGTCGGAGAGACACCGCAAGAAGAAGATACATTTATTTAATTGATCAAATTCTTTCATTTCTGAGTCCAATTTCAAAAAAATATGAAATTGCGGCCTCTACACCGCTGAATGTAGTTTGTACTTGTATTTAAATTGTTAACGTCTTTATACATTTATATTTGCGATAAAATCAATTTGAATTTGATATGAATCCATATTGGAATACCTATTTTTATTAGATATGCGTGTAGCGCTTTTTATGATTACGTGGGTACGTTACTTGGGACAACCGCGAAACTCTTCAGAATACCGCAGGTATTTTGAATAAAATATTACCTATGTGTAAGTCTACATATTCAGCTATTTACATGCCACCAAATTTCATTAAAAAAAATTTGTAAGTAATGATTTTTGTTTGAAAGCATAAACATTCATTCAGATATGCACACTTATACACAAATACTTCTAAAAGAAAATAACAAAAATTAATTTAAAATATTAAATTGATAACCTTATTTTAAATTCAACGCATAATTAACACATACGATACGCGTATTAGTCCCAATATCCTTCATATACAGCCTCTCATATTACAATGGCAAGTTCATGATCATTAGCATTACGTTATTATCTCAACAGGAGGCTGGTTTAAAAGATCGTTAGTACGATAAACAACACTTTAGGGATCGAATAGGCTGTAATAAGTGGACTATTAGACATTGGAACCGAAGTTTAGCATAC
The DNA here is from genome assembly GCA_905220545.2 of Melitaea athalia. Lineage (NCBI taxonomy): Eukaryota > Metazoa > Arthropoda > Insecta > Lepidoptera > Nymphalidae > Melitaea > Melitaea athalia. Next base: position 19,987,561 of record HG992189.1, on the reverse strand, counting down.
ACATCGCATTTTACTATGAAATGAGGATATGTAATAGGGGTGTTATGGAGCTTCGTAACTGTATGCAAAACTATCGGGGTCCGGAAACACACAATACAATAGGCACATACGCCCACACAAACGGAAAAATAAAAAAATATGTACTATTTTACTGTCCAGTCAAACCGATGCAAGCTTTTCGTAACCTACGCTGTTACGTGTTTTTATTTTTATTATCTAATCATTACTCTTTAGTCAAAATTCAAATATATATATTTTTTCATTCATATTACTTAGACTACGCATATTACCTAAGAGTTACTATTTTATAGTTATTTACATGACATAATATAGTACCAACTACTAACTAATAAAAATAATTTCTAATATTCTAAAAACTCTAACATTCGTAACCTACATTATCCGAAACTAAGGGAAAATATTAAATAATTTAATATCCGTAGCAGTATTCGAAACCGATATAATATTATTCAAATATCATTATCCATATCCATAACATTCCTGCTATAAAATAGTTCTAAAATATATATACATATTTCGAAATAAATGTTCTCTCGTGCTATAAATATGACAATATAACAAAAAAGATGAATAATTCGCAATCTCTTATTGCTGTTGATTTATACACACAGCATCCTAATGGAAGCTTCATTTGCTGTATTGAGGGTATTTGCATATTTTGCACAAAATTCTTGCAACAAGCAATCTATGCTTTCTTTTTTGTTTATTATGTAAGAAATCTACGGTCTCTTTGTTTCTTGAGAATTTTTTACACATCGAGCAGTTGATGCTTAGCTTCGTGTGTTTTATGATTAACACTTAAGATCAGCCATACTAAAACAGCCTCAAAAATCTAGAATGTGGTATTGAACAGTATTTATGACTTTTTATGTCACATTAACTTTTATATCTATTTAAAATGGAGGATTATTATTAGTACATTAATAAGTAGCACATGCACTTAGCCTGTAACATCTCACTCCTGGGCACAGGTCTCTTTCTCCATGTAGGAGAATGGTTGGAGCATAATCCACCACGCTGCTCCACTGCGGGTTGGCGGATATGTTCGCTACTATGAGTTACTGTATATATGAGCTAGTATGAGTTGGATTATTTTATTATGGTATTACGGATAATTTTAATTTGTTTACTAGTATGTATAATACAATTTTTTTGTGATAATTTGATGATGAAAATCCTTATTCGTGTATTAACAATGAATGTATTTTACTTTTGTAATTTTTTTAGGGCATGCAGAACGTTATTTTTGTCACCTTATTTTGTAGTTGTTTGGGGCAGTGTAAATGGCTAATGACTTTAATTTAACTATCTATTATCAAAATGTGAGGGGACTGAGAAGTAAAACAGATGTTTTTTTGCGTAACTTGAGATTAAACAATTACGATATTATCGCTTTGACGGAAACTTGGCTCTTAGATGGGATATCGGATAGTGAACTTTTTGACGAACGGTATGTTGTGTGTCGCCGCGACAGGAATTATTCAAAAACCCGTCAAACACGGGGTGGTGGGGTACTACTTGCGGCGCGGCGGGATTTATTTGTTACTTTTAAGCCGCAATGGCAATCTAGTGCTGAGGATTTATGGTTTACAATTCACATTACCAGAACTTTTAGGGATCAGTTGAAGAGGAATAATACGTTTAATTTAAATATTTGTACTGTTTATTTGTGTGAAGAAAAATTGGGTAATAATTTTGCTACGCAATTATCTGCTTTTTCCGAGAAACTTGTCTCGATCATTGACGGTAATCCTTCGGACAAGTATATAGTACTGGGGGATTTTAACATGAGTATTATTGATTGGAGTAGAATTGGAGGCGGGCCTGAAGTTACACAGCTTTCCAGTCAAAGCGCCATTGATTTTGTTAATACTATACAATATTGTGGTCTAGATCAGTTTAACTTTAATAACAATAACTATAATCGAATATTAGACCTGGTATTCTCCAATGATTTACTAGTAGTACGAGCGTGTCTTGATCCTCTAGTGCCTGAAGATCCTCATCATAAAGCCTTGGAAATTACTGCGACCTTTGCTGATATCACTCCACTCACACCGTCTAGTCACTCTGTTTACATGTATAGGCGTGCTAATTATGAAGCAATACGTTCATGCTTGATGGAAACTGATTGGATTGAGGTTCTCGGCCGGGGTTCTGTTGATGACGCGGTTACTGCCTTCTACGATATAATCTACGGATTAAGAAATACATTTGTGCCTGTTAGGCTTGCCACCAAAATGAAATATCCTCCATGGTATACCACCCCATTAATAAAAATTCTTAAAGAAAAATCGAAATTACATCGTAAGTTTAAAATCTATGGCAATATATCCGATGCACAAACTTATAAACTACTTCGTGATCGAGCGAAAAGAGTGGAGGTGGAGTGTTATCGTAATTATCTATCTAATATTGAGAATTCTATCGAATCTAATCCTAAAGCGTTCTGGACTTTCAATAAAAGCATGCGAACTAGTTCTTCAATTCCCTCTAATATGTCCTATCAAGGTATTTCCTGCTGTGATGGACAAGGAATCAGCAATCTTTTTTCTGAGTATTTTGGCTCAACCTTTTTAACTCGCGATTCTTGTTCGAATATTTCCATCGAGGATGACATTAGCGATTACACTCTGGACACTTCTGGTGATATGGCTTCTGTAGACGTCAATGAGCTTGAAATTTGCAAATTCCTTAAAGGCCTTGATCTCAATAAAACTGCGGGACCTGATGATCTGCCTGCAATTTTTCTAGTCAATTGTGCTAATGAACTTTGTGTTCCTGTCTCCATTCTTTTCAGGAGATCTCTTTGTGAAGGTGTTATGCCATCTAAATGGAAGCTCGCATATGTAACCCCAATACACAAGAAAGGTCCTAAAAATTGCATCGAAAACTATAGACCAATCTCCAAGCTTTGTCACTTAGCAAAAGTATTGGAGCGCATAGTTCATAACCAGGTTTCTAGCAGTTTAAAATGTTATTTTATACCCCATCAACATGGCTTTTTGAGGAACAGATCGACAGCGACAAATCTAGCTGTTTTTACTGATTTTATATCATATCAGATGGACCGGGGTAATCAAGTTGATGTCATTTACACCGACTACTCAAAAGCCTTTGATCGCCTAGATCATAAAATGCTTTTGATGAAGCTCCAGAAAATCGGTATCAGGGGTAATCTGTTTAGATGGTTCACTTCATACATTCAGAATAGATCCCAAGCTGTAGTGTTAAAGGGTTACATGTCTTCTTGGCTTAAAATCCCCTCGGGAGTACCCCAGGGATCGTTGCTAGGCCCATTACTATTCACAATATTTATCAACGATATTGAACAATGCTTCTCTCATTCTCACACCCTGCTTTTCGCAGATGATATGAAAATCTTTCGAATAGTTAATAATGATAATGATGCTAGAAAACTTCAAGAAGATTTGTTGAGCTTAGATAGTTATTGTCTTATTAATAAACTTAACCTTAATGTATCTAAATGCTTTTCCATTAGCTTTACTCGTAAAACCCAGCCTTATAGGTCTAACTATTTTATTGGTAATCAAAAGTTAACTTTGAATTATAATACAAGTGATTTAGGAGTAGTCATTGATAGTAAACTGGTTTTCGATAAACATGTAACCAATATCGTAAACAAAGCATCTAGAGCCCTGGGCTTTGTAATTCGTATGTCTAAGTCCTTCAAGAGAATGAAAACATTAAAAGTTATTTATTGTGCCTATGTCCGGAGTCATCTTGAGTACGCAAGTGTTATTTGGAATCCTAGATACGACATATATATTAATTCAATTGAACAAATTCAGAAGAGGTTTACGCGATTTTTAAATTCCAAATTCCGCATTCCCAAAATGACTTATTACGAGCGTTGTTCGAAATTTCACTTATTGCCTCTCTTCTTAAGACGCAGTGTTTTAGATATTGTTTTCCTTCTCAAAATAGTAAGAGCTGTAATCGACTGCCCTGATCTGCTGCATAAAGTACTATTCAAAATACCGACACGTCCATCTCGTAACAATACTTATAAGCCGTTTATTATTCCATCCTCAGGTACAAACTACCGACAAAATAGTGTACTTATTAGAGCTTGTCGGGCATGTAATAATATTAATGTTGATATAGACTTATTTCATGGGAGTATCAGTACCATAAAAATGGCGATTGTTAGATCTATGATGGAATCTGTGCACACTGGTAACTAACTATTTTTGTTTAGCATTGTTTAGATTACTCTTTCTGGGAATAATTAGCATTGTTGTGTTTTTTTTAGTTTCTATATGTGGTAGCTTGTTATTAGCTTTTTTTTGATTTTTATTCTGTATTAGTTATAAGTAGTTATAATAAGCTGTAAGCTATCCTAATAAAATAAAATAAAATAAAATAAATAACGATCGCCATCAGTTATTTATGATAACAACTGGAACCGACGGCTTAACGTGCTTTCCGAGGCATGTTTCGGGACAAGGACATACATCCAAAACAGAAAGAAATATTTGTACAAATACAAATAACCATCCCGAGCGGGGATTGAACCCGTAAACCGTCGGCGTTTAGGCGACCAAACGCACCACTACACAGTGGTTGTTATATTAATAAGAAAGGTTTATATATATTATAGACTAGCTGCTGTGCCCGCGACTTCGTCCGCGTGGAATTAAACAAAAAAGTTATTTTTCAGTTCGCAGACTTGTAACAAAAAAAAAAAATTACATCAGCTATCTGCCAGTGAAATACCCGTCAAAATCTGTCCAGCCGTTTCAGAAATTAGCCGGAACCAACAGACAGACAGACAGATATTGTAAAAAATGTTATTTTGGTATATGTACCGTGTATACATCCATATGCATATTTAGTAAAAAGCATTTATTTTAATATTAAAAACAGACACTCCAATTTTATTTATTAGTATAGATTACAATATTTAAGACATTTGTAATAGTAGAAATAACATCTATACTAATATAATAAAGCTGAAGAGTTTGTTTGTTTGTTTGTTTGTTTGTTTGTTTGTTTGTTTGTTTGTTTGTTTGAACGCGCTAATCTCAGGATCTACTGGTCCGATTTGAAAAATTCTTTCAGTGTTAGATAGCCCATTTATCGAGGAAGGCTATAGGCTATGTGTCATCACGCTAAGACCAATAGGAGCGTAGCACCAATGATGAAGATGGTTTTTAAAAATCGGGGTTTGTTTACTTTTGAGAGCTACCGCGGCGTAAACGGTTAGTTTCGCTCAAATCATGTTTGACAGAATTGGTCCTATTCCACGGGGACGAAGTCGCGCAAAGAAGCTAGTTTTTAAATAAAGAAAAACCTGAAAACTCGGAAAAGTCAGCGTCTGTTAATACTTAATGAAACAACATTTTGTTCGGTCTCAACTTTGATAATAAACATTAAATCTTAATGAGTTCGTTTAATGAAGCTGTAACGACAGTCATTATTGGGACATGATGATAATTTTGTTATCGAAACAAGGAAATAATGAGTTTCCAATAACCCACGTTATCTGCGGGACAAGTTGACGGCTGGCGGACATCTTGATTATCTTTACCGTGACTATTAAACGGATATTGTCGGATGTCCTTTGAATACTATTTATAGAGTCATCTATATACTGGATAAGACAATCGTTTTTTTTTTCAAATGATTGCTCTGAATAACGTAGCTTTTTTATGTAAGTAAGTCGGCAAACAAGCGTACGGCTCACCTGATGGTAAGCAAATACCGTAGCCTATAGACGCCTGTAATACCAGAAGCATTGCGAGCGCGTTGCCGACCCTATCCCCGATTCCCCCCCAGGAGCTCTGGTCACCTTACTCACCAATAGGAACAGGACACTGCTTGAAAGCAGTATTATTTGGCTGTGGTCTTCTGTAAGGTCGAGGTACTACCTCAGTCGGGCTGATCCATTTTTGAGCAGGAAATTTCCTGCTGTGCCCTACCTCAGTTAGCTTATATATAGGCCTACTAGCTGACCCCGCAAACGTTGTTTTGCCATATATGTTATTAACCCCCGCAACCCCTCTTGTGGGTGGAATTTCGGAAAATCCGTTCTTAGCTGAACTCTACTCGGCGTAAAAAATATATCTACCAAATTTCAAGTATCCTATGGTTCCAGAGATATCGTGATGAGTCAATATATAGGTGGAAATCTCTTATAGATGTATGTAGACTATTGATTATTAATTAAAACTTTTATCATTTTTCAAAGTGTTGTATGAGCTTTACAAGATCATCCGCGTTGGCGCAGCGGTTACAGCACTGGATTGCGATTGGCTGTTGCGCGGGCGGTTGCGGGTTCGATTCCCGCACACGATAACATTGGTATTGGCCATACAGATGTTTGCCGTGGTCTGGGTGTTTGTGCAGTCCTTGTGGGTTACCCCACCGTGCCTCGGAGAGCACGTTAAGCCGTCGGTCCCGGTTGTTACCATGTACACCTGATAGCGATCGTTACTCATAGTAGGGAATATATCCGCCAACCCGCATTGGAGCAGCGTGGTGGATTAAGCTCCGATCCTTCTCCTACATGGAGAAGAGGCCTATGCCCAACAGTGGGATATTACAGGCTGTATCGTGATCGTGATCGTGATCGTGATAAAATACTTTAAATATAGGTATTAAAATTATGAGCATCGTAGTGTGATTAAGAATCATATTAACAAATTGTCGCAAATTACTTAGTTTCTATTACCTAACTGATATATTTTTTTCTCTAAAGTCAAGTGGATAAAGAAGACACAAATAAGGATATTCAGGTGGTCGAGAATACATTAATTATTAATGAAATTTTGCAGACATTGTACATGATTGATTTTGAGACTTTATACATGATTGACTTGATCATATTTTGAGAGGACCTCTTCAAAATCAATGGACGTATCAATTAAGTTGTCCCTATTTTGAAAGAGCGAAATTTCTTTCTATTTTTGAAATAATATAATAATGTCAATAATTCGTAAGTGGAATTGTGGAAGAACGAAGATAACTAGTTCTCAAAATTACCTCTTAATATATTCAATATGTATTGATATCATACAATTTGATAATGTACATTAAGCAATTATTCGGATGTATCTTATCCAGCGCCGGTATAATTAAGTTGGCTTCTGTAATCTGTGGCTCACTGATAGAGTTGTCAGCGCGCGCCTGTCACGTCGAGACTCGAGCGTCTTGTCAACAGGACGTAATCTTTATTGAAGGTAATGGCCCATAGATGAACAAACAGCGTTGAAAATAAAGCTACTTTTATCTCTATTAACTTACTTTCTTTTTTATTACGGAATAAGTGAAAGTTGAGGGGAAAATATTATATCTTTTCCTTTTTCGGTCAATCAATTATCTTGTTTTTTTTTACAACTTGGTCGACAAGCTTATGGTTCGCTTAATGTTAAGCGGTTACCGAAGTTTATAGACGATTGCAACACCAAAAGCATCGCAAGCGCGTTGCTGACCCTACCCCATAATTCTCCCAGAAGGTCTGACCACCTTACTCACCACAGGAACACAACACTGCTTGAAAGCAGTATTATTTAGCTGTAATGTGACTAGATTTTTAATGACATTCTGCCAAAAATTGTTATGCTTTGTTACTTTCCTTTCTTTTTCCCTTTTCTTCTTGGATGATGACAATGACTCCTACACTTAACCATGATATGTTAGGCATATCCTTAGTTCTTTTTGTTACCCACGTTGGTCAGAATTTAACTAGAACCATAACGTTTTCGACAAGTTTGTCCGATATCAATTCAATCACTAACGGCTAGTTTTAACATTCTATCTTTAAATTTACTTACTAGAGATAATTTTAACGTAAGCTTCATATATAATTTTTTTCAATAATCTATGGCTAGTAGGCAAAACCAGAGATACTTAGATTATTGGAAACGGCCGTAAATCAATCAATTATTATTAAAACAAAATTGAGTGATATTTCCATGTAATATTTACCTATTTACGAATCATCAGTGGTACGTCAAAGGTTAATTTCCAATAACATTAGGGTTTCCGTTATAATTTGTCAAAGCGATCGGTGCTTTGATTGTTTCCCGCAATTCTCTCAAAACAGAACGCGATTAAACATATTTAGTAAGTATAAAGTATTTAATTTATACGTTACAGGGATTTGTTTAGCTGTGAAAATGACTTTCTAATGTGTAAAATCTAACAATTTTTAATTAAGAAGCTTAAATCACTACGCAGCTCAACTGTCAGTTTAGATCACAAATCATGATATATGTTGCTCGCGCCGGTCGATCGTAAGCACAGACTGCACAGATATTTTAAGTATTGTAGATAATAAGTGAGCAATTTATACGCGCGCTTATTTTACACGTTGTCTGCTGTTAATGTAAGAAAGTCACCAATTTTGTAAATGTGTTCTTTGCCAACCTAGGTTACTAAAATAGATATAATGAAACATTTATGTCTGTGTATTGATGACGTACACGGGTCCAATAGATTTCACAATTCTGACAAATTATTTAAAAAATTCTTTCAAAACTATTCAACGAAAATATTATAATGCTTGCTATCTACGGATGGGTCAAAGAATAATAGTCAAAATTTGACTTCATATTATTCACAAGCTAATATAGGTAACTGAAAAATTTATCTAAACAGCAACATTTAAATTTTAGAAGTGGAATCGTTTGCAATACCGAATGTTTATCCTACATTTATTCATAAATGCTAACTTAACAAATAATATTCAGTATAACCGCGGTATTTTCGAAAGTTTTCTGATGTGTACAATCTGAGCAGTGATCGTGTAAGTTAGTATCTGATCAGAAGTGGGGGGAGTCAGCGCGACCGCATCTCGACTACCGGCGTGATTGATGACCGGAGTGTCGACGTAGCTCTAAACTATGTATTCTTAATGAGGATATACTTGTCAAAAGGTTAATTGAGTTTTTGGACAATAAATATTAAAAAAAAAAGAAAAAACGTATTCAAAGTTAGTTAACTGTGTATGCTTGTTTTTATTATTAAACTAGCTGCCCGGACAGACTTCGTTCTTTTTTTTTAATTATAAAAACCTTCGGGATTTTTAAGGAACATACAAAAAAATTAGCCGACTTGGTCGAGCCATTCTCGAGTTATGCGCTTAGCAACATTCATTTTTATTATATCGACGGGTGCAAAGTAAAAAAAGTTAACTACAATTTTGAGATTTTTTTTTTATTTTAGTAACTAACTAAAAAAGTTATATTTTACAACATGGCAAAATAAAAAATACAAATATCGCCTCATTTCTTGTACTTTTGTCACGTAAAAAAAGACAACTACTGCTGTTTTGTAAAATTACACGACGTAGGTACATGCGTTCAACTACCGCTGGCCGCTTTTACGCAGTCCGCGCGGGGGGCGCACGTTCGTTCCTATTGAGTCATAAGTCAGATGGCATGTTCTTCGTCGGCCGGCAACAATGTTTGTTTGTTTGAGCTTTTTACGTATTAAGAAGAATAAATTATTTCATTTAACCTCCTAAATCATATACCTTGAACAAATAATGTTATGATGTAGAAAAAGACATCTGCGTAAATTATGCTTTGAACTTTGATTTTATTTATAATACTAGCTGTGCCCGCGACTTCGTCCGCGTGGAATTTAACAAAAAAATTATTTAGTTTATTTAGTAGTTTATTCGTTTTTGAATTTTTATTTCAGTTATTATGTAAAAGATTTCCTCAAACTTTTATCACAGAAACTGTTACAGGTGAAGATGGTTATCCATTTTACAGACGTTGTTTACCAGAACATGGTGATATAAAGGCCTCTACTGACAGCGCCCGATCCATACCGACGATACGATCTAAGGAAGCGATCTGAACCTTTGTTTTTGCTCTATGATCTGAACGCATGCGTTCTCTGTAACCTGTGGCCGCCCAAGTACGCCTTCTCACTGCCTGCGATCTATCGCACGCGTTCTAGTGATCGGCGGTGCGTTACGTTAAAAATGGCGGATAATATTACAAAAACATTGATTGACGCCGTGCATTCGCCAAATACATTTCTTTTTTTATTAATATTATGGACCCAAATTTTTCTTTTTCGATTCAACAATAAAGCTAGTAAAATTACTTCTTCTTCTTTTCTTTCTTCATCAGAACTTCCGTCATCTATACTCATATTAATTTCCTCGACCCTTTTTATATGTTGAAGTTGGGTGTGCGCGACCGTTTCGGATACAATCTTTAACTGGAATAGATAGTTTTATGTATCGCAGAACGGATCGTCGCCCGTATCGCAGTCAGTATAAAGAGCATTGCGAATTGCGATCCGATACCACTGAAGGAATGGTCCGGGAGCCAGGTAAAAAATCGTTTAATCATTTCCTCCCAATCGAAACTTCGTAACATGAATAAGGGATTTCGTTTTTATGAATATTCTTTTTCTTTGTCAGCTGCGAGCATAGAGAAAATTTTTTTTTTGTCATTTCCTCCCACCTTAAAATTTGTCGGAATGTAGTTTACCTAATATCTTGAAGGAAAAATAATGTTAGCTGACCGTAACATGGTGGTTTATACGTCAGCTGGCTAGGCTTATGGTGGCAGAGGTTGTTTTTATAAATTCACAATATTGAAATCAGCCTATAAAAAATTGTTTCATCTAATTAACAGATGAGGGAATATTTTGTTATATCCCGGATCTTAGACCAATAGTCATCACAATTAATAAGCATTTTTTGACATTAATTTGTCATCGCGATGTAAATAGTGAAGTGACTATGGTTACTTATTATAATTATAACTATAGTTACGGTTAGACGTATGCGACTTGGTACTCGATACTTACGATAAATCGAATCCAGGTTGTATGAGTATTTGATGGATTTGACTATGTAATGTAAAGTGCATTGGATTAAAATTTTGATTAGAAAATTTAACTTAAACTTAAACATTGTAGGTAATTTGAAATAATCAATTTGTCTTTATTTTATTTTTTATATTGTTTAGAAAACAATATAAATATACATGTAATATATTTACGCGAATTTCAATAAATTAAAATGATCTAATTTTATCATGGTTTATGAGTTTCCGGACTTGAGGACATGGTCCTCCCGTGACCATGGTTGCTGTAAAGTATCCGAAACGTCAGGCATGCAAAAAAATCTAATAAACCGCGATAAAAATGAAGAAAAAGCAAAAGTGATTGAATCGTCATTCAATCATTTTCGTAGGATGATGAGCCAAAATCCTCAGTTGAGCTATCGTCACCTGTAAATATAATTATTTCATTTTCAATTATAGTATCAATATTGACGTCTCTGTCATAATCTTCCTTTTTTATTTTCGAGTTTTTTCTACCACTTTTGCCCAGTCGTCTTTCATCTAACATCCCTCCACTGCGTATGCGTTACGTACGCGCGTGGACGTTAAGTCACGTACCACCAATTCGAAATTTTATTTACGCCTTTGAGCGCCACAACCAATACAGATCAGTCAATCAATCGTTCAATCAATTGATTGATTGATCTTTCTTTTCAGTAGAGATCACTACACAATATTTAATTACTACTTAAATCGAATGAAGCTGGTGAAATTAAGTAATTAATTAGTTACAACACTTTAGTATTTAAAAAAAAAAACATACTCCGTCCAATCGTTTATTACCTTTGTGACAGACAGCTCACGCCTATATATTACAGTTTTTTTTTCGGAATAACATATTGAAAAATTCTCCAGTAATGTCATACTTTATTGACGATTTGATTGATTGATTGAAGTGTCCTGTGCATAACAAACAACCACAGACTATGAAACAGTTCTTGAAATACGATAAATTTATCATATTGTAAAAATAATTTTACGTCATGTAATTATTGTTTCTGTAAACTTAATAAAAACCAAGATTGATTATTTGCAAGGAATTAAGTCGAAATTTTACAGTTTAATTTCAAACCAAGAGTAAAAAGTTAAAACCAAGATTGATTATTTGCAAGGAATTAAGTCATGGGCGTACGCAAGGGGGGGCAAGGAGGGGCAGCTGCCCCCCCCTGGATTTCGTTAACCTCCCTGCTAACTATCTACTGTTGTCGATAAAAGTTCTTATTTTCAATCCAGTATAATACGTGAATTTTGTGTATCTCTCTACTATTTACTGTTGTGATACCACCAGTCGCAAACATATTACAGTCTAAAATGCTGGACGTAATAAGATGTGCAGAACATATACAAACCACTGCAGTTGCAGAACACAGGCGTTCTGCGGAAGAAGGGAGTGGAGATTTTATAAAATCAGCTGAAGAAATTGCTACGTCTTTGAACCTTGAGCAGCGTTTACCTAAAACAGCAAGCCGTCAACAACATAGGGCAAATCAACCAGCAGCTTCCCTTAGCGAATATTTTCGTCGCTCGTTATACGTGCCCTATTTAGTTTCGTTATCATCTTTATTAGAAACGAGGTTCGGCAAAGACCATTCACCAGCGTTTACTATTTCATTGTTGACCCTTGCTCAGATAATTAAAATTATAGCTCCTAAATTACCAAAAGGATAAAAAACGGTTTAACTCGATTTCTGGCTAAACTACAATCCTATGGAAAAAAGTTCAATGGCAAAGTTGTAGCAAAAAAGATCTACTATATACTTTTGTATCTACACTTTTTTCGCATAACCTCAAAATTCATGTGAAAAACTAAAAAATCAAGTTTTTGGCATTGAGTAGTAATAATAGCTCAATGGTTTTTGGTTTTTTAACCGACTTCCAAAAATGGAGGAGGTTCTCAATTCGACTTTATTTTTTTTTAATGTATGTTAGCTCAAAACTTTTGACTGGGTGGACCGATTTCGATCAATTTTGTTTTAATTGAAAGGTGTTGCGTGTCATGTGGTCCCATTTTTTTTAAATTAAGATCTGACAAGTACTTTTAGAGTTATATCTAATAATGCGTATTTACTTGACTACTTTTTCGTCGACTTACGTTGTATTATACCGCATAACTTTTTACTCGGTGTACCGATTTTGATGATTCTTACTTTAATCGAAAGCTAATACTTGTCATGTAGTCTTCGTGAAATTAGATCGAGATCTGATTACAACTTTTTGAGTAATCTTTAATAGCGCGTCTTTACTTGACTATTTTTTCGTCTTATTACGTTGTTTTACTTGTCGATGTAATTGAAGTCGGTTTTTTTTAAATTATTATTTTTTTCTTTAGAGAATTATTTATTTATTATTTATTTATTTATTTAACAATTTTTGTACACTAGAAAGCAATATACAACAAATAGCACAAAACATTGCTGGTACAAAGGCACTACTTATCCCATGATGGAATCTCTTCCAGTAGTCCTGCCACAGGAAAATTATAAAATAATCGCAAAATTAGCGTGTACAATAAAAATAAAGAAAAAAAAAATACTAAAAAATACTAAATATAAATGTATATGATAAATACATTATTCTACTATTTAAAAAGCATACATAGTTACATAAAAAAAAAGTATACACACATAGATACAAATAATATAATACATACGGTAATATATTCTAATACGCATAAAGACACTTAATTAAATTGATTTGAGGTTATGATTGATTTAGATAGAATTCTCTCACTCTTTTCTTAAATAGTGATAATGTTTCACAATCGCGAATTTCGTATGGTAGGGAATTCCAAAGTCTAACGGAATGTGCAGTAAAGGAGTAGGAATAAAAATCGGTACGGTGAGTGGGTATCTGAAGAAGAGAACGTTTATGAGATCTACACGGAGAATCATTAGCGTGAGAGAAAGAGAAGCGGTCCCGTAGATACGAAGGAGAACAAGGATCAAAAAGAGTCTTAAAAAGGAAACAAAGTATTCTAAAGTTTCTACGATGGCGGATAGGTAGCCATTGGAGCTGCTTACGAAAGTGACTTACATGATCATATTTTTTTAAGCCGAAAATGAAACGCAAGCATGAATTTTGTAGTCGCTCAAGTCTGTTAAGTAATTCTTCGGTGACATCTAAACAAGTAACATCAGCGTAATCAATGATCGGATGTATGAGAGTTTGCACGAGAGAAACTTTGGTCTTGAAGGGTAAAAAATTTTGTAGTGCCTTTAGAGAACGGGGCGAAAAATATACCTTACGACTGATCTCATTGATATAGGCATTCCAGTTAAGATTGGAATCTAAAACAACGCCTAAGTTCTTAGCCGAGTCGGAAAAAGTAATAGGAACGTCGTCGACGGTAATAGGGGGTAGGTCAGCTATATCAAGTTGAGAGCGAATGCGTTTATTATTTAAAAAAAAAAATTATTTTTATCTTTTAGAGAATTTTTTTTACGAAATTTGATGAAAGCTTGCGTTTTTACGTCCCAAATACACTGTAATTTTTTTGATTTAAAATATTTATTTTTTCACCTTATTTTGACCTCAATATCGAAAAAGTACCCTCATTTTCAATCGAAAATTTTCACGTCAAAATATCAGTTTTTTTTAAAAAAGTTGGTTGGCTTTTTGTTCGTTGAAGTCTCTATTTTCTGGAGGTGTAGAAAATACACATTAATACGGCGAATGTTCTATTTTCCGCAGGTCACTCAGGTACCTACATAAGTTATCTTAAAATAGCAATAAATAAGCATCTACGTATAATATAATTTAAAGAAGATTCTATAACTTTGCCAAAATATACTTATTAGATGTCTTATTAAATATTCTTTTCATTTTCTGAGCATTTCCTTGCATTTTCTGAAAACATTTACGATAGTAATGTATATTTTTTACACCATCAGAAAGTAGATATTTCAACGAACAAAAACGCCACCCAATTTTTTTAAAAACCTGATATTTTGACGTGAGAATTTTCGAATGAAAGTGAGGGTGCTTTTTCGATATTGAGGTCAAAATAAGGTGAAAAAATAAATGTTTTAAATCAATAAAATTACAGTGTGTTTGGAACATAAAAAAAGTAAGTTATCACCAAATTTTGTAAAAAAAAAAAGAATTTTGTAAGAGATTTAGACCAAAAACTTGTTTTTTTTTTTAAATTTTTCACATGAATTTTGAGGTTATGTGAAAAAAATATATAAACACAAAAGTTGTGGACCTTTTTAATACCTACAACATTGCCAATGAACTTGTCGTTTAGCCGGAAATCGAGATAAACCGTTTTAAGGGTACTTAAATACCCCCTCCCTACCACTTCCCGACCTCAGATCGCCCGTAATTTATTTTTCCTATCATTATCTTTCTTTAATTATTAGAGAAAGAAAAAATTAAAGAATTTAAATAAAACATTACCTATTTTAATTTACGCTTATTTATTTGACTAGGTGCTTATAAAATTTTATTTGCCCCCCCCTGGCCCAGAACCTGGGTACGCCCATGAATTAAGTCGAAATCTTACAGTTTAATTTCAAACCAAGAGTAAAAAGCCATAACTCGGTTCATTCATTTATTTATTTTTTGACGGCTACCCTAAAATGTAACTATGCACGCGTTAGTGAAATTAAACTTTCAAATGCATGGTTAATAAAGTCTAAATCAAGTTTAAATCAAGAGCTATGAGCAAATTAATATACTTGGAAAATCACATACCTAACCACTTATTTATTTAACAAACTAACAAATAAACTATAATTAATATAATTTTTAAACTAAAATATATTTCATTAAATCTATTGAAAGTTCTTCATAAATAAAATCGATTATTATTTCAAATCGAATTAATAACCTGTGAGACAATCACTAATTTCGAAATGTCTGGAACTGTCAAAAAGATAATCTATACATATAAATAAAATTGGAGTGTCTGTTTTTAATATTAAAATAACCACTTTTTACTAAATGCATATGGATCTATACACGAAACATGTACCAAAATAACATTTTTTACAATTTTTGTCTGTCTGTCTGTCTGTCTGTCTGTCTGTTTGTTCCGGCTAATTTCTGAAACGGCTGGACCTATTTAGACGGGACTTTCACTGTCAGATAGCTGATGTAATTGCGCGTAACTTAGGCTACTTTGATATTAGAAATTTATTTATTTTAATTCATAATTATTACGAAACGTCTCGAAAAAATTTACGTTCCGTCACAACTTTAGGTTACGTCCGTACACTCCGTTTAATCGTTTATTATCTATTTGACAGTTCCAGACATTTCGAAATTAGTGATTGCTTCACAGGTTATTCATTCGATTTGAAATAATAATCGATTTTATTTAAGAAGAACTTTCAATCGATTTAATGAAATATTTTTAGTTTAAAAATTATAATTATTCGTTTATTAGTTAGTTTGTTAAATTAATTAGTAGTTAGGTATGTGATTTTTCAAGTATATTAATTTGGCCATAGCTCTTGATTTAAACTTGATTTAGGCTTTATTAACCATGCATTTGAAAGTTTAATTTCACTAACGCATGCATAGTTATATTTTAGGGCAAATGAATGAACAGTCATTGATTTTTACTCTTGGTTTGAAATTAAACTCCAAGATTTCGACTTAATTCCTTGCAAATAATCAATCTTGGAGTCATAGATGCTATATATTTTTATTTCCTTTTTTTATTAAATTTATAGAAACAATAATTACATGACGTAAAATTATTTTTATCATATGATCGATCGTATGATCGAGGTATTTCAAGAACTGTTTCACAGTCTGTGGTTGTTTGTTATGCACAGGGCACTTCAATCAATCAATCAAATCGTCAATAAAGTATGACATTACTGGACAATTATTTAGTACGTTATTCCGAAAAAAAAACTGTAATATATAGGCGTGAGCTGTCACAAAGATAATAAACGATTGGACGGAGTATGTCTTTTTTTATACTAAAGTGTTGTAACTAATTATTTACTTAATTTCACCAGCTTCATTCGATTTAAATAGTAATTAAATATTGTGTAGTGATCTCTACTGAAAAGAAAGATCAATCAATCAATTGAAAGATCAATCAATCAATTTTAATGATTGATTGACTGATCTGTACAGGTTGTATGGCGCTCAAAGGCGTAAATAAAATTTTGAATTAGTGGTACGTGACTTAACGTCCTTAACGTACGTTACGCATACGCAGCGGAGGGATGTTAGATGAAAGACGACTGGGCAAAAGTGGTAGAAAAATCTCGAAAATAATAAAGGAAGATTATGACAGAGACGTCAATATTGATACTATAATTGAAAAAGAAATAATTATATTTACGGGTGACGATAGCTCAACTGACGATTTTGGCTCATCATCCTATGAAAATGATGGAATGACGATTCAATCACTTTTGCTTTTTCTTCATTTTTATCGCGGTTTATTAGGTTTTTTTGCATGCCTGACGTTTCGGATACTTTACAGCAACCATGGTCACGGGAGGACCATGTCCTAATGTCCAAAGCCTCATAAACCATGACAAAATTCGTTCATTTTAATTATTGAAATTCGCGTAAACATTAGAAAAAAATATAAAAAATAAAATAAAGACAAATTGATTATTTCAAATTATCTACAATGTTTAAGTTTAAGTTAAATTTTCTAATCAAAATTTTAATCCAATGCACTTTACATTACATAGTCAAATCCATCAAATACTCATACAAACTTGAATCGATTTATCGTAAGTATCGAGTACCAAGTCGCATACGACTAACCGTAACCATAGTTATAATTATAATAAGTAACCATAGTTACTTCACTACATCGCTTACATAGCGATGACAAATGTCAAAAAATGCTTATTAAATTGTGATGACTATAGTTATGCCTAAATAAAGCAGGAGGCCAAAATTCCAAGATTGCGACGTGAAAATGAATCTCAACAGGATACCTACAGCGTACCGACGATACGTTCTAGCCCGGAAGCCCGTGACAACGAAATGAAACTTCGTAACATGAATAAGAGTTTTTTTATGAATCTTCTTCTTTGTCAGTTGCCACTCCGTGGGTGGGGTAGGCAGTGGCGGCCTCCCACACATCGAGAAAAAAAATTTTTTTAGTCATTTCCTCCCACCTTAAAATTTGTCGGATTATAGTTTACCTAATATCTTGAAGGAAAAATATTGTCAGCTGACCATAACATGGATGATTATATGTCAACTGGCTGCTTGAACATGAAAAATATTGATAACTTGAAAGATGTAAAAAAACGGTACCAGCTGACAAACCTTCCACCGAGATACAGCCAGCTGACGTTAATTTTCATTCATAGTAGCATATAAACTATCACCAGGTAAATTTGTAGTTGAGAGGAAATCACTGAAAAAAAAATGTTTTTCATGTTCAAGCAGCCAGCTGACGTATAAACCACCATGTTACGGTCGGCTAACATTATTTTTCTTTCAGATATTAGGTAAACTATAATCCGACAAATAAGGTGGGAGAAAATGACTAAAAAATGTTTTACTCTATGTTTGGAAGGCTGCCACTGCCCACCCCACCCACGGA
The DNA here is from genome assembly GCA_905220545.2 of Melitaea athalia. Lineage (NCBI taxonomy): Eukaryota > Metazoa > Arthropoda > Insecta > Lepidoptera > Nymphalidae > Melitaea > Melitaea athalia. Next base: position 19,969,168 of record HG992189.1, on the reverse strand, counting down.
CTCGCAGCTGACAAAAACGAATATTCATAAAAACAAAATCCCTTATTTATGTTACGAAGTTTCAATTGGGAGGAAATGATTGACCGATTTTTTACCTGGCTCCCGGACCATTCCTTCAGAATGGATAGTGGTATCGGATCGCAATGCTCTTTATACTGACTGCGATACGAGCGACGATCCGTTCTGCGATACTTAGAACTAATTGTATTCGAAACGGTCGCGCACGCCCAACTTCAACATATAAAAAGGGTCGAGGAAATTAATATGAGTACAGATGACGGAAGACGGAAGTTCTGATGAAGAAAGAAAAGAAGAAAAAGTAATTTTACTAGCTTTATTGTTGAATAGAAAAAGCAAAATTTGGGTCCATAAAATTAATAAAAAAGTGTGTAGGTACTTATGTACGCACGTAAGAAGTTATACTTCAAGCTAGAGTATTAAAATACTTCCAAAATAATTCCACAACGCCATCTCTCAGAAATGCTAAAGACTACTTTAGCATGCTTGAACTTCGTTCCGTTTTTAAACGTTTTTATGTCACGCTTCACACGCGTATAGTAAAAATTTACTCTCATAGTTCCACAACGCCATCTGTCAGAAATGCTAAAAACTAGGTACTTTAGTGGCGGCATCTATTCATGCATGCGTGAACTACGTAGCTTTGTTCGCGCATAGTAAAAATTTACTCTCATCATTTTTCTCTAAGAACGCCCCAAAAGAAGTACTTATAACTTCAAAAAAGAAATGTATTTGGCGAACGCACGCCGTCAATCAATGTTTTTGTAAAATTATCCGCCTTTTTTAACGTAACGTACCGCCGATCATGCGTTCTCTGCCTCCGGAGACAGATCGCAACTGATCGGCGTGCGATCACTAGAACGCGTGCGATAGATCGCAGGCAGTGAGAAGGCGTACTTGGGCGGCCATAGGTTACAGAGAACGCATGCGTTCAGATCATAGAGCAAAAATAAAGGTTCAGATCGTATCATCGGAATGGATCGGGCGCTGTCAGTAGAGGCCTTTATACCACCATGTTCAGGTAAACAACGTCAGTAAAATGGATAACCATCCTCACCTGTAACAGTATCTGTGGTAAAAGTTTTAGGAAATCTTTTACATAATAACTGAAATAAAAATGCTAAAACGAATAAAAAAACTAAATAAACTAAATAACTTTTTTGTTAAATTCCACGCGGACGAAGTCGCGGGCACAGCTAGTAAAGAATAAACGATTGAACTGAGTGTACGGGCGTAACCTAAAGTTGTGACGGAACGTAAATTTTTTCGAGACGTTTCGTAATAATTATAAATTAAAATAAATAAATTTCTAATATCAAAGTAGCCTAAGTTACGCGCAATTTCACCAGCTATCTGACAGTGAAAGTCCCGTCTAAATAGGTCCAGCCGTTTCAGAAATTAGCCGGAACAAACAGACAGACAGACAGACAAAAATTGTAAAAAAAGTTAATTTGGTATATGTTTCGTGTATAGATCCATATGCATAAAGTAAAAAGTGGTTATTTTAATATTAAAAACAGACACTCCAATTTTATTTATATGTATATGTATATAGATAACGCAGTCATGGACTAATTTTAATAATTAGAAAAGTCATACTTTTTATACTTACTGAAATATATATATATGAAACAAAAAATAAGTTATTAATAATAAAGTTATTAAATTCAGATTTTTTAATTCCTATGTAAAAACGACCAAGTGGTAGTTAACTCAGTTGTCATATTTTTAAGCACAATGTAGAGGCAGATAACTGCAATATCTCGTAAATTAAACACAATTAGCGTGGCCGCACACGTACGGTTTCCTCATTAGGTTTCCTGATCCGGAATTCCGATTCGGAGACACGAATGCATACCTTACATACAAAATATTCTACTCGGCGCAAACGTTCTTAAATTTTTCGGACGGAAAAAAAACCTAACGTACGGTTCGAATCTGTGGTCGCGCGTTCGGGTGTCCGAATGGAAAAAAAACCGAATGACGTCATCCCGAACGCAGCGTTTGCTTACATTGCTTCGAATGACAGCACACGGACGGAAATTTAAATTCAGAATCGGCTCGCGTTCGCGTTGAGTGGACGTACGTGTGTTACATTTTTAGTTAGTTTTTTTTCGTTTTACGTTTGTTTTCATTATGTACGAGCCCGAAAATTTGATCATGGCAGTAGAAAAATACCCGTGCTTATGGGATATTCATCATGAAGACTACCACAATAGAGATATAAAAGATTTGGCGTGGGAGCAAATCTGTAAAGAGCTTTATAATGTTTCCTTTTTTTCTTGTTTAGCGCCAATAAAAGTGCTATCCCAATTAATTCTTCGTCGTCCATGTCCATGATACGTCCTTTCACGAAAGCGTTACTATACCCACTGGCGGCAAACATTCCGAATAAAAAAAACCTAACGTCTGCGCTAGCATCACGGAAAACCTAATCTGAATTCCGGATCAGGAAACCTAATGAGGAAACCGTACGTGTGCGGGAAGAAATTAAATATACAAGTGCTTCTCTTTTTAAATAATGTAGCAGTGATGAAAATTTCAACAAATTTGGTTTGAAATTGACAAAATGGGAGCACTTTTTCCTATTATGCGCTCTCCTGAAAAGTAGCTGTTTTGTATATAACTCTTTTTACTTTGCACCCGTCGATTATAGAAGATTAATATTTATAAAGGTAATAGGCGTTTTAAAATTTAGGATATTCAAAATTTAATTGCTCATTGCACTTATATAATATAAAGTTTTTTATTTACTGTCATTTGATACCTTAATATTACTAAGATAGAAATAAAGGCTAAAATAAAAATACTCCTCGTGGATACTTTAATTTTCTTAGTCGCTATCTTTAAATATTTCATTCAGTGGTAATTTCATAATTAAATTAAACTCACAGGCTTATAAATTAGCTTAAAAATATAATGCTAAAAGTTTACAAGTTTAGAAGTAACCCTAAAATCAGATAAATAATTAATTAGGCCTCAAAAGACACGAATCACTTTATACATAAAATATTACTAAACATGTTTGTGTTATTCGTTTAACGAATTCGCGTTTTAATTTTAAACACTAACGCGTAAATCCCCCGGTCCCGGTTGTTATCATGTACACCTGATAGCGATCGTTACTCATAGTAGGGAATATATCCGCCAACCCGCATTGGAGCAGCGTGGATTAAGCTCTGATCCTTCTGCTACATGGAGAAAGAGGCCTATGCCCAGCAGTGGGATATTACAGACTGAAGCGAACGTGTTAATTGCACGTATATTGAAAGTCGCAATCGAAGCTACGGCAGGCGAGACTTGCGAAACAAGTCGACGCATAATGAGAAAAGTTCTCAGTCCTCGCATTCGTTCAAGTGCGTTATTTATTTAACAGCGTCGGTAACAGACGAACAAAAGTGTTACCGGGATACAAAGAGTTACGAGCTTGAAGGTAATGACATTAATACGATACGCAATAGTGTAATTTGAAATTGTTGCCAAACTTGAGTTTAAACTTCGTAAAGGTAGGGTACAGCAGTAGCAGTGCAGTTCATGAAATTAGCGCGTTTAAACAAACAAACTTTTCAACTTTATAATATTAGTATAGATAAACAGCGTTCTACACAACGCGTTAGTTGTTACACACGATTTCCCTTCACATTTTTTTCATACTATGGGCCTCATATCACACGAAAAAAATGTAATGTATTGTTGTTCAAATTTAGTAGGGAAGTGGACTGAGGTTGCCAATCAAATAATCAAATCATAAATTATGCGACGTTTCGATCTTTATTAGACCTTCATCAGGCATCTGTATTCATACAAAATGAAAGAGTCATTATACAATAATTATAATAATACACATATCCAACAAGAACTACTTAAACAACGTGAAATTACCTTTAATTATATTTGATACAATTGACATCTATTTTACTTGATGATTTCCATTTAATATTGCTTTATATTTTCTGATACATTGCAAAATTTTTTTATTTTTTATTATTTTAATTCTTATTATAATTGTGACAATATGTTATATTTATTATTCAAGCATTCTAAGATTTAAATTTACTCTCCTGATTCATAAAAAGTTGATATTTTTCCCCATCAAACGTCATTTGTTCTAAAAAATATACATATAATAATTATAGGTTATCTTTTCTTTACTAAGATCGCAAACAAAGTTAAGTTAATATTAGGGATTATTACCTTGTCTAAAATTTACATTATACTTTTTTTAAATATATCCATTGCTTTATCACTTGTTTATTTATTTGTTAGGCAGTTAATATAATCTAAAAACAGTAAAATAATTTTTAATATGTCATCTAATTTCGAACAATCAATTATACTAATATCTATAAATATATTTACTAAACCAACCATTATATATCCTAGAAGCTAAGTTATACTGTTATGTAGTTATATTTTATCAAATTGTTTCCAGAGCTCATTATATTCTTAATTTTTTTAAGCCAAAGAAAGTAAATCCAATGTCATTACCTATAATTAAAAAACAAACAAGTCAATATGGTTTTCTGTTATTTACTGCAATACACACCTAAATAAGTTACTACTATAAAATGTTACCTTGTCAATGTGTTAATATTGATACTTATTATAAAAAGAAGTCCCCCGGCCGCGTCTTTCTGTCCTCCTGTCTGTCTGTCTGAACGCGATAAACTCGAAAACTACTGAACGGATTTTTACACGGTTTTCAACAATAGAAAGAGTGATTCTTGAGGAAGGTTTAGGTATATAATTTATTATGCTTTTATGTAAATTAGCAGAAATACGGCGATAAATGTTGATGAGGTCGCAAAAAATCTCGCCAACGGGGGACCTTTCCTCGCGAACGCCGCGTAAACTAGCAAAGATATAGTTAAGTAATGTACTAGCGAACTCAAAATCTATAAAAATGCTACAAAAAAGTCCGCGACAGCATATCTCTATCTCTTACGATTGACTTACAATAACCACTTTTATGTTCAAATTTGTAATTAAAAACATTACGTTATTTTCAAAGCTATTTTCTTTAGTTCAGTATTAATCCTTATCGAAATAAATATGTTGGTTAGCTTAAGAATTTAATGTAGATTAAAATTGCCCTTCATACTATATCAATCAGATGAATAGTTTTTGAGATATCGTCGTTAGAAGTAATTATTAAAAATAATTAATGCGCAACGAAGTGGGCACGGGTCGGCTAGTTGATTTCATAAATTCATTATTATTTGTCAGGTCGTTACTGTAATCCAAAGTCAAAAAATTAATTCAGAGTATGTCTAATACATTAAAATTCAAATTTCTAATTATGCCAACGAAAACACTAATCATTTGTACTTACAGATCATTATAAATTGTGTTAATTAATTATATTTTACTGTTATTACTAAATTCCGTTACATTTTTTAACAGAGGAAAGGTCCATATGCCATGTGATGATGTGGTTTGAAATAGACAATATTATATGTCAATGTAATCTGTTGAAAGAATTTTTGAATAATGTTACCATTACATATTTAAACTTATAAAGAATTCTATTTTTAATTATATTAATTTTGGAAAAACTATTTAAATTTTATTTGTACACATATTCTAAAACTCTATTATTATGTTGATTCTTTACTGTTCAAATTACAATTACATTACATTCTGAATAAAGGGAAGGTCCATGTGCTATGTGGTGATGTGGTTTGAAACAGACCATGCTCCATGTCAATGTAATCTATTGAAAAATCCTATTTTAACTATATCAAATTTTGAAAAAATATTTAATTTAATTTGTACATATACTATATAATTACATTATTACATTACTTATAAATTTTATTAATCCTTAAAATAATTAAACGTTTCAACATTGTATATATAATTTTTAATTAAATTAATTTTAAAAAAATTGAAATGTTCAGTTATTTAATTCTACTTTTATATTCTTTTAAAATATCATTATATAAAATACTTAAACCGTTTGTATCCGTTCTTTTATTCACTGTTTCATTTACCTTTATAAAAATCATTTCACTAATGTTCCGCTTTAGCCAATTCCCTTCATAGTCCAAAATTTTTACGTTATTGAAATCAAAATTGTGATGATGTTCAAAATGATGTGACGCTAGAGCTGTCTTATTTTCGTTCAAAATATTAACATTTTTGCAATTGTTTCTATGCTGTTTAATTCTAGATTCTAAGAACTGCTTTGTCTGTCCTATGTAGCACAAATTACATTCACATGGGATCCCATACACCACACCACAACGTTCCTCTTTATTAAGTTTATCTTTTAATTTTGTGTATACGCTATTTACTTTTAACAAATTATAATACGCTAGTCTCACATTGGTCCCCACAAAACATCTGTTGACTCCATAAGACAACCCAGGCAAGAACGGGAAACGACAGTATGTGATAGTGTTTGCTGTTTTAACATTATTATTTAGTCGATTCATTGCTTGTTGTTTAAATTTTCCCAATACAGCACTAACAAAAGAATTTTGGTACCCATTCTTTAACAGTAAATTATTAATAATTTTATAATTTTTTTGCCAGTGTTCTACATTACTTAGTCTGATCATTCTATCAAGCAACCCTGTGATCATTCCGATTTTTTGTGATAGGGGGTGGTTAGATTCAAAATTTAAAAGTCTGCCTGAACTTGTCGGTTTAATAAACCAATCAGTACTCAAATATCCATCCCGTCTTTCTACCCATACATCAAGAAATGCTATGCGGTTGTCTTTTTCTATTTCTAACGTGAACTGTATATCTTCATCAAAGCTATTGAATAAATTTAGAATATTGTCTAATTCACTGCCAGGTACTGCTGCTATTGTGTCATCTACATATAACTTAATAAATAATTATAGGTAATGACATTGGATTACTTTCTTTGGGTTAAAAAAATTAAGAATATAATGAGCTCTGGAAACAATTTGATAAAATATAACTACATAACAGTATAACTTAGCTTCTAGGATATATAATGGTTGGTTTAGTAAATATATTTATAGATATTAGTATAATTGATTGTTCGAAATTAGATGACATATTAAAAATTATTTTACTGTTTTTAGATTATATTAACTGCCTAACAAATAAATAAACAAGTGATAAAGCAATGGATATATTTAAAAAAAGTATAATGTAAATTTTAGACAAGGTAATAATCCCTAATATTAACTTAACTTTGTTTGCGATCTTAGTAAAGAAAAGATAACCTATAATTATTATATGTATATTTTTTAGAACAAATGACGTTTGATGGGGAAAAATATCAACTTTTTATGAATCAGGAGAGTAAATTTAAATCTTAGAATGCTTGAATAATAAATATAACATATTGTCACAATTATAATAAGAATTAAAATAATAAAAAATAAAAAAATTTTGCAATGTATCAGAAAATATAAAGCAATATTAAATAGAAATCATCAAGTAAAAATAGATGTCAATTGTATCAAATATAATTAAAGGTAATTTCACGTTGTTTAAGTAGTTCTTGTTGGATATGTGTATTATTATAATTATTGTATAATGACTCTTTCATTTTGTATGAATACAGATGCCTGATGAAGGTCTAATAAAGATCGAAACGTCGCATAATTTATGATTTGATTATTTGATTGGCAACCTCAGTCCACTTCCCTACTAAATTTGAACAACAATAATATGAAATAATGGACACAATGATAAGCAATAATGTAATGTATGTTACAAACTTTACAGAGTGCAATGGGATTTTGTGATGGGGTTGGTGATGAAGGCGTTCATATAAAATTGTATCTTTATATTAAATTTGATTAAAAAAATCGTATTATTTATTAGGCGATATTAATAAAAATCTTACCAGGACTCGAAAATGGTACTGTGTTTTGTATTTTTTTGAATTTAAATTTTTATAAAGTAAGTGTAATGTTATACAACCTGTATAACGTCGCTTTGCTGGCTTTTCAAAATGTGCATGCTATTTCTAACTACTAGATATAAGCTGAATTAAAAAAAATCTAAATTTAATTTAATTTACATTTAATAAATCTAGGACCTGATGAATGTTGATGATTTAAATAGTAAGAGAATTAAATTTATGATAATATATGTTCAAAATAGATTTCATTTAATTACAGATGAACACTATTATCTATACTAATATATAAAGCTGAAGAGTTTGTTTGTTTGGTTGTTTGTTTGTTTGATTGTTTGTTTTTTTGTTTGTTTGAACGCGGTAATCTCTGGAACTACTGGGCCGATTTGAAACATTCTTTCAGTGTTAGATAGCCCATTTATCGAGGAAGGCTATAGGCTATGTATCATCACGCTAAGACCAATAGGAGCGGAGTCCACACCGACGAAGTCACGCGCAGACGCTAGTTAACAATAAATGTTCAGAAACCGATGATCCAAGATCAGAACCCGATAACAAAATGTCTGCCAACTTGCACTTTCCTAACATACGTAAAACAAACAACATTTTTGCCAAAAAACGACAGAAAAAAAGTAAAAACTTCCGTTCATAAACAAGTTGACAAAACGTAGGCGGAAGTTAAGTGAGCGACGTCGGAGACCCGGGTACATTTTTTACTTTTTTCCAACGAAGTAATGAGTGTCTAATGAGCACGAGATGAGATTCCTAGTTACGCCATTACCGACGACCACCTTGCGGGATACTTTAGCACTTTTATACGCTAATGACGAGTTTATACAAAAATTTATTTAAAAGTTTGCAAACCATTTACTTGGTTGTAGGTCATAATAGTAAATCATATTAAGTATTTTTAAATATTTAATTGTGAAACGTGTATAAAATAGTTCACCGTAAATGCAACCGTTTATAATATGTATGTCAATTGTAATGTAATATTAGAAACATAAACTAAACTTTTGAGTGTCACTTGACTCTCAAAAGTTAACCCTTTTTTTAACTAAATATTATTCTTAAAATTATTCTTTTAATAACGGAAATATAAGCCACTAGGAAAAAAATATAGGAAACTTAGAATTATAATAAAAAAATAATACAATTTTTTATTTTATTTTGTAATTAGGATAACCAACAAAATATACATTATTACTAATTTCTTTCACATGTGCTTACAATAGAATGTTAATGTTCTTTTAATTACAGGTTATCACAACATGCATAATTAGGTACGTCGAGTAATACAAAGAATTAGATTACGAGTTAAATAATATAAAAAATAATATTAATTAAATTTAAAAATTAAAACAAAAACTTAAATACTAAAAATTAAGAATTAGAAATTAAAAAAATATAAAATTAAAAATCAAGAAATTTAAAATTTAAAATTAAGTTAAAAATAATTAATTAATTTTAATTTATTAAAAAATAAGTAATTAATTAATTAATTTTAATTAAATTAACAATGATTTAAGGATCAAATTTAAAAATAACATTAAATTAAACCTAGCAATTCGAGATCGTTCTGTAAATCTGTTAACAAAATTAAAGATTATAAAATAATACAATTAAATAAAAGCATTCGTACCCTTCCTTCGTAATCGGTTAAAAAATGTGACATGAAGTACAGTGAAGCGTAAAAGCGAAGTTTGTCGCCTCACAAGCGATTAGGTCCGTACGTCGGAGGCGTGTTTGAGCAAAGAGTCGGGCCTCAAAGAGTCTGCCTCATTACTGGAGATTAAAAGACGTACTATACGTAGATGTCTCGTACAGGCTTTTTTTTGAGACAAACATGAGCCATTTTTACTCTCCTAAGCTCTACTTATTTAGCGCATTTTGTAAGTTTTTTTTCTGTGGCTATGATTTTTTTTAAAGAGCGTATAATGATGGTTTTTATCTATTGATGATGGGGAAGTGAAAGTAATTATCGTAATAAATCAATAATGAAAACGTTACATAAAGTATTGTACTTTAAAAGTGAACTTAACAGGGATTTCGCTCGACGGGGCTATATGTAAGATTTAGTTCGTTAGTTGAATTTAGTTTGTTGAGTCGAATCAGATAGCACTTCAAAGATACCGCAACGCTTGAAGACAAACATTTTTTAAACTTTCTTATTGTATTTCTTTATTATTATTACAGTAATAATAATCATAATATACATTTTTGAAATCCTTGTATTAAGCCCTTTAATTTGATACCCATATTATAGTATTCTAAAAAAAATTATTTCTTCATTAACTGCAATGGCTTCGCACAGCCGCCATGTTTTTTTTTAAATGTCACCTATCTAAGAACACTTGGGCTGCTAAGACGAATCTAACAATATCTCAATTATACAAATCCGTTCAGCGGTTCTAGAGAAATTAGGTAATTAAGAATATTACATACATACATACAAGATACGCGCGAAAAACATAACCCTTCCTTGGCAGTCGGGTAAAAAGCGGAAACGCCTAAACCACGGCAAACATTTATATTATAGTTTATACAAATATTCACTATTAACGATAATTAAAATTTTTAATTGTTAGTCGAAGGTATTTTGGAAACCTTTAAATAATGTTATTTTAATTTTGATATTGAGTTTTTGTCAGGAGCTACAACCAAGCCCATAACTGATGTACCTAAACTATTATTTATTACATTGCCACCAATCCATCCTCAATAACACAGAAAAATGTTAAATGAACTTTATAAATAAATGTTATACAATAAACGATTGATTTAAATGAATATGAATTAAACTTCAGGTAACAAACAAACCACGCGACACCTCGAGCTCATTTTAAATGCAAACCTATCGCGTGAACAAAACAAGCTGGAACAAGTCGCCGAGAGCGGTTCATATTTGAGAGCGATTTTAAGTGAAAGGGATATTTTTTAATTTGGTAAACATCGCTCTCCCCCTTCCTCCTCCGGTTAATTTATGACCGGTCAGCTCCGGCATGTTTATTCATGTTTCAGGCTGATTCCGAATTTTTTTTTATTTGTTAATTAATTAAAAAATAAATATTATAAAAATGAAGAGTTTGTTTGTTCGGACGCGCTAATTTCATAGGTTCGAATCGGAAAATTCTTTACGATTGTCTATTTACCGAGGAAAGCTACAGACTATATAACATTTTAATAAGTTATTTTTTTAAATTAACGAGGATGAAACCGAGGGGCACAACTCGTCAAAAATATAAGGATTTTATGAAAGTTAATGAATTAGCATTTAATACGAGTTGAAACAGTATTATGTAGGTACGAAATTATCTTGTTTGTATTGATAATACAAATATTTGCAGTGACTTGTGTTGTTTCCGGTTCTCCGCGCACGGATTCTCGCTAGAGACCTGTCGAGTTAGCGTCAAATGTCAATATAATTATACATGTAATTGTATAACTAATACTATATAATATTAATCTTTTCTTTATTTAATTTTTTACCAAATACAGGAGTTTTACATACAATATATACGAACCAGCTCTGCTCGGCGGTTTTTTTTTGTAATTAGGGTAACCAACAAAAGATACCTACATTATTACTAATTTTTTTCACATGTGCTTACAATAGAATATCAATGTTCTTTTAATTACAGGTTATCACAACATGCATACTCACGTCGAGTAGGTAATACAAATAATTAGTTTATGAGTATTACCAATAAGAAATCGTTAATTAAGATTCAAAATGGCAATATCGTATTGTAACAAGTTTGATGCGCTAATCCAGCAACAATTTAGAAATACCACCAGTTTTACCAGCGTTCATTTGACGGAAAAATATACAAGAATATTATATAACCTAGCTTTCCTGGGTAAAAAATGGACTATCTAATATAAAAAGTATTTTACAATTTGAACCAGTAGTTCCTGAAATTAGCGCTTTTAAACGAACAAACTCCTCAGAATCATAATTTTAGTTTAGATAAATAAAAACTTATTTAAACTTAATAAAATTTTAAATAGTCATTTAAAAATAAATAAATGTGTATAATTATATTATTCTCTACGCTATATAATTATATAGGTTAGATAATATAACTTAAATCAGTTAAGGAACAACATCAAAAACAGCTACAAAGCTCGAAGTATTTAAAACAACAAGAACTTGTTTAGTCAAGTTTAATCAAGTCGATAATCTCGAATTAAATCAAGGTGCCCGCCACCTCGTCGAAATTCTTTCACAAACTTTCGCCCTCAATATTAATTACTGTTCACATTTTGGCAATCGCTTCGAAATTAATAAATTGTACGAAAATTCGGTACAGTATATTCGCGTTAAGTAAATGGTATATCATCGCTGTCATTTATTTTAGCTACGGTCCTTGACCAATTCGATGAAAACAAACTGGAAAGTTGTGTTTCGTTATTGGTAAGCCATTTAGACGTGTGCTTTTTTTAATTCAGGCGTCTAACATCCCATTGCTGGGCACAGGTCTCTTTATCTACATGTAGAAAAAATATTTTTCTACTGTGATTTCATTGGTCGAATCGCGTGGCTTAGATGTGACAGCAATGGCTCACTATTTAATTAACGCGAATAGACTATAATTTTCATATAAGTAGCTTCAGAAATTAATAAATTATGCAAAAATCTATTAGTTAAAGCATCAGTCATTTGTGATTTTTAAATATTAATAGTACGGGATCCCTAGTACATATTTTTCACCTGATTAGTATCAAGCTAATTTTCCGGGAGTAGCTTCATTTTGATGAGACGAACAAAAAGTTCCTCTTCGAAAACTCTCGATTGTGGTAGATAATAGAGTTAGCAGGAGATAGAACAGCAGTGAGCGTAGGACCGGGATAACGAACCACGCAATTTGGAGGACAATATTACCATCAAATTATATAAATATTAATTGACTAAAAGAAAAAAAATCAGCTGGTTAGTAATAATTTTTGATGACCTCACGAGGTCATCAACTTGATGACCTCGTAAGGTCATCAAAAATTGATTTTTTTTTTCTGATTTTTTTTCTTTTAGTCAATCAATATTTATATAATTTGATGGTAATATTGTCCTCCAAATTGCGTGGTTCGTTATCCCGGTCCTACGCTCACTGCTGCTCTACCTCCTGCTAACTCTATTATCTACCACAATAGAGAGTTTTCGAAGAGGAACTTTTTGTTCGTCTCATCAAAATGAAGCTACTCCCGGAAAATTAGCTTGATACTAATCAGGTGAAAAATATGTACTAGGGATCCCTACCTATAATACTTACTAGCTGACCTGGCGAACTTCGTACCGCCTTTTTCTTCTTAAATATAATAATTACATATACCAAAATAAAATATAGCCTATCTTTCAAGTTGGATCAAACTGCACACGGTGTGCAAATTTGATTAAAATCGGTTAAGTGGTTTAGGAGTCCATTGAGGACAAACATTGTGACACGAGATTTATATATATTAAGATATAATAAATAAGTAATATATAAAATTAGTCATTTTTTCAGAGTCAATATAAGAAGAACCTACATTTTATCTTGTAAATATATTTTTAATTCTTTTTAATATTAATATTTTTCTCTTATACATATATTTAAATAAATATAGAAAAGGGTAAAAAGTCTCCTTCGTATTTATTTTCATGAATTAATAACGATACAAAAATGATATGTCAGACAAAATTTAAGTAATCACTTAGAATAATTTTCTTTAAAGACGAATAAACATCGTTATAAAGTGATGAGTTGATGACCACAGACATAAATCATCCAATTATTTATTTACATACGTTTTATTTAAATGTCTAAACTATGAACGCTAGGTCATAAAATATTGATAATTTTATTGATAATAATATTTTAAATGAGAAAACCGACGAACATTTACCGCCATATTTTTTCACAAATAATGACTTTTTTTTTTAATTGCTTTTACCGATTACCTTGTCCTGACAATAACACAGATTAAAAAAAGTATTGATGCAGTCGCGCGGAAGTTAAACGCTATACCTACACATTTCGGTGATTCATTTTCTTTATACAAAAAAAAAATATATAGTTAACTCTCTCTTGTTGGTTATATCTATACAAATAAATAAAATTGGAGTGTCTGGTTGTAATATTAAAATAACCACTTTTTACTAAATGCATATGGACGTACACACGGCACATATAATTATGTATGTATATACCAAAGTAACATTTTTTTACAATTTTTGTCTGTCTGTCTGTTTGTTTGTTTGGCTAATCTCTGAAATCGCTGGACCGATTTTGACGGGACTTTCTTTGGCAGGTAGCTGATATAATAAGGAGTAACTTAGGCTACTTTTATTTTAGAAATTTATTTATTTTATAACTCTGCGAAGTGAAGAATAACTTTTTGTTAATTATTAATAATCATCTCCTAAATAAACTAAATAAACGAAGTAACATTGAAATATAAAAGTTTTCTCCCTTCACACTGCTCTTGTTCAATTTCTCGTTACCGAACCGAAAAAACCACATTACAAAGAACACATTGAAAATGCATATTTCCTGAAGGTCTGGATCCAATCCATTAACCAGAGATTACAGCCTATACTCCACATTAGGTGCTAATCTCTACAAACAACTCTCAAACGATGCGCTCCAGCCACAACGTTTAGAAGATGCTTTACATACACATAATTAGCAATGTTGTTAGAAATCTACCAAGATTTGCTTAGTTAGTTTACCAAGATTTACTTAAGTTATATAAAAATATAGTGGCCACCTAGGTCAACTAAGAATAATTGGCAATGTAGTCTGGACTACCCTAAGGTAAGTTCGCTTTGAATTATCGCTTCAGCCTGTAATATCCCACTGATGGGCATATGCCTCTTTCCCCATGTAGGAGAAGGATCAGAACTTAATCCACCACGCTGCTCCAATGCGAGTTGGCGGATATAGGTATTGTCAAGGTATTGTTATTAATTAAAAAAGTGTCAATACACAAAGCATTGCATTGATTAAAAATTAAACTTATAAATTCTGATATGATACTACATAACACAACTTTTCTATCATTAGTTCACTTTTACTAAAATTTATTTCTCTTGAAAAAAAAAAAAAAATTAAAAATTTACCAAAGTAAGATTCATATAAAACACACGAATTGGGTTCTTTCACAAATAAAACAAAAAAAAAAATCTAGTCAACTCATCAGAATAAGTGAGATCTCACTAACACATTTTGTTGCTAGAAAAGCTTTAGAATCTGTACTAATGGAAAGCTAAAAAAACTTTTAATCTAAAACGTAGATAATATCTTTAACAATAATTGTATTAATGACGTCACGAACGAAATCTGTGTATAGAAGCTGTCAGCAGTCCGCGGCGCTGGAAGCCCTAGAACTGTCGTAAATATTAAATTCAATTTTACGTGCCCTGAGTCGAATTTATAATATTTTTATTTGATTGAAATATTACGGAGTCTATACACGGCCCTCTTATTTACTTTAACAGGGATTTTTTAATTTTGTTTTTTACCTGTTAAGTTGTTAACATCAAGATTTACGAGATATTTTTTACATTAAATTTGTTTGCTAAGTGCGCAACACTTCGTGCATACGATTGGGCGTTTGCTTCCTATTTGTGGTGTTTCTCTCGGTGTTTGTACTCACTAGTTGTGTTCAGAGGGTGGGACCACTAGATATCTATCCGACAACTGGTTGGAACCGCTACGGGTACGCGACCCCGGATTGCTCTAGCTGCTAATGTCACACACCCTTCCCCGTAATCCGTGGCACTGGTGTCCCTAACCTTTTCTCACATAGGTACTCCTTCCCACCTATTCTTCTTTTTAGCCAAGAATTCCCAAGGAGGGTTAATGTCAGGAAGGGGGCCGGTCGTAAAATATCCCATGCCATATCTTTTACAACATGAGTTCCATGAAGAGAAAAACATGTTGTCGCCATGCATGCCGACCTTACAATAAGTGGGATAAGGGCAGGGAGATGATGTTTGTACTCACTAGTTCCTCCACCGTGCTTTGGTAAGCATGTAACAACGTCATTTCTTGTTATTGTTAGAAAGTTAGCCGACAATCAGCAGTCGAGCAACGAGCCTTTGCACAGCAGGAGGACTATTCAGCTGGATAGCTGTTTCAGTTCAATACAAGTTTATAGCTTAAGGTTCCATAACCTTACTCAATAAACAGGAAAGTCAAAAAATAAACAGGAAAGTAAAAAGGAAGATGGGCTATAGCTCCTGCAAAATGCATTTGAACTTAATGTTGCTGGAACCGCAGGAAACGATGGCGAACTCATAATTAAGTTTTTAGAAGTATCTAAGTTAGCAACTTAACTATTCTATTAACTGGTCAGTTTTTTGACTAACTTTAAAAAAGGAGAAGGTTTTCAATTCGACAATTTTTTTAAACGTATGTTACCTCATAACTTTTTACTGGGTGTACTTACTTTGATGATTCTTATCTTTAATTGAAAGGTGATGCTTGTATGGATCCATTTAAATTAGATCTAGATCTAACTAGTACTAAGTATTTGATTTATCTCTAAAGTAATACTAAATTGACTAAGTTGACAATATTTTAATATTATTACTTTTGGATGTAAATTCAAGTCGGTTTTTGTTTGACAAGACATTGAAAATGGCGAATGTCGTCACAAATATGAATGAAATTTTATCTAAAGGAAAAATACTATCGAGTACGCTATTGTGGTATATTTTGATCCCACTGTTGTGTAGTTCGACACGCACCGCTGTTTGACTACTAAGCCACTGATGATGTATCGCTCCGCTCAGGCTTTCAATGAAATGTGTACAGCGGATATAAATCAAGTGACTTTTTTTAACGTTGCTATTTTAATGGTGTTGTTTTTTATTGTAGTAACAAAATTAGTTTGATCTTATTATTTTGTATTATTGTTTTAACTTACTTTATTCAATACTATCGCTTGGGTATTTTTTTCTTGAATAAAAATATTTTTTCATTTAATCATAGCATGGAAAAAATTTACTTAATCAATGGTGATCTCAATCATATGATTTGTCAATGGTGTATACGCTTTAAGTAAATTAAAAAATATATATTTTTCAAATAATTTTGAGTTATAAATATAATAATATTATATTAATTCATTTACATATACTTTTTGTTGGTAAAAACCTCGATAATGAGATAAACCTAGATAACGGGAAAGCATTTCTTTCATTATTCCTGCAAGTGATAACTCGACAAAATCACAATGTTTTAAACAAATTAAAATTAAATTTTGCTAACCACTTTTGAAAACATTTTTAGCTTTCGCTCGTTAGACGTTTCTGTTTTAGATACAAGAGACGACTGTATTGAAAAGAGAGTCTTATAAAATATTGCTCTTAATGTAACCACAGATTAAAAAATAATACAACGTAATGTAACCTAAGGATAAGATACACGTATAAACAACGTGATTATATAAAAATTACGTTAATGTTCGTTGGAAACCGATCGAATTACAAATTTCACTTAAAGCTGTAGTAAAAGGAAATAAAACTAGGAACTTCTGTGAAACGGAAATCCCTACTTAATATTATTATAAATGTGAATGTAAGTTTGTTTGTTACGCTTTCACGCGAAAACTACTAAACTGATTATCATGAAACTTTGTACACATACTTCTTTTCTGGTTGAGTTATTTTTTTTCTGGTAGTTTTAAGATCGTTGTTGAGACTTATAATCATATGCGAATATCTAACCTAGTAAGGAGACGTTTACTTTGCGCTGGCAGGATCTTGAGATTACAATGTTATAATTTTTTTTCTGTGTTAATTACTATTTGTGTCAAAGTAATTGACATTTTTGTAAATAAACATAATATCATTATTAACACACTGTGATGTAATCGCAATCATGCTTATCTTATTAAAACCATCCCCCAGGGAGAGAGAATAAAACCCCTAAGAAACGAAAACGTTGATGTAAACAAATAATTTGTACCGATGTTTATTTACTAGCTTTGCATTACTAGTTCGATTCTGAAACAATACCTAGTTTACCTACTTTTCTTATTTTATTTTATCCCAGTTTACAGTGAAACTATTTTCATTCAAAAGTTTTGGATTTAGATTCCCACCTCGTGTTTGAGTGTAATATTTACATCTGAGGAGTGTCTTTACAAAAGGGGATATGTCATTTTTTGTTTGTTTTGTAGCACTAAATTAAAAAGTCAAATATTTTTAAACATGCCTTTCTATTAATCCTATTACACAGTACCAACATAGCTATGCAGTCTTTATGTAGATCTGTGTATATTGTCTCAGATGGTTTTCATAATTTTCTAAAAAAAATGAAAAAGTGGAAATATCCCCCATTTTGTAAAGACACTCCTCATCTGTATCTTGTACAATATATTTGAAAATATATCAGTCGGCTGTTATTATTTGTTTATTTATTAAGTTACCTACACTTGGAAACACACGACCGTGTTACACATTTATCTATTACTAATATTAGTATGAATGAATCTATATCAGAGCTCCTGGGGGGAATAGGGGAGAAGGTCGGCAACGCGCTTGCGATGCTTCTGGTGTTGCAGATGTCACTAAGCTTCGGTAATCCCTTACCATCGGGTGAGGCCTACGCTTGTTAATTATATAAAAAAATATAGTATAGAAGAAATAAATCAAGCACGAGACTTTAAAAATTATTTAAATCATTTGATATCATCAGATTTATAATGAAGTACATAAAAATCGTAATATTAATCTATACATGTATTATTAAAAATACTATAAAAATTAGCTTAAGACTTCTTACTTTAGCTTAAGAGCTTCTACCTACTTGCCAAAAGTGATTCTACTATTAATAGGTCACAATAAAATATATGTGTATTTATAGCTTAAGACCAAAAAGTTTATATTTAATTTTTTACTAGCTGTACCCGCGACTTCGTCCGCGTGGAATTTAACAAAAGAGTTCAAAAAAAGTTCGATAAAATGATCTTTGATATTCTTTGATTGCCTTTATTAGCATGAGCAGGCGGTCGAGCGATGCGGGGCAGAGGGTATGGACTCGCCCGCGCCCGCGCCGCCCGTAGGCATCTCAAGGAAAGAACGCTAGCTCGCCGAGCATTAAAAATGTTTCGCTGCTAATTACTTCTAACGATGATATCTCAAAAACTATTTATCTGATTGATATAGTGTAAAGGGCAATTTTAATCTGCATTAAATGCCTAAGCTAAATAACATATTCATTTGGATAAAGATTAATACTGAACTAAAGAAAATATCTTTAAAAATAACGTAATGTTTTTAATTAAAAATTTGAACATAAAAGTGGTTATTGTAAGTCAACCCTAAGAGATAGAGATATGCTATCGCGGACTTTTTTGTAGCATTTTTATAGATTTTGAATTCGCTAGTACATTATACAACTATATCTTTGCTAGTTTACGCAGCGTTCGCGTGGAAAGCTCCCCGTTGGCGAGATTTTTTACGACTTCTTCAACATTTATCGCCGTATTTCTGCTAATTTACATTCAAGCATAATAAATTATATACCTAAACCTTCCTCAAGAATCACTCTTTCTATTGTTGAAAACCGTATAAAAATCCGTTGCGTAGTTTTCGAGTTTATCGCGTTCAGACAGACAGACAGACAGGAGGACAGAAAGACGCGGCCGGGGGACTTATTTTTATAATAAGTATAGATTATAAAAAACAGAAATAAAAAATATATGCAACTTAACAAATTTAAATTCAAGATGAAGTTATAATTGTGCTAGGTGTAATATTTAGAGGCATTAATTCAAATTGGCGTGTCTAGCGGACGACGGTCCCTCGAGATAAAATTAAAAATTTCTGCCTCGTTTCCAAACGCCCCATTTATTTCCATTTTCCATGTTTATGTATTTGATTTTTTTATATATTTTGGTATTTTAGCTAAACTTTGGTGACGTTTAACACACCTGAAATATAAGTTAACAGAAAATTTAGTACTTAGCGACTTCAATCAAACAAACACGCGGTGTTCCCATCCAAGTACTGACCGCGCCCGACGTTGCTTAACTTCGGTGATCGGACGAGAACCGGTGTATTTAACGTGCTATGGACGTTTAAATATCGTGACGCCGTGACGCGTTTGATCCGTAAAAATTTTACCCCTCATGCGCCTAAGTTACAATTCAAAAAAAAAAAATTCCATCAATTTAATTATTTTTCCAACTAGGTAAATCATACTGTAAGTACAATACTGTTTTCGTAGTATCGTGTTTTTCTTCAAGTTAATTAGAATGTATTATTCCATTCGAAGGTAAGCTTCTTAGGGAAATTACTTTCACCGCTATTACTGAATGGTACTTATCAACTTATAAATATCTATGCGTGGGACATTTTCTTTTACTTCATTTGTTTTGTAACACATTTCTCACTCAGCTTTTCATAGGATCCATCCACGGGAAGTACTTTTTCCCTCTGTTCGCTTAGTTACGTATTAGCTCGTAGCAAATAACATTTTTGAAGTGAAACTTCTTTAGTATCGTTGTGATTTGAAACTTGATGAAACGAAAATGCATCACGATAAAGAAGCAAACACATAAATGTATAGGAGAGAATGAGATAGAATACATTACTGCTCCAAAACACGTAAGCGACGCGTTTTTCATGGCACTTACGACCTTTTTAGGTGACTAAGCGATTCGCTAGTACATTCTTGATGCGTACGGCCAAGGAGTGGAACTCTCTGCCGGCGTCTGTGTTTCCGGAAAGCTACAATCTGGGAATCTTCAAGATGCAGGTGAATAGGCTACTTCTAGGCAAGCGTGCTCCATCGTAGACCGCATTCTCACTTGAGATAAGGTGAAATAGTGGTCAAACGCAAGCCTTATTAATTATAAAAAAATACTGTGTTCATCATCGATAGAAAAAATCGATCCTACGACTTTTCAGAAGTGACACTTCTGCCCTATGTGAATGTGCACACACACTTTTTTATACGACCAGTAAGAAAGGTAACCAGTTACCGTTGTCTATAGACACCTTTAATTCCAGAATCATCGTAAGCGCGTTGCCGACCCTATCCCCAGTCCCCCCCAGGAGCTCTGGTCACCTTACTCACCAACAGGAACACAACACTGCTTGAAAACAGTATTATTTAGCTGTGGTCTTCTGTAAGGTAGAGGTTCCCCAAACAGGCTGCCTCAGCTTTTGACCAGGATATTTCCTGTTAAGCCCTACCTCAATGTAGTATACCAACGTATGTTATCTAAAATATCTAAGCGGGCTTAAAAAAATGTTTTTGATAGCTCCGACGCACGACTGGAGTTTACTCCTTCAGATCGACTTGTTAAATAGTAAATAGGCACAAAAAAGGCTTACTAGTGTAAGAAAAATATTAATACCACATCAAATGGTAAATAAACGAATCAAATAACGCCATCTATCGGATGGCACACAAAAACGCAACGAGGTCATTCGTTCAGTAGATTTTACTCCTCATATTTATTTCATACCGGGGGCCTTATATGAAAATCGGTTCTTAAGAAGTAAACTCCAAAAACATTTATATGATTAAATTTTTGTAAAAACTTATCTTGTTAATGTGTTTCTGATTTGACTCAACTTTTAAAGACCCGCTTGTAACAGTCGGTACCTATTCCTTGATTGGATTGTATCAAGAATAGTTTAAAGTAAGAATTACGAAATAAACAAGTTGGTCGCTGTTGAAAATAAACATTATTCAGTGTGTGAAGATTCTAATAACACTTTTGTACAGCAACGGCTAGCTGCCATTTTTTTTAATGTAGTTTTCTTTTGAAAAGGTTGTTTACTGTATATTATGGCTTTTATCGTAGTCGCCGTGTATCTTAGATACGGAGTATCTTTTTACAGTACAAAGGAATAATAAGGCCGGTAATAATTTGTTATTTACGGGTTCCGAGATAGGAAATTGATCTTTTTATTTTTAAGAAAAATAATTTTTAAAGGTCATTTCTCCGATTATATATGTATTTATTATGTATAAAGCTTTTCTTGCAAATAAGTCACGAATAGAATTTAACAGCAGAAAGTAGCATAGGCCAGTTAGGGCCTGCTTATCCTCAATTAATAAACTACAAACTTTAGATTCATGGTTTCTAATAGAAATATCACATACATATAGTCGAATTCGATAATAAAAAAGAATAATATATCAAAAAAAAGGTGTGTGTGCGATTCACACACGATGGAAGTGAAACTTCTTTGGCAAACTAATTTAACAAAAAAAAAACTAATTTAAAATTAGCGGCTTGCAGCGCGGTCCAGCCGCACTTGCCTCTGCGCGGCTCGACCTTCCCTGTTGTTGCCTTCCGGTTTGAAATCACAACGATTCTAAAGAAGTTTCACTTCAAAAACGAGTGTCCTTTATACCACACGACTGAAGTAAAAATTCTTTTGCAATCAGCCTGCACTGTGTCTTAGATATACGAAACGTAACTGGCTATGAGAAAAAGAGTGAAAGAAAATTACCCCGTTAGCCTCGCCCGATCATACTTTTCGTAACGCTCTCTTGACACATTCACCAGTTTACTCCCCAAGTCAACCGTGAACGTGGGAATACAGTCATCTGTCAAATAGCGATCCACAAACAATTAAACAGATCGTAAGACTGCTGTAAATCTATGCAGCAAGAGCAACCCAATCAATAAGTGTACAGTAATATTTAACGTCTTTGAAAATTTATTTTACATGACTATAGAGACAAACAAGTACGGTCCGCCCGTAGCCTATACTGATATATAACTGAGGTAGGGCACAGCAGAAAATATCCTGCTCAAAATCTGGAGCAGCCCGACTGCGGTAGTACCTCGACCTTACAGAAGACCACAGCTAAATAATACTGCTCTCAAGCAGTGTTGTGTTCCTGTGGTGAGTAAGGTGACCAGAGATCTTGGGGGGATTGAGGCTAGGATCGGCAATGCGATGCTTCTGGTGTTGCAGGCATCTATAGCCTAGGTTATCGCTTACCATCAGGTGAGCCGTACGCTTGTTTGTCGACCTAATTGTATATTTAAAAAAATAGACATCTGCGAACACCAGCAGCATCGTAAGTGTAATACCAAATCTTCCCTATTTATCTGATGATTTCTGTAAGAAAATTTTCACCGCATACAAATATTCTCAGCAAATAGTCCAAATAGATTTTGTATATATTTCTACTTTTAGATCCCGATAAATTTCTTCATAATCGGATTCAAAGGGATTTAACACGCGCTTTGAAGAGTATTGAATAAAATACCTTTGCACCAACATCACGTATAGAAAAGAAAGTAAGACCTCAATAAAATAAACCTGTTCTAAGAAAAAAGGTTTAGACTGTTATTTAATGTTTTTATTAAACAAACAATAAAGACAGGAATAAACCTTAGCGGAATAGATCCCTGCTATAAATCACCAATAACATTTCATTCTGTTGAAACAATTTTTTGTTAGTTATACATTGCCGTTTTTGTCACCACAAGTAAACAAAACGCGTACAATAAACGTCAATGTAGTATCCACATATTTTGAGAACGCAATAAAATAGTGATAAAATTTTCAAACTGTTAATACATTACAGCTATTGTTACTTTCAGTAGATAGAGACACGAACGGAAGCAGCCGTAGTACCACAATTTATATTTTAAGTCGTATTAATACCGTATTTACGATCGTATGGGGGTGTCAAGGGGTTTATGGGGTGTTTATGTGCGTGTATCACTTATCGGGGAATCGCCACTTTACGACCGTGCGTTAGTGCCGGGGTTATCTCCCGGGATTTCATGGAAAATCTATAGAGGACGGTCTAAGAGCGTTCGCTCTTTATATGTATATGAGATTTGAATTTATTTGTTGTGTCTGATTCTTAAGGTAAGTGATTATATTCTACTAAACGGCCGTGAATCTCTTTTAAATGCAATCTAACAGGTACATTGAAATTTTACGAATCTCTGTGTTAGTCTAATCTATATTATTTTCTTTTATTAAATCTAATATTATAAAACGAGGCACGTAATTTTGTGATTTAGCTTTAGTTTCATTTGACGTATTATTTATCTATACTTTATACTAATTAATAAAATTGGAGTGTCTGTTTGTAATATTAAAATAACCGCTTTGTTTTTACTAAATGAATTTGGATGTAGGTATACACGGTACAAATGCCAAAATAACATTTTTTAAAATTTTTGTCTGTCTGTCTCTCTGTTTGTTCCAACTAATCTCTGACACGGACGTTAAATTCCACTGGACGAAGTCGTGGGCACAGCTAGTAAAAATATAATATTTAAATCGCGTATTGGCATGAAATCACGATGTCTGTTTATTTTACGGCGTTATAATGTATATGTGTTTTTTTTTCATATTTAACTAATTATAATTAAATAAATGTTTAAAATGTTTTAATCAATTTCGTAAAATTTTATTGAACAATTCACAATAAAGCTAATAATGTTGAGTAGTTAAGCATCATTATCACAATTCTAAACATATTTTCCAGATACGAAAATTTTATCCACCACCCTAATATCATTTAACTCAATATTAAGTAACAATTGAAATATTTCTTTAACAAATATTAAATATCTGAAACTCGACTAATGAAAGTCAATGTCAAGTCTATATTCTTATGAATTTTAATTAATATACAAAAAAAAAATCGGACGTCACCTGTCACTCACATTGGTCTTGAACTCTTGATTAATGAATGAGGATTTATTTAACTGAAGGGCACTTTGTAACCACTGGATGTCAGTCAAAGTTGTTTTTAAAGGACATTTTTCGTCCAATATTTAAAGTGATATATTATTCAATAAGCAGCTGTTTTGTTTTTATTTCTTATACTTCGAGAATTTTCCAACAGTAATTTTATATTTGCTATTAAAATATATTCAAGGTTTTTTAAAAAGCCTTCAGTTAAATCTATATACATATATAAATATTTCGTATCACGATGTATGTTAACGATAAACTAACTAACGAACGAACGAACGAACTACAGAACCAATTTTTATCAAATTTTGTAAGCATCTGTAATTTGGTTCAAATTTGGAGATAGGGTAGTGTTTATCTCAATTGGACCCGGTAAGTGGCGCTGCTATCGGTGTGTAAGGGGCCGTCTCCACGAGCGAGCGTATCGCCGGCGATAGTATCGTCGAGCCACCTATTTCTATACACTCTCTATGCAGCCGTCCAGAGCCGTCTCCACGAGCGAGCGTATCGCCGGCGATGCGACGAGTGGCAATAAGCGAGCGTATCGCCGGCGTATCGCCGCGCTAGCGTCGCGACTCGCCGCGCTCTCGCAGCGACACGCCGGCGTATCGCCGCGAGCGCGCTCTCAAACACAGCGTTTTTAACCAATTTCAAAAAAGGAAGAGGTTACTCAATTCGACCGTATATATTCTTTTTAAATGTATGTTCGGGGATAACTTCGTCGTTTATGAACCGATTTTGATAAAAAAAATTTTGTTGGAAAGGTGATATCCCCAGGGTGGTACCATGATAAGGAAACCAGGATCTGATGATGGAATCCCAGAGAAATCGAGTAGAACTTTCGAAAATCGTAGTGACGACTAGTGCGTTTGTTAATTTTTTTCATCTACTTCCATTGTATTACTTGTCGATGTAATTGAAGTCGGTTTTTTTTCGTTTGCTAGCAAACAATTATTTTAAATATCAGATTCTCGATATATCGATATTTATAAATATATCAATATCGGAGTTTGATGTATTTTTTTATTTTATTTTTATTTTTTATTATTAAGAAATTCGTATCGTATCGAAAAAAAATCGATATTTTTGAAGTGAAACTTCTTTAGGCGCATGAGGGGTAAAATTTGAGCGACCGGTAACATGGCAGCGTCATGACGATCAGTACTTGGATGGGTGACCGCCTGGGAACACCTCGTGACGTTGACTTTTTGTTTCTTTTTTCAATTAGTTTTTTTTTGTCTTTTAAATTCGTTTCTTAAATTATTATTTTTTGTCTAATTACGTTTTATTAACTTGTCGATGGAATGGAAGTCCGTTTTTTTTCGTTTGTTAGCAAACACAATTATATTTCATCAGCTTTAAACATAATTTACACAGTTTATTATTCATATAAAGTTTTTCAATAAACAACGCATCGTCAAATCCGTCGCGGACACGCTGCGATACGCTGGCGATACGCGACGATACGCTGGCGATACGCTCGCTCGTGGAGACGGCTCCGACGAGTCGCTGCGGACGCGCCGCGATTCCGTCGCGAGACGCGACGATACGCTGGCGATACGCTCGCTCGCTCGTGGAGACGACCCGACGATAGTTGGGCGTATCGCCGGCGATACGCTCGCTCGTGGAGACGGCCCTTAAGCAATCAAATTTGGTAGCTGTTTTCCGGGCAGGACAACGTCTGCCGGGTGCGCTAGTAAATAAATATTTTTTTTATTGGTACAGTAAACTTAGCTTTTCTCCAGAACATGTGACTAAGTCTATAAACACTAGCTGTTTAGTAATAGATAAAAAGTTTCTCAAGAAACTGTACAAATATTGTAGAGCTGAAATTAAACTTATTTGTTTGTTAGAGCGCGCTAATCTCAGAAATGACTAGTCTGAATTTAAAAATTCTTATTGTGTTGGATAGCCCATTTACCGAGGAAGGCCCTAGGCTAGTTTTTCTACAAATTAAAATCAAGTGATTTCACTATAATAATTAAGATTTTACATACACATTTTTGAAGTGAAACTTCTTTAGAATCGTTGTGATTTTAAACCGGATGCAACGGAAAACGACAGGGGAGGGCGCGCCGCGCTGCACGCCGCGCTACTTTGTAAATCTATGTAAATAATTTTAAATTAGTTTGCCAAAGAAGTTTCACTTCTGACATGTGTACTTTGTACACACGCAATTTTTTTTTTAAATCACGTACTTGAAAGTAACAGACGGCATATAATTATATTGTTCGTCGCCACACGTGGGTAATTTAATAATCAATAAGAACCGCGCGAGGACTATGTAAAA
Source organism: Melitaea athalia (assembly GCA_905220545.2). NCBI lineage: Eukaryota > Metazoa > Arthropoda > Insecta > Lepidoptera > Nymphalidae > Melitaea > Melitaea athalia. Next base: position 19,942,330 of record HG992189.1, on the reverse strand, counting down.
TAATTTAACGTTAAAATAATGTATAATTTTGTTTTAATATTCCGACGATGCGGCACGTCTCCCGGGAGTTCGAGTGTGCGACGTCCGTTATTTATTACGGACCTCAGCCACTTGATATTGTCAGAGGTATAGGTGTGGGTACTAAATTATATTTTACGTTTATGTCAAAAGAGGATGTAATTAAATATTAGAGTTATTTATATAGTAATGAAACTTGACTGTTTAAAAAACAGTATATTTTATACTCTTGTGATTACATACATAATTATAATAACGCATCTTTCCCGTAGGGGTAGGCAGAGACCACTTCTTTCCACTTGCTACGATCCTTACATACTTGTTTCGCTTCGTCCATTTTCGTTATTCCTTTCATACATGCTCTTCTGTTTCAGGACGTCCGCCCAGGTCTACCCCTTCCAACACTTCCATTCACACTCGCTTTATACACTTTTTTCGTCAATCGTTCTTCATTCATTCTCTCGACATGGCCAAACCATCTCAGCATACCTTTCTTAATTTTTGTCACTACGTCTTCTTTCAGACCAAATGATTGTGATTGTAATTAGGCATTTAGTCCGTAGTTTATGATTGCGTGCAACACCAATTATTTCACACATCTGTGGACACCAAGAGAGACTTTGATCTAATGTAATACCTAAGTTAGTCACTTTATCGCTGTATGGAATTTCAACGTCATCAAAAATTATTATAGAAGCAGTGATTTATTAATGCGAGATATAGATTTAGAGCTTAATATAATAATTGCTTGCGTTTTCCTTGTAACAACCTGTAACTGTAAGTCTATAACAGTTCCAAGTCTCTTTACCTTTAGTCTTTAGTGTACAGAGTTGGAACTGTTACAGTTTAATTATAATTACCGAATAAATTGTGGAATAGTTCCGAAGAAATGTAATTAATTAACTATTTATAAAATGTATTTTATTTCTTAATCTAAATATCGGTACCGGTAGTAATAAGAAGTCTGTTTGTCTGAGTCAATCTCAGAAGTAGCTTTGGAACGCGGCGGTTCGGAACGACGACTACGAAGGACTTCAAAAAGCTCCACTAATACACTTAACTTCTAATTGGTTTTAATTAATTTTTTTTCTATTTGTGACACATTAATTTATAGAAAAAAAAGTTAGATATAAAATACCAACACAATTTCTATAAGTAATACTTCAAATATACAATAAAAATATGTAACTGAGGTAGGGCACAGCAGGAAATTTCTTGATCAAAATATGGAGCAGCCCGACTTGGGTAGTACCTTGACGTTACAGAAGATCACAGCTAAATAATACTGCTTTCACGCAGTGTTGTGTTCCTGTTGGTGAGTAAGGTGACCAGAGCTCCTGGAGGAACTGGGGATGGGGTTGACAACGTGCTTTCGATGCTTCTGGTGTTGCAAACGTCTACATATAAGCTACGGTGATCGCATACTATCAGGTGAGCCGTACGCTTATTTGCCGATCTAAGTGTATGATGAAGGAAGTACCATAACCACCGACGGTTAGGGAATTGATTCCCGATCGGAGCGAAAATTTAGTTGTGCAAATATATTTTTTCGGTCTGGGTGTTTGAGTCAGTAGTATATGCTCTGCATACCTATTGCCAACCCGCATTGGAGCAGCGCGGTGGATTAAGCTCTGATCCTTCCTACACGGGGAAAGAGGGCTTTGCCCAGCAGTGGAATATTATAGGCTGAAGCGTATACCTATTGCCGATGATTCTCTACATTTATATCAATCGCGTTGATTAATTCGGATTGTTGTCATAAACAGGTAATATCAGGTTAACAATCGTACTCTTGATAGGGAAAACATTCCCCAATTTACTCTGGACATAAATAGAGATGTAGTCTTCAACCCTTCTATTCTAGATTACCCGGGGCTTATTCCCACTCATCCCAGTTGTGAGATTCACAGATTGTTTCATGTAAATACAATCCTATAGACTTCGGTACATTTTGACGTGACAACGTGTAATAAATCGATGATCGCCGGCTGCATGCACGAAAAAGGATCACTCTTTGTCCCGTTACGCTCATTGTAGCGTTACGCTCATTGTAGCGTTACGCTCATTGTCCCATTACGCTAATTGTACGCTTGCGCCGCATCTATCTCTCTTCCACTCGATTGTTCTATACGCCCGAGGAGATGTTTTATTATGACGTTGTCTCGTTAAACTATCGTCCGTAAACTAACTTTACAGACAAATTTTTTTTTTCTTCAAATTTAATGTACTCTTGCGTTTATCTATCAATACTAATATATAAAGCTGAAGAGTTTGTTTGTTTGGTTGTTTGTTTGTTTGTTAGAACGCGGTAATCACTGGAACTACTGGGCCGATTTGAAAAATTCTTTCAGTGTTAGATAGCCCATTTATCGAGGAAGGTTATAGGCTATGTATCATCACGCTAAGACCAATAGGAGCGGAGTCCACGCCGACGAAGTCGCGCGCAGAAGCTAGTGTTAAAATATAAATCAAAAGGCAATTCGAACATTTGAAAACAATCGCCAGCTCGCAGTCCCCGAACGAGTCCCATCGTACGAAATTAAAATTCCTTTTAATATTTCGAGCCGCAGAACCATCTGTGCGAACAATTTGTATGGAAATAGCCATTGTGTACCCGCCTTACGTCCGTTTGTTTTTATTGTTAATTGATTCTGAGGACGCTTTGCTTTCGTTCTGTACAAGTTTTTTTTCACTAATTGTTTATTTTTATACGGTTTGATTGGTGAGGTTTTTACTGTAATGGCTTTAAAGGTCGCAATACAAGACTGTTTTCGAATAGGTTTTCCTTTATTTCAGTTTTAATGTTGTTTGTTTTTAATAAAGAGGTTTTATGTACTGACGCTTGTTTTTTTTTAAATATTTTCTAACGTTTAGAATTTCATAAAAGGAATTTTTATTTTACGTTCAAGTCAGATTGATACATAGATTAATATTATGTACTAGTGGTCGCCCAGTGGTCGAAATTAGTTTGAACATAATTAAAGTTCTGTTGTAAAAGACTATACTTTTATAATAATAAACAAAAGAGTACATATACGTGTGTATGTCAAATAAATGGTAGTGGGTGTAATGACTTATTACTGATATAATGTATTTTTTATGCATAACTAGCTGTGCCCCGCGGTTTCACCTGCGTTGATTTGAGGGAAAAAAATGCTTTCCTTTTTTTCAGTAGTATAAGATTTAATTAGCTTGATATATTTTCCTTAGTTTACACTAAATAAATTTCTGAACGCACGCATAAATATTTGACCAAAGAGTATATAACCACTACGTTTTATATTTGACAACCAATATATTATATTATGTCAATCCGTTTTCATTACTGACATTATTATACATTTTTAAAATGTAAAATACGCCACTATCCGTATATAGTGGATATATGTTGTCGATTCGAAACCTTTATTTAAATACGTTCTTTAATTTTATCGGAGAGTTTACCATATCGACGGGATGAACATTAAATGTTTGACAGTTACGAACACGAACATAGTTCCATACAAATTTTCATTCCCATCTTTCAACCCCTTACACCCTTTTATTCGCATTAAAAAGTAGCCTATGTCCTTTCTCAGACTCTAGACTATCTGTATACCAAATTTGATTTAAATCTGTTCAGTAGTTTTGGCGTGATTGCGCGACAGACAGACAGACAGACAGACAGACAGACAGAGATACTTTCGCATTTATAATATTAGTATGGATTATTTTAAAAATATTTTAGCATTATGCACTCTTTCTCAAACTACCGTACATTATGCAGCTACGTACTAGTACAGTCCGCTAGTTGTAAGCAGCCGTGGCTTATGAACGGATTTAACATCAGGAACATTAAAAGTATGTTCATCATCATCATAACATCACATCAGCCTATCGCAGTCCACGGCTGGACATAGGCCTCCCCAAGTGGCGCGAACTCGGGGAGGCCTAAAAGTATGTTGCTGAACACTTAACTTTTATTTAATGTGCGTTCAATTACTTCAAGAAAAACCGAAAAATATCGAATAATAAATAATACAATCGAAAATAATAATAAAAAAAATTGTTCCAAAAACAATTTTCTAGTCTTAGGACGGGATTGATATATTCATGCGTTACGTGGTCAAGCGACGCTCACAATCTGCAAGGATGACAAATCTGATCATCCATCATCCCGTCTGCCAATATCTTGTCCCGCATTAATTTCACGAAGACTGATAACTTATATTACGTTAAAAATAAATAATTCATACTTAGCGAATTCAGTTGGATATTACATGATTACTATGCTTATACGCTTCAGACTGTAAAATCCCACTGCTCATAACTCATATACATATCATTATAGCTCATAGGGCATTGGCCTCTTTCCCCATGTAGGAGAAGGATTGGAACTTAATCCATCACGGCGTTCCACTGCGGGCGGGCAGATATATTTCCTACTATGTATAACGATCGCTATCAGGTGTTTATGATAACAACCAGGACCAACAGCTTAACGTGTTAGGTACGGTGAGGAGACCCACAAAGACAGACACCCAGACTTTGCAAAAGTTAATAACTTTAATACCTTTAACCTTTACTTAAAAAAAAAAAAAACTTTTTAATACTTTTTTAAGTTTGTAAGTTTAATAAATTTATCATTTTAAAATTGTTTAATTATGTTAGAGATGTTAGATAAAATTTTATGATAAAATGTATAGAATAAAATAAATTTGGCGGATTATGAAATTGCACAGTATTTGGTCAAATAAAGAATTTATTATTTAAAGACCGGAAATAAATACTTGTGCAAATATAAATATTCACTCCGAGTGGGAATCGAACCCGCGGCCGCTGATTGTATAAAAATTATAAAATAAATAAATAAACGCCTCACACTCAACGACTAGGATTTTCTCCTGTGTCGGGGGTCCGGAAACACATACATTACACAAGCACAAACGCCCAGACCACGACAAACATCTGTATGCCCAATACACCGTACGGTCGTGCGGGGATCGCAGCTGCAATTTGCCATTTCTAGTAAATAAAACCTCGAAAAGCGACAACGTGTCCAGACAAGTCCAAAAAAAGAAACTGGCAAAGCACCATATGTTATATTAAAGCTATAACACTTGAAATAGTACATATTATATCATACGAAGGGCCGCCCGCGACTTCGTACGCGTGGAGTTAGTTATTTGCAAATTATTTTTAAACATGACTCGGTCCGCACGGTCCATGCTAAAATACTTTTTATTCTTATAATAAAACATCCCTCCTTATAATAGTAAGTGCCTACTTGTTTTCAATAATTCTTGTACTTAAATACCATTTAAAATCCTTCTACTATACTTTAACTTCAATAACATTGGACTTTCATACAAACTACCATCCCTGTGGTAACGCCAAAAGGGGGTTGATTTCTAAAGATACATTATTAGTACACCTCCACACCATCTATAGACCATACATTTTAAATTTTAACTACTTCTTCATAGGACTTTCATACAAACTTCTAACCCCGTTTTACCCCCTTAGGGGTGGAGTTTCGTACGTGGCCTTTTTCTTTTATATATAAAGATAACAATTAGTTAAATACAATATAATTGCCACTTAATATTTTTATGCGCAACATTGCGCTCTGAATAAATAAAACATTAAACGGCTCTTTGCGTAGCGAGCGATGGATTAAAACATTAGCTAAGAGCCGCTTGCCTAGATATTACGTTTGTTTAACGGTAATGAGTAATATTTCCTAATTATGTCCTCGAGAAATGTACAACGTTTAATTTTAAGAGAAAAACGGAAAAGGAATTGTTGGTTGTCTTTTGTGAAGAGTTTCTGGTCAAACATTGTTTTATTTAGAGATTATATCATTTAATAAATAATAATGAAAACCTTTATAATAAAAGTTAGTTAATATGCTATTGTATTTATTTATTTAATACTAGCTGTGCCCCGCGGGTAACCGCGGGTGTAAACCCGCGTTGATTTGAGGAAAAAAATATGCACCTCAGAGGAATTTTTCAATTCGAATCAGTAATTCTTGAGATTAGCGCGTTTAAAAAAACAAACAAACAAACCAACTTTCAGGTTTATAATCCATACTATACTGGTTTGACGTTTATAAGCATCTGGTTCTCATCCTCTTGTACTATGAAATACGTCCTACGATAAAAACTTTCTAACATAAATTTTATTGCATTTGTATTTAATGACTTTACTTCGCCATTGAGCAACATTATTTTTATATTCTTAAAAATCTTGTATAAAATTCAATTATTTTTCTTCAACAGCTCATATTGTGAACGGTTAAATTTTCTCTCTTTTATTTAACTTAAGGGGAAAATAAATCGTAAAGGAAGACAAACAATAAGAAGGTCCCAAAGATCCTGTCCCTGAATTCAGTGAAAAAATCTTGACAAGATTAAAGGATTATTAATATTTCATTGAAAATTTTCATCGGAGTATGTTTGCTGGCTAAGTACCGGACGATATGCGATATATTGGAAGGCGAGCGACCGTCTCAAAGGCCTTTTGACGGACGCCGCTTAATCGATCGTTTGTTGAAAGAAGTCTTAGCCTCCGTGACGCTGTGGGACGAGCGATCTTGGAACAAAACCTTTCTTGGAAATTAAAAAAAGCAAAATACGTCAACTGTCATTAATTTTGAAAAAAGAAATATGCTAGGAAAGAGCTTGGTAATAAAAGAGTTGGTAGGTATTAATAAAAAACATCTGAACATCTAGAAAACAAATAAAATATGCTGAGCATACAAACACTGTCATTTAACCAAGCTAGAAGGCCTAATGCATGAGTTGTAGGTAACAATCCATTGATATTGAAATAAATTAATATACAAATGTTTTATAAATAGAATCTAACCCTATAGCAAAAAGCAAGGCCACTGACAACTAGTTGAAAGTGTCAAACATTCTTACATTAGGTGGCTTTTTCATCGAGAAAGTATGTAACATTAGTTGGACTCAAAAGGTATCGAACGTAGAAGTTCTGCGACGCGTCAACCAGAAACGGCAGCTTTTGGAGACTGTCAAGAAAAGAAAAGTTGCATATCTCGGACACGTGCTTAGGCACAAAAGATATCAACTTTTGCAGCTCATTATGATGGAAAAGGTTGCCGGCAAGAGAAACGTTGCGTTGGCCGCAGAAAAAAGTCTTGGCTGCGCAACATCCGAGAATGGACGGGAATCGCGAGTGCTGCCGAGCTCTTTCGCCTCGCGAAAACAAGACGGAGTATTCGAAGCTGACTGCCAACCTTCGCTATTCGGAGAGGCACTTGAAGAAGAAGAAGAAGTATGTAACATAGGAAGGACTGATCCAAGACTTAGACAAAGTACTTTAGACTAGTAATATTACTTAGTAGCATACTTTAAACTTTTGGCTGAAGTGTTCTACCTACTAAGGAATCTTGACTCATTAGCTCCCCAGCCTTTTGACTAAGATTGAAGTGCAAGATCCTCACTTGAACTAAAGGTTGTACAAAATAATCGAGGTCTAGTCTTTACCATACATGTACTAGTGTAACACTTTGATAGTACTTGAGTAGATATTACTGTTCGATACTCAACTAATGCGAGTATAACATAATGTTTTGATGATTATATTATGACGAACAAAAACTTTTTAATCAAAAGCGTAAATTTAATATTTTTGTATATAAACTAATACCTATGTTTTTAGTTATTTCTTATGTGAAAGATAGATTTTATCATCAACTAGTAAAACAAGTTTAACTGTACCAATTAACTGTTAGTTAAAATGCGAAATGAGTTTACTTAAGTAAAGTATTTTCCATTTATCGTTGTAGTTATTAAGTTGAAGTCTATTTTCTAAGTTTCATTAGTCGACCTAGTGCATTCCCTTGTAAATAACCTGGTGAGAGCTATTATTGCGCGGTCATTCGCTACGTTAACTCCTCGGACAAAAGGCTCTATAAAGAGTTGAATTCGTTTCACTTAGATTACCGGAAAGGATCTATACATATAATAAAATGGTAGGAAAGTCAAAACTGTATATTGAATATTTAAAAAAAAAAAATACTTGGTGTGTGATCTACAATCGATACCGAAGCCAAAAATATAGTTTTTAGACTTTTCATCTGTTTGTCTGTATGTATGTCCGGGATAAACTCGAAAAGTATTGCATGGATTTACTTTCAATTTGGCACGAATATTACTAAGAAGCCGGGTCAACATATAGGCTACATATTATCACACTATCACCTACGGGGAACGAGCAGTGCTTTAGATAAGTACCATCCACCATATTTTTAGATAAGGCACCTCTAATATTTGCTGTATAGCGTTCACGCAGACGACGTCGCGGGCAGCAGCTAGTTTGTTTATAAAAATATTAAAATGCGCTCTTTAATACTTCACACAACGTCCTTTATTACGCAATTTTTTGTTGAAACATATCGAAATTTCTTGATGTATCTTTTTAACCGACCTGTCAATTTAACTGTATTTTTTGTGTGGGTGTATCGATTTTGGTGATACTTTTTAAAATCGAAAGCTGATGCTTGTCTTGTGGTCCCATTTTAATCTGATCGAGATCTCTAATATAATACATATTTAATTGACTGTTTGTTCAACTACCTCCGCTGTATTGATTCTAAATTTAAATTGAAGTCGGTTTTTTTATTCCAATACGTTTATTAGACGATATATGCAAAATATACTAAAAATGTTTCCTCCATATTTTGATTCCATCTCACAGAGCAATATTATACAAACAGTTTGCAAATATTGTAAAATTTCATAATAAAATCACTCAATAATACAATGAACACTGGAACGCCTGTTGAATGATTTCACTCATATAATAAATGTTCTCTGTAGATTGAAACTTCAACTCGGCCCTAAACATATTTCGAGTCCTATCCCCTCGACATAAGGTTCACATTTCGTTGTAAACGATTAAGGCCAGTCGTTTTAATTGCAGCTATTTGTTACAGGCGTAATTTTGAGTTGAGTTTTCGTTAACTTGCTCGAACGAAATGAATTATTTGTTTCCTTGTTTGGGTGCTTAAAACTTGGTTTTAAAAAATTTGAGCAAATACTTTTGGGACTTTTTTCGTCGTCTATTTTGTGGAGCTCATGTTTCTTTTTTATATGCAGGGTTGTACGTTTATAGTAATTATTTTTGGGTCTTTTAAGGTTCTTTTTCTAATCTAGCTTTGAAAATTGCTACCGATTTGAATTGGTTTTTTTTTCTGATGCAGCCCTTAGTGTTCAATTATAATTCTAAGCACTATGTAATTGACAATTACTAGTTGTAAATAATTGAGAATTACTTTGTTTGTTTAATTTTGATAATTTGTAAAATTCAAAAAAAATATTTTCAATAATTTTTTTATGTTTGAACAATATACATATATAAAATTATATTAGCAATTTTGTAAATGCAATTATTATTCATGTAATAGAATACAATTCTGAAAATAATTTTTATTATTAGCGGCTGGCTCTACAACACTCTGCGTAGAGGGTGTCGTAGCAACGTAGGCCTCTCGTAGCGGGTCGCTACGCACACCGACCGTCTGCATTTTATGTGGAGTTAGCTCGACAATTTTCAACATTACTTTAATGAAACGAAACGGCGACACATGCTGAAACTGTATTCACTTTATTATAACATTAATTTTACTAAACTAAGAATTTAGTTTGATTAGTAAAATTACAGTACATTTAGTTTTGTAGCTTTAATTGAAATAATATAGAAATACGAAATATATTTAAATCAAGTGAATTTTTAAACATGTTTGAATAGTGAATTAATAATTTCTTAATTTATTTAATACTAGCTGTGCCCACGACTTCGTCCGCGTGGAATAGTGACATTGGACAGCATTTTTTTGGATATATCTTTTGGTTTATTTTGGATTATAAACACCGTCGTTTGGGCATTTACATGTTCAATGTGATTTTTTAAATTGGAATAACTTTTTTATTTATGCTTAAAATGTATTAATAAAAACCGCATCTAAATCGGATAAGCCGTTTCAAATATCAGCGTGCACAAACATATTACCTTTACATTTTTATTATATGTATCTATTGATTTAGTTTTAACTTAAAGCACTATCGGCTTGGATTTCAGCTTTTACTGAGAAAAGCAGTTCAGAAACCCGATAGTTTCTCTTTTAAAATGAATTGTGCAGTTTCGTCGAACACTTTAACGCTTATTATTTCCACTCACGTATTGCTGAAATAATATTGTAAAGCGCTGGTTTGCTGTGTTAATTTATTATTTTTAGTAGATTGAACCTTGGAGAGCGAGAAATAAAAAAATGTTGGCAAAATTTTATTATAATGGCGAAGAGTTTACCGAATTAAAATATCATTGACTTTATGAAGACGAAAATGCGCATATTTATTTGTTTGATTTATTCAATATTTTTTTATATTGCAAACAAAAATGAAAAAAAAAATTTGTGTAAATATGTCTCCTTTTTACCAAAAGTATACATACAAAAATATTGGTATAAATCTGTAAAGGCTATCAAAATGGTTCTTTTTTACATTTCACAGAGATTCCAACTTAATTGAATTTAATCAGTTACTTAATTTATTTGTATTTTGGTTTATATGTTTGGTTATATGGTATTGGTTATGTTTTTTTAATTATTATTAAGATTAGCCTAGAAATATTTCTCCCAATCTCTCTTGCAGGTTGAATGATGCTTTAATATCTGTGATATGATATATGACTTTACCATTCCCAACAGTGGGATATTACAGGCTGAAGGGATTAAAAAGAAAATTATTAGCTAAAGCTTATTATTTGTTGCAGAATTACATAAATGATAAAGATGTGTGGGTTTAGTGACGCTGTATTTCATGCAAGATATTACCAATGTGTGGGCTGGACCAATAGATAATTATCTATTCGATAACTGGTTGGAACCGCTACGAGTACGCGACCCCGGACTGCTCTAGCTGTTAGTGTCACACACCCCTCCCTGTAATCCGTGGCACTGGTATCCTTAACCCCAGATCCTGTTCTCACATAAATTCTTCTCACCTATCCTTCTTCTTAGCCAAGAATTCTCAAGCAGGGTTCAGGCAGGCGGCCGGTCGTTCAAATATTCCATACCAACTCTTTTACAACATGAGCTCCATGACTCATGTTGTGCCGACCCTAAATAAGTAAGATAAGGGCAGGGTGATGATTACCAATTTTGTGTTAAAACACAGTTTATATTTAAAAAAAAGATTAACTGCGGAGTTTTGGCAGTTCTTCCTTACTGATTGTTTTTTTTTTACGAAATATACATTTCACATCGGTGATAGCTGCACTTAAAGAATAATTATTTTTTCAAATTGAAATATAATTTTAATCCATATATACGTGAAGCAAAGACTTTGTACCCCTTTTTACGGAAATTGCGCGGACGGACGAGTATGAAATTTCTCACACTTATAGCTTATATAGAGAAAGAATGGAAGGAAAGGTGCAGAATGCTAATATTTTTTTAAAATTATGCATACATTAAATTAATAAAAAAAGCATTACACACACTACCATGTATTTGACACACACGCACGCATATTATATATACTATTTTATTGATTATCAGTCTGTAGTCAAATTTAATTTTTTTTTAAAAAGGTTCTCTATTTTCATAATTACTTGGTTTTCTTTAATTTAAATTTTTAATTATGGTCAAATTTCGACCTCTGGGCGACCACTAGTTTGTATAAAATAATTAAAAGCGCTATTGAAGCCTAACTTGAGTAAAGTTATTTTTACTTTGATTTGATAGAACCAATACACGGCAACATTTAGTGGTTGCATTCTGTTCTACACGCTACAAAGGCTCACTCTTGACCACAATCTTTACTACGGAACGCTAAAGCTGTGGCTTGGAGCACGCTTGCCTAGAAAATGCCTCTTTGTATTTTTATAAAATAAAATAAAAACACACTTGTGACAGGAGGTACTTAAGCGGTTTGTGTCAGAAACGAGTATGAACTTTTAATATTATTCTAATTATTAAATGCAATACATAAACAATTATAATATGTATTTTTATTTTCCATCATAGAATCAAACTCTTTTTATAACATTAAATATCTATTGTTTTATTTACCTCATTCACAACTTGTGAATTAAAAACAAAATGGTTGCATTCAATTAGTTAAAACGTTGTTGTTTTACGTCCTGTGTATAAAATTTATCAGAAGATATTCTCGGTCTCTATTTTAATTTTAGTGTTTATCTGTTAATATTTATCTGTTAAAATTAGAAACAAAGACGCGCGTCATTACTAACTTATTCTTTAAAGTTTATATAGAGACATTTTTGATTCAGTTAATAAGTTACCCGAGTCATTTTATTTCTTTCACAAAACGCAACGATCAAAATGATTTAATTACGCGCTGTTAATTAACTTTAAGTTTAAACTTCGCTAATTTTAAGATCGCTGAGTCTGAGAGGTTCAGATATCTGAGAAATGTTCGATTGACACGGTGAAGTATGTTTGAGTTTGAGATTATTTCTTGTGAAGAAAAAGCTAAGAAATATTAATGTGAATGTGTATTAATGTAATAAAATTTTCGAGTTTTTGTCTAACAGTTAGGTGTCGTTAATTTAACGAATATTGATTGATTCTTTAGGATTACTTAAATTTAAAATTTTAAATTTACATGGTTTTTTTTTATTGCTAAAACTACTAACGAGGCTAATCTCGTGAACAGGACATTCGTAGCTAATGTCGAAATATCGAGCTCCGCAATATGAAAATAAAAAACCTGGTAAATATCCCGTTTTTGAATAATTTTAGTTAAATTTAATTTTTAACAATACTACGAATTTTTAAGTACATATTTATCTTTTGCAGAATTAAAGTTATAAAAACAAATTTAATAAATAATATTGATAAAATGTGTTAGTGTTATGTTGTGTATGAATGTACTATTGCTTTTGTTTGTTTTCCAATAAAAATAAAATAAAATTTTATGATTTTTAAATTGTTTGCTAAAGGACTACTAGAGTGGTCGAGTGCTTTTAACGCCAGGAAAAACTCGTCGTCGTCTGACATACTTCACGTATTAGAGCGCGAGCCGCGTGACAGCCGTTCGGTATAAAATTCGGTATAAAGTGATTTCTCTCCATTATTCTTTGGTACTCACCAATAATGAAGCATATTTAAAACATATTTGATTATTATGAAACGTTAAGGTAGTCTTTTCAAACTAATCATCTATACAAACTAATCAGTTTTAATTCTTCATTTTAATTAACATCTTTCATAAGTGCTAATCATAGATAATTTTGCCAATGTCACGTCGAATGGAGAAAATTCGGAGAAGATTGATTGTTACGGTAACTTTTAAGGCTTAAATTGAAAGTATATAATGCATAAATTAATTGGAACGTCAAACAATACAAATTTACTAATACAATATATTCTTTTACTTATTATACAAATATCAAATTTCCTAACAATAACACGGTTTGGTGTCTAATGTAACATTTTGGTGGAAACTCGGCAGTGCCACAATGAATTTTAACCCGTGATCGTTTAGTTTAAATGAAGTTTAGAAATCTGATGAGATAAGCTATACCGTTTAAAAGTGTTTTTTATTATCATGTCAACCGTTTAAGTTAAAGTAATTCTTTTAAACAATAAAATATAAATCTTTTACTGTAAAAACATCAAGTAAGTATTTAGAAGGCTTTATTACGAGGTTAAATGAAAGAGGTAAAATACATGATAGTAAAATTATGGCCTACATTATTATAATAAATTAAATTAAATAATCTTTGATTAAATAATTCCTAGTGTACGTCAATATTAAATAAAATTAGTATCAGATTTAAATTTTATAATATTACACTTTATTAAAAATATAATTGAATTCCAAAACTCTCAAACTAGAAAATCTTTTAAAAACTTTCTTTGTAAAAAAGATATGACTAATATTAAAATTTTTGTCTGTTTGCTTGTTCATTTAACCCAATAGCTAACAAGCATATTGCTTTGAGACTTTATATGTAGACAGCTTGAGGTATAGAGGAAGACATTTATTCATTTTTATCTAAGAATTCTCAAGGTATCTGGAATTATAAGAGGAAAACCTTGCAAACCTCGACCAGCTGTTAAATAACCGGAAACGGAAATCGATAGTGATAGGTTATAAAAAAAATAAGGAGTAACTGCGGAGTTTCTTGCCGATTCTTCTCTGCAGAATCTACATTCCGAATCGGTGGTGGCTTCACTTTTACAAAAATAATAATCACTTTAAAAATTTTATTTGTAAAATGACGGTTCGAAAGTGATATTTGAATATAGTTGTTTTTAATTTTGATTCAGGTTATAGGGAAAGCCTTCAAATGTATATGAAACTCTATCTCGCTTCTAATTATAATCTATACAAGTAAAAATAAAAGCAAAATGTAATGTTAGACGTACGTATTTAATTAACATTGTAAGGGAATATTTATAGTACTTTTTATATGTTATATTTTGTTGGGTAACTTTCACAGTACGTCTTAATGACGTTACATTTTTAGTTTAGTTAAGGTATGCAAGTTTAATTTTTTTTTGTGTGATAATTGTTACAGAATAATGTAAGTTTACTGATGCAAAAAACTGTTTAAAATTACGCTTAGGCATGCGCTCTGACTTTGAACTTCAATGAAATGTTTAATATTCTCTTCGTTACTTCTTTAGGCCTTTTCCAGGCCTTCATCCCGTGTTGTGAATATAATAGTCAAATACGTAGATTGTTGATAATATAAATTATTTTATAATTAAATTGTTTGTATGTTTTAATGAACGTTGTATGATTGTAAGCACTAACTGATGTTTAAAAATTTCGATAAGGCGTAGAAGTTATTTTTAACTATCAGATTTTTTGTGAAATATTACGTGAAGTATTTATTTTTATCATTTTCCCCGTCGTTGAATATAATATTAATATCGCAATTTTTCTTATGTACCGGATAAATGATCGATATGTCGAATACTATACTGAAAACCCAGAAAACAGAACACAACTTACCTTTCAATCTCTCGACGTAAACTTTTGAAGAATTTTCAGTACAGCCTCGCGTCGTGATCGAAAGTCTACTGATGCCGTTTTTCCCGTGAAAGCCTTATATACTCGTTGGTGGATGTGAGGGCGAGGGGCGGAGCTTGGGGGCGCATGTCACCCCAGTCCCCGCCCATTTTGACAACAAAACTAAGTGACGTCACTTGCTACGTCACAAAAATTTCATTAATGGCCAAAAGGAAGGGCTCGCAGAGGTCACGTTCAGCTCAATCACTTAGACATAGTTTACTTTTGAGTGAAACGAATGAGGGGCTATACGTATATATGAAACTATTGTTGTATGTATATTTGCATGTGTCATGTGTTATGCTATTTGTATTTTTATTATAATAGTCTAATTTTCTTGGATGTTGTACTGTGTGTATAACGTAATTAGCATGAGTGCGTGTGTATGAGTGTGTGTGTTTGTAATTAAATTAATGTTTTAATATTAAATATCAATATTGTCGTCTGAAGTAGGTAGATCTAAGGGGAGACTGTTTCTCGTACAACTGCTTTATGAAACTTAGTTAGTCCTGTTCGTAACTGAGCTCTGCAAGCAGCCTGGTAGTTCTAGCGCACGAAAGTCGAACCATAAATGTGGTACAAATATGTTTTTTTTTAATGTTACTAAGTCGACAAACAAGCGTACGGCTCACCTGATGGTAAGTGACTACCGTAGCCTATAGACGCCTGCAACACCAGAAGCGTCGCAAGCGCGTTGCCAACCCTATCCCCAATCCCCCCCAGGAGCTCTGGTCACCTTACTCA
Source organism: Melitaea athalia (assembly GCA_905220545.2). Lineage (NCBI taxonomy): Eukaryota > Metazoa > Arthropoda > Insecta > Lepidoptera > Nymphalidae > Melitaea > Melitaea athalia. The sequence continues at coordinate 19,926,512 of HG992189.1, read as the reverse complement.
CCTACAGGAACACAATACTGCTTGAAAACAGTGTTATTTAGCTGTGGTCTTCTGTAAGGTCGAGGTACTACCCCAGTCGGCCTGCTCCATTTTGAGCAGGAAATTTCCTGCTGTGCCTACCTCAGTTATATGTTCTAAATTATTGTAATATAATAATTAAGTCCTACTTTAGCACCTCTTAGTAAATAGTCGCCGGAAAAAGGCAGTCTTAAATTATTGAAATTATAAAAAAAAAAATAAAGTACAAATAATAATAAAGTAATACTAGAATGTGTTTAAAATAGTAGTTGATACTATCGTATTTTTATTAAATTTCGTCAATTTCCCGCTCGGGTGTTAATCGTCTCTAAGTTTATGGCAGGGGTCATAAACAATTGTAACTGCTGTTAACTGTTAACAGGAGCTCGTAAAGAACCGGCTCCGATGACCTCGTAAACAGACGCGACAATCAGCTGACGGCTAATTGATTCATTTAAATGTATCATCTATATAAAATAATTGTTTGTTACCAAAAAAAAAAAACAGACACATACATTGACAAGTAATAAAATGAGAGTAGGCGAAGTAAACATTAAAAACTTTATTATTATTAGTGATAGCTCAAAATCTGCCCAACAGATCTCGCTGAATTAAAACGAGACGCCCAGTTAAAAGTAGAGGTAAAATAAAGAAAAAAAAACAGGTGAATTGACCACGTGTTTTTCCGCTTTGGCTTCTAAAGCAATTTCGAAGCGTTATTTAAGAAATATTTAATAATATATTATACGCCAACTCACATTGGTGCAGCGTTGTGGATTAAGCTCTGATCGTTTTCCTACATGGGGAAAAGACTATGCCCAGCAATGGGATATTACGTGGTGAAGCGTAGTATTAATTGCTATTTATTTATGTATTATAATAGTGGCGAAGGCGAACAAGCGGTCTACCTGATGGTAAGCGAATACCATTGCCTATAGACGCGCGCAAGATCAGAAGCATTGCAAGTTCGTTGCCGACCCTACTGCCGCCCCTCCCCAGGAGGAAACTACCTTCCATCACAGGCACACAACACTGCTTGAAAGCAGTATTATTTAGCTGTGGTCTTCTATAAGGTCGAGGTACTGCCCCCGCCGGGATGGTCAAGATTTAGAGAAAGATATTCCCTGCTCAAGAAAATCCACTTTTTCGTATTATTTGTTTTTATTAAAACAATAAATGAATTAACAGTCCAACGCAGACGAGCCTCAATAAAGTCCCAACAATTGAAATTAATTGCGGCCGCTTGTAAAATTATCTTTATTGGCATTTTATTTCTTATTTTACTTGCCTAAGACGCCAGTAACTCCCGGCTGTTACTTGGAACCTTATCGTAGAAAATGGGCGTCCATTTCGCGGAATTTTACAGTACTTATTTACTTATTACGTTTATACGATATGGTTGTAATAGAAATTTTTAATTGATACATATTTCGAGTGTATGCAGTTTAGAAGATCAATAAAAATATTTGTACACATATATCTTCGATCATCCCCAAGCAGAATCGAACCTGTGACTATCATAATGTAATCTTCGGTGACGATTACATTAGACGGAATGAGGCATCCAACATTCGATACAATATAAGCGATCCATTATATATAAACACACACTTATATATAAACATAACAATCAAAATTGTTATGTTTGATACAAGTGAAAAGGTCAAACAAAAGTAACTTAAATTGAAAATATATTTAAAACTTCACTCTGATTTAAGAAATTAAATTATTTATTTAGGAGTAACTACGGATTTTCTAGCCGGTTCGTCTCTGCAGAATCTACATTCCGAATTGGCGAAGCTACTTTCACTGTAACCAACATTGAGTTAGTATTAAGTACTAGTCTAGTAATAATAGTTCAATGATGATGATTAAAATTTGATTTTTTTAGCTGACGATTCGACGGTGCTTTTTAAAATTCGAAGAGAATCGTCAGCTAAAAATGTTTTTAAGCTAATTAAAAAGGCTTTAAGCCTATAAAAATATTTATAACTAGCTGCTGCCCGCGACATCGTCTGCGTGCGTTCACTGCTCGTTCCCCGTAGGTGATAGCGTGATAATATGCAGCCTATATTCTGACCCGACTTCTTAATATTATTCGTGCCAAATTTGAAGTAAATCCATGCAGTACTTTTTGAGTTTATCCCGGACATATATTGACTTTCCTTTCATTTTATTATATGAATAGATTTAGATTTTTATTTTAAAAATAAAAACAATCATAAAATGTAAAATGTATTTATTTTAAAAATCCGTTTTTACACCTAATAGCCTAATGGAAAATGTTTCGTATCAATAGAATACAGTCATATTTAAAAACGATATAAAAATATAAAAACTCTGCTACGTGAATTGGTAATAATTTGCATGTAATCACGTCGCCTCAGACCGAACGCAGATCGAACGTTCTAGACTCATCTCAAACACGCCGAGCAAACAGCGCTGTTGACTCTCAAGATTGGTTCCGTCGCGGAACGTTTACGATGCCCATTTGCGTGATGTCGGACTTATGTTGAGACATCGTAAATATTATTAGAAACTTGCGGACTACATGGATTAATGAATACGGTTTGGGTCTTGAGAAATACACGATTACGATTCGGTCATGAGAAACTCTAAATAACAACTGCTTCGACTTATTATCCAGGGCAAGATCCAAGGAAAGCGCAGCGTAGAAGAAGAGAAGAGAAGTGGCTGAAAGATCTACGCCAATGGTTTGGGAAAAGCAACCGTTCGTTATTCAGGGCCGCGGTATCAAGGGTACAAGTTGCCAAAATGATCGCCGAACTTCGAGAGAAGATGGTACTTTAAGAAGAAGAAGAAGATTTGGGTCTTGCTTTGTTAAATTGATATAAATAATTATGACAATACGGCAGCTTTCATCCGCTTTAGCTTTGCATTACATAGTAGTAATTAGGTAACCAAAGCTTACGCTCAGCCTGTAATATTCCACTGCTGGGCATAGGCCTCTCTCCATGTAGGAGAAGGATCGGAGCTTAATCCACCACGCTACTCTACTGCGGGTTGGCGAATATATTCCCTGCTATGAGTAACGATCGCTATCAGGTGTACATGATAACAACTGGGACCGACGACTTAACTTGCTCTTCTAGAAGAAGTTGGTAGCTTCCACTTTTGTTCAGGAAACGGATGTGTTCCAAACTTTATTTTTAAGCGACTTTGAAATAAGTTGAAAACAAAGCAGGATCTTCCCTTTTTTGTTTTTCCGAATCGTTTATAAACGCTTTTGAATGAGTTACATGAGAAGCTGATCGATAAATGTAATTATGTGGTTCCATACATTGATTTGAAAGTCTGGCCAATAGAATAGCAAACTTTTAAGACGTAGACATACATATAACAATAGAAACTTTTTTCACACCTGTTGATACTTCATAAATTCTTCTCTTTTAATTCATCCCACTTCTGGATAAAAGCCTTTTTCACCATGTAAGAGAGGGGTTGGAGCTTAATTCACTACGCTTTTCAAAGCAGGTTGGCATTTATATTCCTTACTATGAGTAACGATCGCTATCTGTGATAGCAACCGGGACCGACCACTTAATGTACCTATTCTGTGAGATAAGGTGGGGAGACCCACAAGGACAGACACCCAGAACGGAAACAAATTCGTTTGTATGTTATTTTAATATTATATTATTATGACTGTTAAGTACAGATTATAAGAGTAAATTATTTATTATTATGTTTCTGTTTTTAGAAAAGGAGAAGTTTTATATTGGACTAAAGTATCAAGTTACTATGGACAAGATGGCCGACTGCTTCACAGTGTTTGAAGGTAATTTCTACGATGTCAGGGAATTTGTTAATTTTGTAAGTTATTTTATAATAAAGCATATTTTCGGCGTCAAAATTTTAATGAAATGATTAAAACCATATAAGATGCCTTTAATTAAATCCAGATAGGCTTAACTTTATACGAATTTTTAATGTTAAAAAGTCTAAAGTTTCGCTTTTGCTCGCCGTTAAAACGACATGGCCGCCTTTTTACATGACAACTGTAACCCATTACCTATTACATTTTGATGTAAATTATTGTAAGTTCAATAAATAGTAAAAAGCATGTAATCAATAAACGTTATTACGTAATTTACATACTAAAAGTAAAGAAAAAATAGCCTATGGCCTTCCTTGGTCAATGGGCTATCCAACACAAAAATATTTTTCCGATTCTAACCAGTATCAGAAGGTAGATTAGTGCGCTTAAACAAGAAAACAAACAAACTTTTCAGTTTTATAATATTATATATAGGTATAGACTATCAAATAGTTTAAAATTAAATAGTGTATTTAATGACAGGTTGGCGCAGTGGTCTCAGCAACTGGCTGTTGTGCTAGTGGTCGCAAGTTCAATACCGCTAGTGGTAAATATTTGTATAGGTCATACTGATGCGGTCTAATTTTACTAGCCCTTAGGTGCAGTAGTCCTGCTTTCTGCTCCGGGGATTGTGGATTCGATTGATTCTGAGCGTAATATTTATTTATACAACGTGTTTCCGCTGTCGTTTCGTTTACGTCCATGTAGAGAGACATGTGGACATACCACAGCCGAATTTATAAGACGTGATAAAATGTAAAAGTTGAAAACTACAAGCACATTATATTTATTCTAAAATTTTAAAAAATAAAAACTGTTTTACAATTAAGTAAGTTATTTATATCCTTTACCAATGTATTTCACAAGTTTTTTTTTTTTAAATATGTCGATTTTAAAGTCACATATTTAAAAAAAAAAATTCTCTGTGTGGTCCTTAACGGAAGAACTAATGTTTCAAAACACAATATGTATCATTTATTTAAAAAAAAGAAAAGAAATTAGCTATAACATTCTGCTGTTACCTGTAACACAAGCATTGGTTCCCTTACTGTAGGAACAGACTACCGTGGGGTTGTTATAGATACCTATACGAAATATTTATTTAAATAGTAACAATAAGTAAGTGCTCATTTATTTTATTATGAAACAAATTTTATGATTTATGGTAAGTACAAGTATATTTATGAGTATTTAAACGTGCTGGTCCATCCCCCTTCATCCAAATTATTCTCGTCGAGTTAGCAAAATTCTACTTAAATTATCTAAACAATGAAATCAAAAATTGTTTGTTTATAATTAAATTCATAATGTTGTTATTATTAAAGCAGGATAATCTGAATAAGCTGAAAAAATAAGTCAATATTGTAATTTTTTATTTTAACATTTAAAAACACAATTAAGTTGCAAGGTAAGTAACGATTTAAATAGAAAATATGTTTTTTATCTTTCTTTGTGATCGGCTTTAAGTTTGTTTAATTTATCTGTGACGCTCCCGGGCGAATCTAAATATAAAAATACTTGCTGCGGCTCGCGATTTCACCTGCGTAGTTACCGATCCCGTGGGTTGAGGTAAGAAGTAGCTTATATATTTTTTTTATACAACTAGGTCGGCAAATAAGCGTACGGCTCACCCGATGGTAAGCGATTACCATAGCTTATAGACGTCTGCAACACTAGAAGAGAAGCATCGAAAGCACGCTGACGACCCTATCCCCAATCCTCTCTAGATATTTTATTTATTATTTATTTATACTATATTGTACATCACAACTACAAATATCATTTAGAGACTGTGAAGTACAATGGGCGGACTTATGGCTATTTAGTCATTTCTTCCAGACAACCCAAATATATATTTCCTACTATGAGTAACGAGAGAGTATTTTGTCACCTGCTTAAAAGCAGCTATTATTTAGCAGTGATCTCCTGCAAAGTCGAGGTACTTTCCCAGCCGGGCTGCTTCAGATTTTGAACAGCATATTTCCTTATACCTAATGAAACAATTTTTTCGGATTTTATCACGATTTATTAAGTTTTTTTAATTTTATTTCCTCCTGTGCCCCACCTCAGTCATTAGTAGTCAGTGTAATTCTAAACGTCTAAATGGGAAACAACGCTTTCTAAATGTAATATATGGCCCTCTGCAAAACTGAGTTTGACACCCCTGGTCTAGACACAGATTAGACAAACCAGTAAGAAACTTCGCTGGTATTCTTTTAAAACTGTCTGTATAATATCTTCCTCATATCTTTTACATTTGTAAGGTTAAATAAAGTTCATATTTAACTACGTACCTACTAATGCATATTTAATTAGCTTTTCTTATAAAATATTTTTCAAAACAAATAGCAAAAGCGGAGTGCGCGAGTGCAACGCGTAATTAATATATTACGCTGATAGACGCACTTGGCGTTAGAAGCGCAACCATGTTTCAGGGAAATAACGAAAGAATGTATATTACGAAATATTTCCAACTTGTTTTCATAAGAAAATGTGCAACAGTGGAAGTTTTTAATTCATATAACTCCAAGAAGCTCTTCAGAAACCTTTAAACTAATTTTATGTTTATTTTACCTCTAGCATATCGAGTATCTGATGGTAAGCATATCGAAGTCTATCACTTTAGCGCTAGCAATTATAGGGGTGTGCGTAACCCTTCCCCTCTCCCACACACATATATACATGTATACTTTTTATTTTTGGTAGAAGTCAACAATTCTTATCTTACATTTCATTCATACCAATTTATATTTAGCTACATGTATATTCACTTCAGCCTGTAATATCCCACAGTTGGGCATAAGCCTCTTTCCCCGTGTCCACCGTGCCTCGGAGAGCATGTTAAGTCGTCACTCTCGATTGTTATCATGTACACCTGATAGCGATCGTTACGCATAGTACGGAATATATCCGCCAACCCTCATTGGAGCAGCGTGGTGGATTGACCCTTTAAGATGATCCTTCTCCTACATGGGGAAAGACCCAGCAGTGGGATATTACAGGCTGAAGCGTGTATTTCTTTTGGGTATTCTATCCAAAAATAAAAAGTTAGTGGTAAGGATATTTCATCACATTTTCAGTACAGGGGTATGGTGAGCGCGTGGTCAATCCTACCCCGACTGCCGACAACGCATGCCTCTGGGATCATTCATCATACGCCTAACTCACTCTAGAAGCTCTTGCTGCCTCACTCACAGCACTTAAGAGCGTCCTTCTGGAGTGCCCGGCCCATGACCGTGAGAGGCAGGAGGTGGAGTTCATGATGGATAGAAAATTAGAAAGAGATTCTTTACCGGAATTAATAAAGAGCAAGGATAGAGACCTGTTCCTAAAATTTTGTATAAAAGTTTGTAAATTAGTTTGTATTAGAAACAAGACCTAAGTAAATTATGTTTAATAAATATAGTTGTATATTTCATATAACATAAGAAAGTTTGTATTTAAAATTAAGGAACTTAGTCATAAGAAAACAAAGATTGTAATATATAAACTTTATTTATATAAAACAATTTGTTGTAAATATCGTAGATAAAACACTATTTTGTTTACAATATATAGGTAAGATTGTACCTCTGTTGCCTTTTGTATAATAGAACGTAATAAGTGTAGATATAACCAAATGTAAGAAGAAATTAGAATAAGACGAAAAAGACTAGAAAATAAGAGAGAAATTGTAACCAAAATAAAAAGTTACTTCATAGAATAAGATAGATAGTAAGAGGAAATTGTTAACACAATAAAAAGATATCTCTGCCTCCCCCCTCATTGTCCTGGAGTTACTAGTTTTAAGTATTAAAAGGAATGAGCCTTAAGCCAGAGTGAATGAGGAAGTATGCAAGAAAGAACAAGTATGCTGAATGGAAGTGCGAGAGGCATAAATGCGAGAACTGGAATGAATGAGTTGTTTAATTAATTAGAAAGACACAGTCTCGCATTACATTATTTATTTATTTTACGTCTAGGAAAAAAAAAAAAAAAAAAAAAAGCACTTAAGAGCAGTATTGTGTGACCGTGATCTTCTGTAAGGTTGAGATGATTCCTCAGTTGAGCTGCTTCAGATTTAGAGCGGGATATTATCTCCTAAGCTCTACGTCAGTTATTTGCTGATTCGTATAAAATCTATTATATATTTGTGGTTCCATTTATAAGACTATCAAATAATTTAAATAAATTCGATTAAGGATATTTTTGAAGTGAAACTTCTTTAGGCGCATGAGGGGTAAAATTTGAGCGACCGGTAACGCGGCAGCGTCATGACGGTCAGTACTTGGATTGGTGACCGCTTTTTTTTTTCAACTAGTTTTTTTTTTATATTTCAAATTCGTTTTTTTTAAATTAGTTTTTTTTGTAATTAGTTTTTTTAATTAGTTTTTTTTATTAGTGTAAACCTCGAACAAAAAACTTAAATAATTGTAAGTTGCAGCGTTAACGATTACTTTTTTTAAATTAGTTTACCGAAGAAGTTTCACTTCTGACATGTGTACTTTGTACGCACGCAATTTTTTTATATATTTTCTTAACTTACTTATATTCTATCGCCACGATTTCGCTGCATAATAATGTAATGTATGTAAGTAGTTTTGGGAATTTCTTGAGTGACCTTTTGCTATTTTTAAACATGTGTAGTTGTGTACACACCGTCGTCTGTTCCTAAGCTAAGCAACTTAATGCTTGTGTTGGCGGTAACAGCCAGCTGATATAGCTACATTTTAATAAATAAATATACATATATAAATAATACAAACATGAAAATACATATACACACCCAAACTAGAGGCGGGAATCGAGCCAAAAACCCTGTAGCAGAAAGCACGGTCACTGCAAACTGAGCCAACGGGCTAGTCAAAAAATAAAAATAAATTATTTTCCTAGTTTGTCTCAATTTTATTACATTGTACATATACATTGTATGTTATAAAATATATCTCTATAATCTATATATATAAAAATGAATCGCTGAACATGTTGCTAAGCGCAAATCTCGAAAGCGGCTGAATTTCGCTAATTCTTTTTTTATAATATTCCTTGAAGTACGAGGATGGTTCTTACGGAGAGAAAAATTTAAAAAATGGCCTGAAAAAGTCTAAAAACAACAATTTTCTATATTCCCATACAAAAGATTCGTAATAATAGTCATTTTGAACTTTAATACCATAACATAAAGTTTAAGTGTTAGTGGAGGGGTTCCGAGAAGGATAAGTAGATAAAAAAAAATATTAAAGAATCGACTGTTAGGCAGTACGAAGTTCGCTGGGTCAGCTAGTATTATAATAAACAGTACCTAAAACCCCAGATATCGCCCACGCGACTCGCCCCCGCAAACGCGAAACGATTTGTTCGCTTAACCTAAAATTATTTTTAAATTCGAGTAAATTAGGCTGCGTTCATCTCGTTTCTTACATAATTGACGTCTCACGTCGCGGTCCCTTCGCGAGACGCCCACGGACACTTGAACGTGAAATATTTAAAAATACGAAATAATTGATAATTATTCTAATGAGATCCATTATTATCTGAACGTTAAGTTGAAACTTTGTCATTTCCAGTGAATTTTATAATTTTTTTTTATTAATAAATATCTATACATATAATAAAATTGTAGGAAAGTCAAAACTGTACATTGAATATTTTTTTAAAAGAATACTTGGGGTGTGATCTACAATCGATACCGAAGCTAAAAATATAGTTTTTGGAATTTTTGTCTGTTTGTCTGTTTGTCTGTATGTATGTCCGGGATAAACTCAAAAAGTACTGCATGGATTTACTTCAAATTTGGCACGAATATTATTAAGAAGTCGGGTCAGAACATAGGCTACATATTATCACGCTACGAGTATCACCTACGGGGAACGAGCAGTGAACGCACGCAGACGACGTCGCGGGCAGCAGCTAGTAAATAAATAAACTCGGTCGTCTGTTCCTCAAGTCACGTGTCAACTGTCAAGTGTTGTCTCCTCCTAAGTAAACAACTTAATGCTTGTGTTATAGGTAACAGCCGACTGGTCTAGCTACATTTTTTTTCGATAAACATACTTTTAAATAATACATATATAAATATTTAAATTAATATGTATATTACACCCAGACTCGGGGTGGGAATCAAAGCCACAACCCCCGGAGCAGAAAGCAGGGTCACTACAAACTGCGCCAACAGGCTAATCAAAGGCTAGTGATGTTTGTAAAGATCACGATGATAAGAAAACAATTACAATAAATGTATGACTGTATTTGATTGTCCTCATTTGCCGAAGTTCCAAGTTTAGTATCGATTTGATATATAAAGTTGTTAGGCTTAAGGTAAAATAACACTAAACATTTATTATGGAATTTTGAATCAATTGTTAAGAAAACATTTTTTTCCCATTCTTAGGTCTCTGGAGAGGAATAACTTTTTTTTTTTAAACTGCATAGATAAAACTAAATACGTACCACAAACTTATACCCATGTACGGGTGTACACACGCCCACAATTACTAGAACACGTACGCTGACTTTTCTTTTAATTTCTTTTAATAAAAGTAGCTATTATTTGATCACGTTTGTTCTTTCGAACATTTCATCTTTTTCCAACTATTTTAACTCGTAACTTAGTATCAATTTGCAGAATTTCTGTGTAGTATTTTATCTATTAAGTTTCATTTTTAAATGAAAATACGATTTATGTATGATAATAATTTTATTTCTTATGTAAAAAGTTCCGCCAACCCGCATTGTAGCAGCGTGGTGGATTAATCTCTGATTCTACATGGGGAAAGAGGCCTATGGCTAGTAGTGGGATATTACAGGCTGAAGTGTAATATAAAAAATTACACAATACCACTAGGATCTTAAACAAGCGTATTTTTACCTGATGGAAAGCGAATACTGCAGCCTATAGGCGCCTGTAACACCAGGTGCATTGCAAGCGCATTGCTGACCCTAGACCCGACCCACGGGTTTGTTAAATATAAGCCGTAGTTAAGAAAGTAAGATTGTAAATGTACAGTTAAAAACATTGGTTGTTTGTAAAGTTTCTTTAAGGACGTTAGTTTAACGTCATAACAAAACATCTTCTCGGATGCATAGGCCAATCGACCAGAAGAGAGATAGATGCGTAAGCGTACAATGAGCGTGACGGGACAATGAGCGTAACGGGACAATGAGTCATCCTTTTTCGTGCATGCAGCCGGCGTTCATCGATTTATTAGACGTGTTTACGTCAAAAAGTACCCTTCCCTTTTTTAGAACAATCTTGTCGTAAATTGTTGCACTTTTTAATTAAGTGTTTTATTTTATTGTGACTTAGTATTTTATAATTTGTTGTACCCAGTTTGTCCGTACCTACTATCAAAAATTTGACTAATATTATTTTCTAATGTTTACGCGAATTTCGCTCATTATAATGAAACTACTTTTTCGGATTTTAATGCGGTTTATTATATTTACCCCGTCTAAAGAAGCTTCACTTCAAAAAGTCTGTGGCTATGTCGGAGGAGCTTTTATCTTTAAAAAAAGCGCCACCCTATGCTGTAGCCTTAGCTACTTATTCACATTTACATAAACATATTACTGTTACATATTGATTGTTTTATTGTGTATGCAGTGGTATAGCTCTTTAAAAATGACAGAATAAGTTTATCATAAAGACCTAAAATTGTCGCAATATAAATAGCGGCAGTGCGAATTTATATATTAAAAAAAAAAAGTAGTATAGCTCTTTCTATATTATTTCTTCCCCTACGATTGTCTATATATTTTTTGTGCTACTTATTTATAGGTCTTTTAAATTGTAATAAAGAAATATTAAATATATTTTTCTTTAATGTTATAAATTCGTATTGTTGTCGTCAAAAATAAAAAATCATCAAACCAAGACCGACTCGTGCCGCGAGGCTTCCGTGCCGTTACAAAGTGACGGAAGAACAGGAAGGAATTAGAAATATTATGAAGGGCTTTGACTTGCGATTTACTTTGAGGTCTATACAGATCAAAATTTTTAAAAATAAACGCTAATCATATTTCCTGTTAGCTTTGTTATTAACAAAAGTTGCTGATTTGACTAAACTTATATAAACGCGCGCAAACAACAGATTGATGTCATTATTTGTTTGCATTTTGTCAAGAATGTATCTACAGAAAGAATTACGAAGTGAACTAGTTGGTTATTGTAAAATTAGATAAAACATTTTTTTTGTGATGGTGATTTTATTCTAACTACGTTGAATCTATACAAATAAATAAAACTGTATATTTTTGTCTGTCTGTCTGTTTGTTCCGGCTAATCTCTGAAACGGCTGGACCGATTTTGACGGGACTTTCACTGGCAGATAGCTAATGTAATAAGGAGTTACTTAGGCTACTTTTATTTTAGATTTTTTTTTTATAACTGCGAACTGAACAATAACTATTTCGTTAAATTCCAGACGAAGAAACAGGCACAAAAATTTAATACTTTTTAATTCTAAAATGAAAAACAAAGTAACATAACAATTTAGAGATAGGAAATATTGCATACAAAAATTAAACTCTACTTAATTTTATTTCAGAATATTTAAAGGCTTTTTATTAAGAACAGTTCACATTAAGCGCGGTGTGAGGCGAGCTGGAGCGAAGCGGCAACCATAGTATGACGTAAAAAAAATTAGCTGTCTGTAAAGTCGGTATACGGACGATAGTTTAATGTCACAAAGAAACATTGATGAAAAATTACATATTTTGAGTGTTACATAGTATGAGTGGATATTTGTGTTTATAATAATATTTAATTCCGGTCTGTTTGTTAGTCCTTGTGGGTCTCCCCACGGTGCCTCGAAGAGCACTTTAAGCTGTCGGTCCCGGTTGTTATCATGTACACCTGATAGCGAGCGTTACTCGTAGAAGGGAATATATCCGCCAACCCAGGAGGAGCAGCGTGGTGGATTAACCTCTGATCTTTCTCTTACATGGAGAAAAAGGCCTATACCCGGCAGTGGGATATTACAGGCTCAAGCGATAATTATATTTATTTTTCATATAAAAAAGTGTTTTTCTGTACAAATGACAATGACACACATTAATCATACACACTAACATGAATACAAGTTAAGTACAGTAGGTGAATATTCAAAGGTCATCAGTTCATCATCATCATCAGTTCAGCCTATTGCAGTTCACTGCTGGACATAGGCCTCCCCAAGCTCGCGCCAGACATCCCGGTTTTCCGCAATCCTCATCCAGCCTACGCCGGCAATCTTACGAAGATCGTCGGTCCAACGGGCCGGAGGACGTCCCACACTGCGTTTGCCAAGACGCGGTCTCTACTCCAGGACACGTCTGCTCCAACGGCCATCGGTCCTGCGACACAGATGACCAGCCCACTGCCACTTCAACTTGCTAATTCTGTGGGCTATGCCGGTTACTTTCGTTCTCTCGCGGATAGTCTCGTTTCTAACTCTATCTTTGAGAGAAACCCCAAGCATAGCCCGAACGGGCTATGATTCAAAGGTCAAGTAAGTTCAAACAAGTGGTTTGAACTTTATTTTTAGTCGTATTAAAATGTGACGCACTCAGTGTGAAGCTCCCTAACGTCACGCTCCACAAAATCACTTTGACGTTAATTATTTCGTAAAGTCTCGCGTTTCCCCCGAGAGGCTCTATATTCACAACCAGAACTACCGACCGCCGACCGGCCGTCTGTGCTCAAAGAGAATCTCGAATGAGTGCTTAGTAACAATATCTTATTCAAAATTTTATCTAATTATAACAAAAGTGTTATCTTAAACAATAAATATTAGAAAAAAAAATGTTTGTGATTTGAAGCAATAATTTTACATGTTATAGCTTTGCATTTTAAATTATAAATATAATCATTGCGAAGAGGTTGCAAAAAATATTATTTCCAAATTATAAAATACTGCAATAGGTAGGTACTTACCACACATTCTATGATTACGGTTAAACAATTTTTGAAGTAGAACTTCTTTACGCACGCTTGACTTGGGGGGTAAGCTGGTAAATACGTGACGAGAGCGATACGAAAAGTGTGATCGGGCGAGGCGAACGGAGTAAGAGAGAGAGAGAGGTGCGAGCAGCGATTTTCTTTCTCTCTTTCTTTCATAGCCAGTTACGTTTCGTATATCTACTACACAGTGAAGGCCTATTGCTAAAGAAGTTTTACTTCAGTCGTCTGGTCTAACTCTAAAGTACACTCGTTTTATGGTCTTCACTTTTTTAATCTGTCGTTAAAACAAATACGATTCAGCCTGTAATATCCCACTGCTGGGCAATCAAAAATACACTGAATTAAATTTATAGATGTCAACGAAGATGTAAGAATTTAATTTGTAATCTTCTATATATATAAAAGAGTTACCCACCCATGGACTCATCACGATATCTCTGAAACCATAAGGCCTAGAGAGTTGAAATTTGGTAGGAGTATTCCTTTTGCCGAGTAGAGGTCAGCTAAGAACGGATTTTACAAAATTCAACCTCTAAGGGGGTAAAACGGGGGTTAGAATTTTGTATGAAAGTCCTATGTTTTTGAAGTAAGAGACTTGAAATTCAAAATGTATGCTCTATATATGGTGTTGAGGTGTACCAATAGTTTATTTTGAGAAATTAACCCCCTTTTGGGGTTAAAACAGGGGATGATAGTTTGTATGAAAGTCCAATGAAAAATACACCTACGAACTTGAAATTAGGCAGGTAGGTCCCTTATAGGGAGTAGAGGTCAGCTAAGAACGGATTTTACGAAATTCCACCCCTAAGGGGGTTAAACGGGGGTTGGAAGTTTGTATGAAAGTCCTATGTTTTGAAGTAAGAGACTTGAAATTCAAAATGTATGCTCTATAGATGGTGCTGAGGTGTACCAATAATGTATTTTGAGAAATCAAACCCCTTTTGGGGTTAAAACAGGGAATGGTAGTTTTATGACAGTCCAATGAAAAATACACCTACAAACTTGAAATTTGGCAGGTAGGTTCCTTAATAGTAGACACTTATATAGTAGACATCCGCTAAGAACGGGTTTTGCGAAACTCCACCCCTAAGGGGGTAAAACGGGAGTTGGAAGTTTGTATGAAAGTCCTATATTTTTGAAGTAAGAGACTTGAAATTTAAAATGTATGCTCTATAGATGATGTTGAGGTGTACTAATAATGTATTTTGAGAAATCAAGCCCCTTTTGGGGTTAAAACAGAGGATGGTAGTTTGTATGAAAGTCCAATAAAAAATACAACCTACAAACTTGAAATTTGGCCGGTAGGTTCCTTAAGGGGAGTAGACATCCGCTAAGAACGGGTTTTACGAAACTCCACCCACAAGAAGGGGTTGCGGGGGCGTCAACACTGGAAAATTGAACCGTAAGGCGTAGAGACTTGAAATTTGGTAGAAACATTCTTTTCGCCGAGTAGAGGTCAGCTAAGAAAGGAATTACGACATTCCACCCACAAGAGGGGGTTTCGGGGGGTTAATAATGGAAATTGAACCATAAGTCGTAGAGACTTGAAATTTGGTAGAAATATTCCTTTTACCGAGTAGAGGTCAGCTAAGAACGGATTCTACGAAATTTTACCCACAAGAGGGGGTTGCGGGGGCGTCATCAATGGAAAATTGAACCATAAGGCGTAGAGACTTGAAATTTGGTAGAAATATTACTTTCACCGAGTAGAGGTCAGCTAAGAACGGATTCTACAAAACTTTTCCCACAAGAGGGGGTTGCGGCGGCGTTTACAATGGAAAATTGAACCATTAGGCGTAGAGACTTGAAATTTGCTAGGAAAAATCCTTTTGCCGAGTAGAGGTCAGCTAAGAACGGAAATTTTACGAAATTCCACCCACAAGAGGGGGTTGCGGGAACGTTAATAATGGAAAATTCCCGTTTTTAAACTATAGCTCCTTTCGACTCCAAATTTGGTAGGAATCTCCTTTATGTCATGTAGAAATGACCAATGAGCGGATTTTATGGTAACTCATCCCCAATAAGGATTGGCGGGGGTGGGCGTTAATAATGAAAATTTTAAATTTCCGTGACTAATAGAAGATAACGCTTAGTGAAATAACAAGGTTTGCACATGTGTTTTTGCAGATGTGTGTTTAGATATTTAAAGCTACGCAATGAATTTTGATGTGGGTTTTTTTTAAAAGATAGAGTGATTCAAGAGGAATGTTCATATGTATTATCCATGCATAATATAGTAGATAAATACTGATAATTTTAGAGGTTTCTAATGTGATGTCATAAATAAACACATTTTTTGCGCTTTCATTGCAAACGCTGGCTAAACCCGGAGATAGATCAAAATAATGTACTACAGTATTGTACAACTTAAAAAGGTCTATAAAAAGTCCGCGATGGTATAAGTCTATCTCTTAGGGATAACCCACGATAACCATTTTTTATCCTTTACTTTTTACGAGAAATAATGGCTTATTTACGAAGCGATTTTAAGCAACACAGCATTAATCCTTATGCAATTAAGTAAATTTACATTGTGCATTTAATATAGATCAATATGGACCTGTACAGCATGTAATTTATTTGAATTAATTTTTACGGGATTTACACCATGTACCTGTTTATATTTGAGGCTCCGCTATTTCGGCGCAGTTGCATGCGCCTTGGTCACGGAAGAACTCAACTGGTGTAAATCCCGTAAAAATGAATTCAAATAATAATGTCAAAAACCATGAAAATTTAAAACAATAGCACGTAATTTTAATAAATGTTTTCGAAGATAACACAGATTAAAAATGCAAGGACATGACGTTTGCAGTTGTACCGACCGGGAGCCGTGGCCGGCGCGACAGTTTTTTCGAAATTGTATGTTCGTACTTTATAATTTTTTAACCTCATTTATAGTACGTACATTAGGTTGGATAGGATTAGATTAAAACCATAATTTATCAAGTCAAGAGTAGCCTTTAAAGAAAACATGTCTTATTGTCTAATAACAAAAAAGTTGTGAACGTTATATATAAAGACATTCTGTAGTATATTTAGTATCGGCATGTCACCCGTGCGAAGCCGGGGCGGGTCGCTAGTATAACTATATGGTCTGTCTGAATCTTAGAGTATAAATAGTTATTTATACTCTAAGGTCCGAATGAATTTTACGCACTAAATGAAGCAATGAAACTCAGACTTGTAAAGTTAAAGTTCTGTAATAAAATTTGAAGCGTTCACACTATTACAACGTCTGGAAACTAAAATAAAACATATTCTTAGAAATAATGTCATTTGTTAAATGATTAACTTCTCACATGATTACGCCCATTGAAATCTCATTACTGCTACAACATCTAATGTTTATTTTTATGTTGTCGACTCGTACGCCTGTTGTACTTCATATTATATGTAGGTTGTAGGTCGAGGCTACTCGCATTTGCTGTGTGGTTACGGCAGTAAAGAATATAGCCGTCCCCTCTCTTCCCGTGGGTGTCGTAAGGGGCGACTAAGGAATAACACAGTTCCACTACCACCTTGGAATTTAAAAAGCTGACCGATGGCGGGATAACCATCCAACTGCTGACTTTCAAATACACAGGCCGAAGACGAGCAGCAGTGTCTTCGGTGTGCCAAAGCCAGCACTGCGGTCACCAACCCGCCTGCCCAGCGTAGTGCTATGGGCAAAACACATGACTTCTCGCCATTTTTGGCGCGAATTTAGCGAGGCCTATATTCAGCAGTGGACTGCAATAGGCTGAAGTGATGATGAGGTACTCATAAACCCTACTGTTGTATGTAGTAGGTAGGTACATATATTTATTTATTAGTAGCTGACCTGGGCCATTTTATTCTTCCTGTATGTACTTTTAAGTCGATCTGAGTTAAAATTACAAATAGAAGCATATTTCCTACATAGGTATAGGAAAATTATTAAAATAAAAAGATTTAATGTCTTCTCAAAGGTATTGCAAAGGTCCGATGGCAATTTCTATGTAGCGGCAACTTCTGCCTTTGATTAACGTCCATAAAATTTCTGAATCTAGAGCAGATTCGATGTCCGTTTGATAAAAGTGTAACTTACTTTAGATAACCAGCGCTTTAACTTTAACTTGTTCAATTGATAATAATTAAGCCTGTAACTTCCCACTGTTGGACTGGGATAGGTCTCTTTCTCCGTGCAGGAAATGGAACAGAACTTTATCGTACACGCTGCTCTGCTAAGAAAGAAAGAAGTACAATTAGCACACGTTTTAATGTATGAAAAAATGTAGTCTGGTGGAGATCAAGTTAGGAAGTGCATGTGGAATATGTAACAGAGACTGATGTGTGAAGTTACTGACGTTATTATTAATTGTATAAACCTCTTGCAGTCCACAGATGCACTTAAACTTGGAAGGCCGCAAATATTTCTAATCAAATATGCCGGCTTTGTGAAATTGTCACCTAGCCTCCGACGGCGATCTTGCGTGAGCAGCCATCGTCGATTGAGCTGGCAGCAGGACACCTCACACTGCGTTTGCTGTGACGCAGTCTGCACTCTAGAACACGTCTGTTTCAGCTCATCTTACGGACTATGTCAGATACTTTCATATACTTCAGATTAACCTTATATTTAAAAGTGGCAGATACGAATCGACCCTAGCTGACAAAACATTACAACAAACTCTACTTAATGAATAGCATTTTTGGGTTTATCTCGTCTGACTGTTATCAGCGTATCAATGTCGCAATAATCTCGTAATTGTACAATGAATCAGATAATCGCCATTTACGATATGTTATAACATTTTTGAGCGATTTGCAAATACGCTGTTATCTCGTGTCGATACACTGTCAGTCGTGGAGCAGCCATTGATTGAACAGAACGGACGGTGAGTTCACATCATTTTTATTTTTAATAAAAAAAATTTTATGTAAGTAAGTCGGCAAACAAGCGTACGGCTCACCTGATGGTAAGCAAATACCGTAGCCTATAGACGTCTGCAACACTAGAAGCATTGCTAGCGCGTTGCCGACCCTATCCCCAATTCCCTCCCCAGGAGCTCTGGTCACCTTACTCACCAACAGGAACACAACACTGCTTGCAGGCAGTATTATTTAGCTGTGGTCTTCTGTAAGGTCGAGGTACTACCCCAGTCGAGCTCCTCAACTTTTAAGATGCTAAAGCAACATGGGCATGCTCTTCTAAAAGGTTATGTTAGTTATCTTCATCTATGAGTAGTTTTTTTGCATGCAAAAATGAAACAAGTTAGTAGTATCGATTAGATTAATAAATTATTGGCAAATGCTGTTTGTATGCAGATATTTCTATGATTGAACAACATACAACAACTATCGACACATAAATATATAATATCGAAACTTCTGCAAAATAAAATGCTCCTATTTCAACAGGAAACGTAATTTATAATTAGGTATTTCTATTAAAAAAGACGAAAAAAATGCGTCCTTTTCAAGTCGACTTCTTTCGATTCTCTGTAATTCTGCAGTGCAGTTATCTTTATCGAGTGTAGTACACACAGCTATCCACTCAATGGTGGTGCAACAAACTTTAAGGGTGACCAAAGTTAATTGGTCTTAGATTACCTTCCAAAAGTTTTCTTCATCTAACGTAATTTTTTAGAAGAGAGAATCGAATCAAAGTAAAGATGTACTACATGTATATTTCCTTAACTCCTTTGTATAATATAATATTTCACATTTTCTAAAATCTCTAAAATAATCCAGTACATATACTCTTTCCTGGTACAAGTACAAAAAAAAAACAAATAGTTGTGGTAGCAGCAATTCAATTAGAAAAGAAAATTGTAATATTATTCGTCAGGTCCATACTTTGTATTGGAGTGTTTTCGCGTTATCTTATTTATAATTGTTATAGATGGCAGAAGTTCAGAAATACACGATCGCTGATGTGGCCAGTCGAAATGGTAAAGATGGAGGTCCCGTCTGGATGATATACAAAGACGTCGTGTACGATGTCACTTCATATATCCCTCAGGTAAGCAGTGGTAATAGAAAACAAAACTATCCACGCAACTTATTTTAAACCTTTTCGAAGATTGATCCATTTCCATTTGAACTGAAGGAAAATCAATTTTAAGGACATTGTTTAGTGCTCTACATTTAAATATACCGCTTCAGCCTGTAACATCCCACTGTTGGGCATAGGCCTCTTTCCCCATGTACGATAAAGATCAGAGCTTAATCCACCACGCTGTTCCAATGCGAGTTGGCGGATATATTCCCTACTATGAGTAACGATCGCTGTCAGGTGTACATGACAACAACCGGGACCGACGGCTTAACGTGCTCTCCGAGGCACGGTGGGGAGACCCACAAGGACTCCACAAACACCCAGACCACGGCAAACATCTGTATGGCCAATACAAATGTTATCGTGTGCGGAGATCGAACCCGCAACCGCGCGCGTAACAGCCGCAAACCAGTGCTGTCACCGCTGTACATTTAAATAACTTTCATAAATTTCACTGTAACTTTTAACACTTTTATTCCTTTGGAATTTATCGCAATTAATATTTTGATACTCCCGTTACTTCGAGGGTGAGTGCCGCTTGTGACCGTGGCACCTGCAACATCGCCAGAACACCGGGAATTTCAAAATGTAAATCGCGGTTACGCCCAAATAAATAAAAGTATTCGAAATTGTCTCGTGAATAAGACATTCGCAGTTAATGTCGAAATATCGAGCTCCGCAAAGCGAAAATAATAAACATGGTAAATATCCTGTTTTCGAATAGTTTTCGTAATAGAAGTAGCCATGTTAATCTAAAATCTTATATAAATAAAAGTATTTACGTTCAAAGGAAACACAAAACTATAACCTCTCCAAACAGTTTGATTTGTGTGATTAATACAAACATTTGAACATTATCACCAATGTCAGAACCAGCCATCATTGTTCAAGCACTTGAATATTATTTATTTGAGTTTCGTTGTATTATTTTCTCTTTTTTTTTAAACCACCTTTTTCTTATATGTATTTAACGTGGATTTTGTCAAATCTATTGCTGTTCTTGATCACACATTTTTTTAGACCGCATTACCTTTAATAGCGGCGTCGATAAAAAAAAATCCATTAAAATAATTGATAATTTCAGTGCGAAGAATTTTAGCCATTTTAAAAGTACCATGATAACTTATTGTATAGTCTGGTTTCGCCTTAAGCAAATAAAACTCGAGTCGGATTACACCTGTATTGAAATGTATACAATCAAATCTATACATATAATAAAATGATAGGAAAGTCAATGTATGTCCGGGATAAACTCAAAAAGTACTGCATGGATTTACTTGAAATTTGGCACGAATATTATTAAGAAGTCGCGTCAAGTTTCTTGGTCGGGTCAGAACATAGGCTACATATTATCACGCTATCACCTACGGGGAACGAGCAGTGAACGCACGCAGAAGACGTCGCGGGCAGCAGCTAGTACATAAATACAATCCATTAACGAAACGTGACTGAAGCGTGGCGAGTTACTATCACTGATAACGTTGATTGATTACATTGTAAGCCATTTTTGACGTAATTGGACAAATCACATTTATTTTGTATTGACTGTGACCCTATGATTACTTGGTTTGTTTTATTTATTTAAATTTATGGTGTAATGATTACCACCACCAACGGCCAGAGGAACCTCTAATGATTTATTAACTGTATAAACTATAAAGGCTAATACTACTTGTGGCGGCGGGCTCTGGTTCTCCCATTACCAAAAATTTCTAATGCATCCCTTCCGAATCATTACCGTCCTATTTCTGTTCTTCCGTTTCTCTCCAAAATTCTTGAATCTATCGTCCACAGCCAATTGTCCGAATATCTTTTATCTTGTAACTTACTGAATCATTTTCAATCCGGATTTCGTGTAGGCCACAGTACTACTACTGCTCTGATTAAAGTGACCGAGGATATAAGAGAAGGGATGGAGAACAGAGCCGTGACAATTCTGACACTTATAGATTTTAGTAACGCTTTTAACGCGGTGGATCACGATTTGTTACTCGCTCTAATATCTCGGATTAACATCTCTGACGTTGCTCTTCAGTGGTTTTCTTCATATCTTTGGGGACGCAAGCAAGCGATATGCATTGGCTCTAAGCGTTCTGATTGGTGCGACGTTGCTGCGGGCGTTCCTCAGGGTGGAATTCTCTCCCCACTACTTTTCTCACTGTTCATTAATTCTATCACTTCTATACTTTCCTGTCAGTACCACCTTTACGCTGATGACTTGCAGCTTTATGTACAAACTAGCATCGACCGTCTTGATGATACCATTGCTAAGCTTAATGATGATCTTCGGCGTATCTCGGTCTGGACCAAAAATTTTGGAATTAATGTCAATCCCTCTAAATGTCAGGCTATGATTGTTGGGAGTTCTCGTCAACTGTCAAAAATTCAACAACCTACATCACCTCTCTTTTTCAATAACGCGATTATCCCGTTTTCCTCTAAGGTTAAGGATTTGGGTGTGACTTTGGATTGCTCTCTCAGTCGGGCAGATCAGGTTAGTGAGATATCTCGTAAGTTTTATGCATTCTTTCATTCTATCTTGCGCTTTAAAAATTTTCTTCCCATGAAGGCCAAGATTAATTTAGTTAATTGTTTTCTTTTACCTATTATTGATTACGGCGACGCTTGCTACCCTGACTTAAACGAGGAGCTCCTGATCAAGTTGCAAAGACTACAAAATACTTGCATTCGCTTCATTTATGGGCTGCGCAAATACGACCATATTTCGTCCTACCGGTCCCAACTGCAATGGCTGCCGATTAAAGAAAGGCGAAAATTGAGAATTCTTTGTACCCTCTATTCTGTAATTTCCAACCCTTTTGCTCCTTCTTATTTGAAATCTAAATTTAATTTTCTTTCTAACACTCATTCTAGGGATCTCCGTTCTTCTCATAACCTCACCCTAAGCATACCTTCTCATAATTCTGGTTTTATGTCTAATTCTTTTACAGTTAATGCCATCAGACTGTGGAATGAGTTACCGGTAAACATCAGGAACTCTCCATCTCAACTTTCCTTTAAAACCCAGGTTAAAAAGTGGTACTTAAACAAACTTTGTCAATAGCCCTTCCTTATTTATCATTTTACTCTCTTCATCTTAGGCTTACCTACATTAAATATAATTTCATGTCATGACATTTCTTCGTGTGTTTACTTTTGTATAGACGTATCTTTTTTTTTTATATCTTGTTTGTAGTATGTACATATATATGTATATATAGGTATATCTCTGTACTTTTTTGCATAATTATGTTTAATTTGTTTTTTTTTACTGTTGTATAGTCCTACCTTAACACTTACTTTTTACTTTCTTTACGCCTTAAGGTTGACTGGTAGATAAGGCTGTACGGCCTTAAGTCCGCCTTTTGCGCAACCTGTTATCTCGAAGTGTTGTTGTTGTTTTTTTTTATTTTTTTCTGTGTTGTGTAATAAAGTTTAATAAATAAAAATAAAATAAATAATACTAAGGAGCTAAAGATAAGGTAATAAGAGGACATTGGCTTATAGCCGGCCGACTGTTCTTGTCTAGAGATGATAAAAGTTCGATTAAGTTGTCGTGGATTTGATTCTTAGTAGCAAATTGATTACTGATCTAGGTTTTTGTCCTTTACAGTCTCCGTACCATTTATAGAAGAGCATATAAATTAGCAGGAAATTTCCTGCTCAAAATATGGAGCAGCCCGACTGGGGTAGTACCTCGACCTTACAGAAGATCACAGCTAAATAATACTACTTTCAAGCAGTGTTGTGTTCCTGTTGGTGAGTAAGGTGACCAGAGCTCCAGAGGGGAATTAGGGATATGGTCGGCAACACGTTTGCGATGCTTCTGGTGTTGCAGGCTTGTTTGCCGACCTAGTTATATAGAAAAATGTGACTCTGGCTCTTCTCGTGAGGCAATGGAGCCTTTATCGTGCAGAAGGATATTTCTTTTTCAATTCAAGTCCAGGTCAATTTCTGCAGATTCAAGTCCCGGTCACTCATATTCGCAATCCAAATCGCAAAAGAAACTGCTTCGTCCCATTCTTCTATTACAGTAGGGTGCTTAATCAAGCAAGCTACAACACGACATGTAGGTACTCGTACCAACAGATATAAACGAAACATGTTTCCAATATTTAGGCTTCATTGCCATAATATCTATAAAGATAAAACTTATATAATTCGTTATCGGAGAATAGGATTTTCCCAACTGTGAGATTGTGTAGTAATCGTTTCATTAATGTTTGTGTCTGTATAAACAAAAATGAAACGCTGAAATTTATGTGTAAAATTTGTCCAATTGAACTTTCTGAACCTCCATAAAGCTTCAAAACTATTTTTTGACATTGTCAGTGTCAAGACAAGATTTGTATAAAAAAAAAAACTTTAAAAAAGTGTGTCTCTTAGCTCCAACAAAGGCTGGGGTTTACTCAGTTTACTCTTTAAGAATGATAACTCCTTAAGAATTATTTTTAATAACTGGCTGCTGTATCTGAGACTTCGTCCGCGTGGAGTTATAAAAGTAGCCTAGGTTCTAGGTTACACCTTATTACATCAGCTACCTTATTTTTTCTTTTTTTTTAAATATTTTATCCAGCTTAAAATTATTACAATTTCTTACTGAACGTCATGAGTCTACTACCAGTTCGGAAAGAAAAAGCCTCTGACCTGAGAAGAACTGGCGAAAGAAACTCAGCGGGACTAATATCAATCATCTGCCAGTGAAAGTCCCGTCAAAATCGGTCCACCCGTTTCAGAGATTAGTCGGAACAAACCGACAGATAGACAGACAAAAATTGTAAAAAATGTTACGAGTATTTTGGTATATATGTACCGTGTATAGATCCATATGCATTTAGTAAAAAGCGGTTATTTTAATATTACAAAGAGACACTCCAATTTTATATATTTGTATAGATTGAAATGTTCTACTAAGTGATAAAATTCTAAAATCAAAACATAAATTGAGGCTTGCTAGTCGTAACGTACAGTAAATGCTGGTAAAAGCGCCTCAGCTGACGCTTTAACGATGCGTAACTTTTTCCACACGATGTCACTCCCTATGTTTTTTTTCCATGCATCGGACCATACATTGTATCTTAAGGAGTAAACTCCACAAATGTATATGCTCACAAAAAACAATATGGCGGTACACTAACTAAGAAGTACACTTTTTTTTTATGTAACTAGGTCGGCTAACAAGCGTACGGCTCACCCGATGGCAAGACCGCAGCCTATAGACGCCTGCAACACCAGAAGCATCGCAAGCGCGTTGCTGACCCTATCCCCGATCCCCCCCCCCCAGGAGCTCTGGTCACCTGACTCACCAACAGGAACACAATACTGCTTGAAAACAGTATTATTTAGCTGTGGTCTTCTGTAAGGTCGAGGTACTACCCCAGTCGGGCTGCTCCATATTTTGAGCAGGAAATTTCCTGCTGTGCCCTACCTCAGTTCTCTGGGGCAATTATATAGTTTGTAATATTTCTTAGTATTTATACATACGTGCCGTTTAATAAAACTTTTATTAACAAGGAAGTTGTGTAGTCATTATAGTTTATTATTCATTATATACATATAAAATGTAACGTTAGGTATATAGATATGATATATATTCCGGTACGCGATAACCGATTACTTTTCGTTATCAAATCTTATCAATTATCGACGAAATTAACTTTAAATTTATTTAGAAATTCTTTGCCTTCGTACCGCACTAGATAACAAATTCAATTATTGAAAATGTTTGATAATAGAAAAAAAACTACGCATGATAGTAGTTTTAACGTTACAATCATTATATTTTTAAACTCTTATACGTTTTATTAATATGCAAAGTATAATTAACGACACTTTAGAATGTCATCTATCTATCTATACTAATATTATAAAGCTGAAGAGTTTGTTTGTTTGATTGTTTGTTTGTTTGTTTGTTTGTTTGAACGCGCTAATCTCAGGATCTACTGGTCCGATTTGAAAAATTCTTGCAGTGTTAGATAGCCCATTTATCGAGGAAGGCTATAGGCTATATATCATCACGCTAAAACCAATAGGAGCGTAGCACCAATAAAGAATGTTTCAAAATCGGGGATTTTTCCTTTTGAGAGCTTCCGCTGCGTAAACGCTTAAAGTTTGACAGAATTGGTCCTATTCCACTCAGACGAAGTCGCTCGCAGGTGCTAGTTATACATAGTACTAGCTGTCTGTGCCCGCGACTTCGTCCGCGTGGAATTTAACAAAAAAGTTATTTAAAATCAATAAATTTCTACACTATAAGTAGCCTAAGTTACCTACTCCTTATTACATCAGCTATCTGCCAGTAAAAGTCCCGTCAAAATCGGTCGAGCCGTTTCGGAGATTAGCCGGAACCAACAGACAGACAGACAAAAATTGTAAAAAATTTTTTGTATATGTACCGTGTATACATCCATATGCATTTAGTAAAAAGTGGTTTTTTTAATATTACAAACAGACACTGCAATTTTATTTATTTGTATAGTTTGTAGGAAGGTACATGTTTTTTTTTTAATTAGTAGCTGACCTGGGTCATTTTATTTTTCCTGTATGTACTTTTAAGTCGATCTGGGTTAAAATTACAAATAGTAACATATTTCCTACGTAGAGGAAAATTGTTATAATCAAAAGATTTAATGACCTTCTCATGGGTATTGCAAAGGTCCGATGGCAATTTCTATATGTAAATCATGAAGGTGGCGGCAACTTCTGCCTTTGATTAACATCCATAAAATTTCTTAATCTAGAGCAGATTCGATGTCCGTTTAATAAAAATAGTGAAACTTACTTTAGATAACCAGCGCTTTAACTTGTTCAATTTGAATGGACAATAATATAGTACGTACATATTTTTTATTTTTTCCGTTTTCCGAGTAAATATCTTTTATACGACATTATCCGAAACTTTTATTGTATGAGAAATATCAATCAGTCATTGTTACATATATTTTTTTCTCGGATATCCGATAGTTTTGCGTACAGTTACGAAGCTCCATAACACCCCTATTACATATCCTCATTTCATAGTTAAATGCGATGTGTATGCTAAACTTCGGTTCCAATGTCTAATAGTCCACTTATTACAGCCTATTCGATCCCTAAAGTGTTGTTTACCGTACTAAAGATCTTTTAAACCAGCCTCCTGTTGAGATAATAACGTAATGCTAATGATCATGAACTTGCCATTGTAATACGAGAGGCCCTATAGGAAGGATATTGGGACTAATACGCGTATCGTATGTGTTAACTATGCGTTTAAAATAAAGTTATCAAATTAATATTATATATTTTAAATTAATTAATTTATTTTATTTTCGTTTAAAAAAATTGTGTATAAATGTGCATACCTGTATGAATGTTTATGCTTTCAAATTTCCACCCATGTAGTGACTCATCACGATATCTCTGGAACCATAAGGCTAATATTCCTTTCGCTGAGTAGAGGTCAGCTAAGAAGGAATTTTACGAAATTTCACCCACAAGAGGGGGTTGCGGGGGTTAATAACATATATCGCAAAACAACGTTTCCGGGGTCAGCTAGTTTTAAATATAAAATTATCAATAAACACATAATAACCAAATAAACATAACTTTGCACCAAACTCAATGTTGAAAAGTCGATGTTCAAGAAGCTAAGAGATCGGAGTTCTTATGTATTGAACACGGCCCTTCGAGAGCTGCGCAAACTGAAGCCTCCGTGTTTGTTTTCTTATATCTATATTACAATTGTAAAACAGGAGAGGATTTTACTCGCTAAAAATATTTTATTCTTAGCATTCAGCGGCTTACGTAAACGTTACACTACGCGACGGGATCATTCATTCTTTCAATATTTCACTAATTCATTCAATAATGATCGGCAGTTTTTTATAGACTAACTACAAAGCTTCTTGTCGATTCTTCATGTAATTTAAAATTTGTAAAATGACGATTCAAATTTAATTTTGAAGTTTACTTTTAATTTAATTTTTGATTTTTAACCCCCGACGCAAAAAGAGGGGTGTTACCTATAAGTTTGACGTGTTGGGGGACCGCTCCAAACATAACAATTCAATTACAAATAGTCCAAACTAACCTAACTTAACTAAGCAACATAAATTAATTTAAAAACAAAATTAATAAAAAAAAAACTTTTATAAAGTTACTTCAAAATAAGCGTGGAGTGGTCCCCCAACGCGATGTATTTTTTTGAACTATTAATACTCGTACATTACTTAGGTACTTTAAGATTGAGTTTCTTTCATTATCTTTTACTTTTTAAAGTGAACTCAGGTTACTGTGTCGGGAGTTTTTTAAAATGTTTATATATTTTAAGTAATATAAAAAGTTGTACTGCGAATGCTTCATGGCCCGCTTGCCCCAAGCCCCGTGGAGCGACGACCAAGCTTTCTTCTCTGGAGCTTCCATGGCTAAGCATTCGGCTTCTAACTGGATTTTCTTTCCATCATTAATTTCAACTTTTATTTACTATTAACCAACTTCCAAAAAAGGAGGAGGTTCTCAATTTGACTGTATTTTTATGTATGTTACCTTAGAACTTTTGACTGGGTCCACCGATTTTGATATTTTTTTTAATCGAAAGGTGATGCATTTCATGTGGTAACATTTAAATTTAATTGAGATCTAACTAGCACTTTTTGAGTTATATGTAATAATGCGTGTTTACTTGACTGCTTTTTCGTCGACCTACGTTGTATTATACCGCATACCTTTTCACTGGGTATAGAGATTTTGATGAGTCTTGTTTTATTCGAAAGCTGATAATTGTCATGTAATCCCATTTAAATTTGATCGAGACCTGATTACTACTTTTTGAGTAATCTTTGATAACGCGTATTTACTTGACTATGTTTTCGTCTTCTACTTACTTTGTATTTTTTGTCCATGTAATTGACAGTTTTTGTTTTTAGTTTACGAGCAAACACAATTATTTCGTACTATAAATTTATAACTTTTTCGTTAATATATTAATCTTATATCTTATAGTTATATCTTAATTATATCTTCTAAAATTATTAAGGATTATAATTTATATCTTAATCTGTCGCACGTTCTCGTTAATTGACGTCACTATCACATTACGTCCGTGATCACGCATCAAATCACTTGTCGTCACATCAGATGCGATACAATAATAATTAAAAAAAAAAAAACATCACCTGCGTGAAGAACAACTGATAGAAAATCAACTGAAAAGTCTGAAACAAGATAAAAATTCAATAATTACACAAGGCCAGCGAAATAAATCGAAACAATATCAAAAATTATGTACTGTACACTTAAAAATATCAATACGGTGGTCCTTCGAAATTTTATGCAACATCGTACATAACATGCAGTCGGAGAAATGCACAAAAGAGAATGATTTGACTTATCCTTCAATTTCATGCCTCCGACTGCATATTGTGTATGATGTTACATAAAATTTCGAAGGATTACGGTAATAATAAAACTGGGTTGGCAAACAAGCGTACGGGCCACCTGATGGTAAGCGATTAGCGTAGCTTATAGATGCTTGCAACATCAGAAACATCGCAAGCGCGTTGCCGACTCTATCCCCGATCCCCCCAGGAGCTCTGGTTACCTTACTCGCCAACAGGAACACAACACGGCTCGAAAGCAGTATTATTTAGCTGTGGTCTTCTGTAAGATTGAAGTACTTCCCCAATCGGGCTGCTCAAGATTTTGAGCAGTGTTGAAGTGTATGTCCGTACATAACTTCCGTGCAGCCCGAGGTGCAACATACAGGATGTAGGTAATACTTTGTCTATTCATTACTGTACAATAATTTTATAACATTAAATTTAAAGAAAATTGATATATGTGGTAGGTACCTTTTCATACCACATACCATACCTTTCTATTCATAAAACGTTCTCTGGTTCAGCTACTTTATAATAAAAGTTGTTGTTTTGATAATCAAAAGATGACTAAAGTTTTATGTTGTTCGTAATTTTTATTGATAATTTTTTTTACAAATAACTTTACATTCATGAATCTTTCGTCGTCTGATTAATAGTCATATTTACTTTTATTCATGTTTTTAACATTGCAGAGATTTTCACCGTCATTACACATTGTATAACGTAATATTTCGTGTGCGGGTTCGATTCTCACTAGGAGTGGATAATTGCGTTTATATAAATATTTACTTCCGGTCTGGTTTTCTGTCCTTCTAGGTCTTCCCACCTTACCTCGGAAAGCACAGTAAGCCGTCGGTCCCGGTTGTTTTCATTACACCTGATAGCGATCGTTACTCACAGTATGGAATATATCCGTCAACCCGCATTGGAACAGCGTGGTGGATCACCTGTGATCCTTCTCCTACATGGAGAAAGAGGACTATGCCCAGCAGTGGGATATTACAGGCTGAATCGTGATCGTTATACTTTTTTTTTATGCGCACGGCCAAGGAGTGGAATTTCCTGCCGGCGCGGCGTCTGTATTTCCGAGTACATATAACGGGTTATATGTACTTATACGTGTTTAAAGCGCGAGTGAGCAGGCTTATTCTGGGCGACCTCGCTCCATCTTCGACCCTGTCTCTGCTCTAAAGCTAGACTAGGGTCAAGAGTGTCCAAAATATAATTTAAAATAATAATAATAATAAAAATATTCTTACAGCATCCCGCCGGCGATGTGATACTAGAGGAGGCTGGCAAGGACATGACGAAGGCCTTCAACGAATCGGATCACTCGTCCGACGCGCTCACGATCCTGCAGAAATACAAAATTGGAGAAATTGTTGATGTGAGTACAATAACACAATTTGACTATGAGCAGTCCTACTTAATTGAGAATCAGTTCCATTAATTTTTTGTGACCTTTTGTTTAATTCATTTAATTTTTTGATGTATGGATAAAAACTTCATTTATAAAAAATTAAAATATCGAATAGTTAAATAGCGCTCACCATCACAAAAAACCGACACCCTGAAGTTAGCTACTCAACGAAGAACAAGTTAGCAACGTGAAGTTATAGCTAGCCAATGAAGTATAACTTCTTACGTGCGTACATACACACACACAAACACTTTTTTATTTTGTCTTAGAATTGTTATATAATTTTTATCAATAACAATACAGTAAGTTTCTTAATAAAAGAATTAATATGTCAAGTGCATTGCCATATCAGCTATGTGATATTATGACCTTGGAAAGATGATATTTATACGCGTAATCTCATCACGTACACGTTGGAGATGATACGTGACTCATAATCTTATTGAAATCATATCGATCCATTGAAAACTATCGCTATCACGTATCGATGACGATGACGACGGTTAATCCCCGCACCTGACAAATTTCTCTTTTTGTTTTTAATGTTAGTAAGTCGACAAACAAGCGTACGGCTCACCTGATGGTAAGTGACTACCGTAGCCTATAGACGCCTGCAACACTAGAAGCGTCGCAAGCGCGTTGCCGACCCTATCCCCAATCCCCCCCCCCCAGAGCTCTGGTCACCGTACTCACCAACAGGAACACAATACTGCTTGAAAACAGTATTATTTAGCTGTGGTCCCAGTCCCGACTGGGGTAGTACCTCGAACTTACTTAAGTTTATTTCTTAGTTTTAATACCATTTTTCCATTACCATTAAGATCGTTAACACCGCAATTCGTCAATGCCCAATAATGCTATCGAAACTATCGAAATAATACTTCCTCTTGGTTACCGAAAGCGATCGCTGGTAATGATGTAGTTGGTACAGTTGTATTAAGTGCGCGCTAGTAGTATCTGACCTTTCAGACGAAAAGCGTCAAACGCACGTCATGCTAAACACACGTTGACGACGCTTTAGCGCAATGTTCACAGTAGATGATATCTTATGAGTTATGACTGTTGGTAGCGGGTTTGATCGCCGCATTAGACAGTCGATCTGAAGGGGTAAACTCCAGTCGTGCGTCGTAGCTGACACACACAATTTTTTCATACAACTAGGTCTGCAAACAAGCGTACGGCTCATCTGATAGTAAGTGATTGCCGTAGCTTATAGACGTCTCTAACACTCTCTCAACATAACTCCGAAGGAAGTCTGTTAACAATTTACTTCATAATAAAGACAACGTCGCACGTGTGAAGCTACTTTAGTTACTGTAACTTCATAATTGCACCTATTAACCCCGGCTTACACGACGTAGCTATAGATTTACTATGCGGCATAAAATTTTATTATTAGAGCTTATACTATAAACAGCCTAATGCAATTCTGTGTTGATTCGATTTTGTTTAACCTAATTGTCAAAAGATACACATTTTTCATTCGTATTATTTTTATTTTTGTGTTACCCACACATGAGGAAATTCGAAAATGTTTTTATTATCATATCAAAATTTTCGGCCCAGCGGGATTCGAACCCGCACCTTCCCGACAATCCGTGTCCGGTGCTCTATCCGTTAAGCTATGGGCCTATACCCCGCGGAATCGAAAATCTTGATATGATTTTTATTCGGTTTTAAGCAACCGTGGTGCCATCTATAGCGAGTCCAATAATAATACGAATTAAAAATAGCTTAGTGTCGTCTCTTGTCAAAAGATTTTCATTGTAATATGAAACTTTGAATAGTGAAGTACTGTAAAGGACTCGCTATAGATGGCACCACGGTTGCTTAAAACCGAATAAAATCATATCAAGATTTTCGATTCCGCGGAGTATAGGCCCATAGCTTAACGGCTAGAGCACCGGACACGGATTGTTGGGAAGGTGCGGGTTCGAATCCCGCTGGGTCGAAAATTTTGATATGATAATAAAAAAAATACACATTTTTATTCAAGTTCAAAGCAGGTGGGAGAAATGATGGTAAATGATTACTATCAATTATAACAATGAAACATGGGAATAAATAGATTAAACTGTTCCAGCGGTTGTGAATAAAACTATCCAATGATCCAACAAATAAAAGTTTATGATAAATTATTATGTCACCGAATTTAACTCCATTTGTGAGATTCTTTTATTCGCAAACGTGTCTATAAGCAGTAGTTTATTAATTGAGAAGAAACAGATCCTAAGGACTATACTACCTCCTGGCTCCTGCCTTTAAATTCTATTCGTAGCTTATGTATATAGCCCTCAGGAAAAGAGTTATTGGCGGAGCATGAACAGCCAGTCATAAAGACTTCTTCTAACACAAACTTTTATTTTAATGCCATTTTGCCAATGAATGCCAATTTTTATATTATTAAATATCAATTTCCATAACCATTAAAAATAACAATTAACTTTCAGGAGGAGAAAAAATATGATGCCAACGGTAAAAAGATAAAGCGTGTGGTAGCTGCGAAGGACGGTGATGTTCCCAGGAAGAGCTGCATGAACGTTATAACGTGTGGGCTGTTGGGCTGAAGCCATTTATCTCATAGAACTTCTGAGAAATAGTTATAATGACAGTTAATATATTGTACTTGTGATATTCTAGACTGTTCTGGAACGAACTACAGTCACACATTGTTTTCTGTACACATTTTTGTAAATAATTGTTTATTAATTTTAGGGTTATTGACAGTAAATGGAATATTTATTCTTCTTTTGGCTACTTCTGAGCTGTATTATAAATCTTGGTGATACTAAAAACAAGCAATAACAAATGTGCCCTAAAATATATAATAATTAAGTATGAGACTGTCAAAGAAATGTTTAAAATTTTTGACAAACATTATACTTTTAGTACTAGTTAGTATTCATAGGGTAAGGCCAAACAAGCATAATTTTGTGATTTAGTCCATTACGAATCGGCGCATGACTTCCGAAAACTATTCCACCTCAATTTTTTTATGCGATCCTCTTCAAATAGCCCTACTGATGATATAAATGCATATTGCTAGGCGGAAACCCGGGGCAAAATTTTTTAAACTAATTTTTTTTCTCAATTGCAAGGAACTGTTATTTTTCAACCGTACAATTTTTTTTAACATTCTTTATTAAAATTCAAACAAAAAAGGTCCTAAACTTTAACTTTTCACGATAAAGTTATTGTGAGTCGCGTAATTTCGGTCAGTTTGCGTCACCGGCACACAATTTTGCATCGCTTTCCAGTCCAGTTTGTGCCACACGGCAACGTAAAATGAGTTGTGTGCCGACTCACACTTTTATAATAAACTGCAGCACACATTACGCGACTCGCAACTCACAACTACGGTATTCCCGAACCGATACGACTTAGAGACCTTCAAAAAAAGAGCGTACTCCTACTTGAAAGGCCGGCAACGCGCCCGCTAATCCTCTGATGTAGCGGGTGTCCATGGATGTTGGTTTCACTTACCACCAGGTGAGCTGACGGTCCGTTTGCCCTCTCTCCTATAAAGAAAAAAAAATTACGCTCGTTTGGCCTCAACCTTATAGTCTATAAGGTTAAGTCTATAAGTTATAGAGTTATCAGGCTACAAGGTCATCTCCACAACAATTTTAATCAGTTTTAGTTTAGTGAGTAGGTACTAGAGTAATTTTAAATTCCAGACGGTCTACTATTTTTACATAAACCACTTTTTTTACTTTTATAAACAATATTTATGTTTAAGTTTAAGACACGCGTTTATGTATTACCTTTTAAGTTATAAATAAATATAAATATATTTAACATACGGGTAATAAAAATTAAAAAAAATATAAGAAATCTTTTATTGTCAAGCAACATAGGCTCATAGTTGGTTAGTACAATATAATTACCTAAGAACTATGTTAGTAAAACGAAATATAAACAAAAAAATAAATAAATAGCTACCACAGGGAGATTGATCCAGTCACATTTTGTACTTATTAAACCTCCCCATGGTCGGCCCATCTAGTCTTCCGCAAATAACCTCAGGATGCTGTTGGTGCTTACCCTAACCCTCTGCATTATCGACGCCACCATCTTACGCATTAGCCCGAAATAGTCGTCAGTGTGGGCATCTGCAAACATGCCTGACGCACTACAATAATATGGGAACCTCAACAGCGCCCTGAAGGCATTATTGTACTGAACTCGCAGGATGTGTTCCGCTCTTCGGGTACAGCTAACCCAAAGGCTGCTGGTGTAAAATATTTGACATTAAGCCTTAAATAGTGTATTTTTAACAGGTATTGAACAACCAGCAAACCTTGGGGCCAGCGTATTGGTCCTTACAGCCAACGCCCTAAGTTCTCCTTCCATTTCTTTGTCATCTTCTAAACTTTCAGTAACAATTTGTCCCAGATATTAAAATTCTATTAGAGGGCGCTGCTAGGTATAAGCTGCAAACAGTATGTAGTTTTAAAGTAGTGTGTGGAGGCTTGCAGTTTTGGATTTTCCAATTTTTTTTTACATATTTTTTTAACTTATTAGTAGATAAATTTCATAAATTTAAATAAATGATATTTATTTAATATAATTATGTAACTGTAAATTACATAACATTAAAACAAAGTAGGTATTGATTTATTAAACGGTAAGGTTTTATTTAGCTTGACTTGAGTGTTATTTTTTTATTATTTATTTGTTTATTTATTTGTGTGTTTAGGTCAAATTTAGTAATTGGAATTTTACCCCCTTCCTGATGATAGATTGATCTGATATTTGGTACACACTCTTAATGTTGATGACAATACAACATAATCTATACTAATATATAAAGCTGAAGAGTTTGTTTGATTGTTTGTTTGTTTGTTTGTTTGTTTGTTTGTTTGTTTGAACGCGGTAATCTCTGGTTCTACTGGGCCGATTTGAAAAATTCTTTCAGTGTTAGATAGGCCATTTATCGAGGAAGGCTATAGGCTATGTATCATCACGCTAAGACCAATAGGAGCGGAGTCCACGCCGACGAAGTCGCGCGCAGAAGCTAGTATATTTCCTATGGTTGTAAATCCAATATGGCCGCCAATACAAATGGCGGATCACATATAACTTCACAACAACCTCAATATTGGTATCAAATGAAAGGGCTTGGTTGGTAGAATACAGCTCACTATGAAAAATCCAAGATGGCAGCCGCCATAAAATGGCGGATTACACATTTTCCACAAATACCTCAAAATGGGTATCAAATGAAAGGGTTTGATTGGTAGAATAGAAATCACTATGAAAAATCCAAGATGGCCGCCGCTAAAAAATGGCGGATTACATATTTTCCACAAATTCCTCAATATGGGTATCGAATGAAAGGGCTCGATTGGTAGAATAGGGCTGACTATGAAAAATCCAAGATGGCTGCCGACACAAAATGGTGGATTACATATTTTCCACAAATACCTCAATATGGGTATCGAATGAAAGGGCTCGATTGGTAGAATAGGGCTGACTATGAAAAATCCAAGATGGCTGTCGCCACAAAATGGTGGATTACATATTTTCCACAAATACCTCAATATGGAAATCCAATGAAAGGGCTTGATTGGTAGAATACAGTGTATTAGACTGTGTAGGTATATTTATTACTAATCTAAAAACTACTCAACGAAACTAAAAACTTGAAAATAAAATAAACTAAAAATATTTTATGTTATACGGTTTTATTGTAATAAAAATGATGTATTTAGGTTATGGACTAAAAGCTAAAAAATAACTCGGTAAGTCCTAGCTACCAGATCGCACCAATCTTCTCATCAATCTGGGGTATTGATCAGACAAATATAAAATCGTTCGTCGGGAACGAGCAGGGAACGCACGCAGACGACGTCGTAGGCAGCAGCTAGTGTGTAAATAGAATGGAGTTAAATGAATAAGTATAATATTTAACATACAAAATGGTCGTCTATTCCTATGGTAGACAATATCGCCTGTGCTTTAGGGCAGGACTGCAAACAGTCTCAATAGGGTAGTCAAGTTAATAAGGAACTGACAATTTGTATTTATAGATGTATGGAATTATTTATATGTCAATATAGGTGGTAACAGATTAACTGCGGTAGGGCACAGCAGGAAAATTCCTGCTCAACATATGGGGAAGTACCTCGACCTTACAGAAGACCACAGCTAAATAATACTGTTTTCAAGCATTGTTGTGTTTCTGTTGGTGAGTAAGGTAACCAGAGCTCCTGGTGAGAACTGGAGATGGGGTCGGCAGCACGCTTACGATGCTTCTGATGTTGCAGACGTGTATAAGCTACGATAATAGGTTACCATCAGGTTAGCCGTACACTTGTTTGCCGATCTTTTTACTACATTTAAAAAAAAACAATCCTTGAAGATCACGTTATAATTATCACAATTCACACTAAAGAGATCGAGTAGGTAGGTAGGTAGAGTAAGTACTCTACTTCCCTACTCAATTTCAGACTTCTATTTTAACGATTCAATTGTCGGCAGACATTATAATAGCATAAATTATATTTTTCTTCAACGGAATCGCTTCAAAGTGTTTTAAATGCAATTTCAAGTGAATTTGTAATGAAGTCGTGATACTGAATATCGATGAAAAATATTTGAGATAAAATTTTATATGGACACACATTTTAATAATCTATACGAATAAAGCTGAAGAGTATGTTTGTTTGTTTGTTTGTTTGAACGCGGTAATCTCTGGAACTACTGGGCCGATTTGAAAAATTATTTCACTGTTAAATAGCCCATTTATCGAGGAAGGCTATAGGCTATGTATCGTCACGCTAAGACCAATAGGAGCGGAGTCCACGCCGACGAAGTCGCGCGCAGAAGCTAGTTTAAGTATATTTACTAATATAAAAAATAAAGATTTGATACTTTCTGGTTATTAGTCTTGAAACTACATAATCAATTTATTCCTCTTTGTAGTAATAACTGTTGATAAAAAGTCCGTATAACACCAAGATAGAGTGTAGCTACATTACCCATCAATGAAAAAAAAATTTGCAAGAAACTTGTTACTAATAGGTATGTACTTGTACTAATTTACTTTATAATATTTATAATATATTCGACTTCTATAAAAGTACTACTAAAATTCTACTACTACTACTACTACTAGGTACTACTACTACTACGTATTACGGTCTGTTACTGTGGAGTTATGCTACAGATATTGAGAATTTGAGACCGTATTTCTTTTGCAAAAAAGGGCTATTCGCTGTATTTACGATCTTAGAGCTCGAGTCTCCCTACGGGATGTTTCTCATAAGACTAGTACCGAAGTCTTTTTTGTACCTATTTAGACAGTCGATCTGAAGGGGTAAACTCCAGTCGTGCGTCGTAGCTGTCTTAACGAAATAAAGAAAATATATTATGTCCATAGTTTTTATTCGTTATTTAAAATTGGTAAGTACCTATGTACATACCTACTTATTTAAAACATAAATTTATTTTCAGTAATTTAGTGACACCTAGCGAATTACTCACAAACTATATAGGAAAACCTTATATTACCGCTTCTAAACCTTTAGGTACAAGCATTCACTGCTAGATGGCGCTGTTAGAAATATAAATTGAAAACTAGCAAACCGAATTTTAAACCATAAAATAATAAAATTACCTACTTAATAAAGAAATAATGGATAATAATTTGTAAATTTTATACTGATATCAAAAATAATAAACAGACAGTCGCTTAATAATTACTTTTGCAACTAAATGAACCACAATATAAATTTTTCTAAAAATAGTATCATTAACATAATTATTTTAAAAACTTTGTTAATTAAGAGATTTTTAAGTGGTGTACGATTCTAATAGGATTGCGTCAGCTTTTTAAAACAAAAAATTCATAACTTTTGCAATATTTATAGAGCTTAGTTCTGCAAAATTGTTATTATTAATTAGTATAATATTACAGACTGATTCCAACAAATAAAAGGCGCAGTTATGCAAATCCGTTTATTCAAGCAAATGAACATATGAACAAACTATAACATTAAATTTATCTACTTATTTTATTTACACTTCATAACTCACTTATTTTAATATAAATCTAATACATACAACTATCTTATCCTACATTGAAATGCAGAATAGTTTCATTTAGTTTTAAACCGCACTATTTCGAGTTTAGCTGACAATCGGTTTGAAATGAAAACAATTTTTGCATTTATTATGTCAAGAGTAATTATAATATATTAAATTGCAAGATACAAGACACCCCCGTGCTCCCACAGGCTCTTAGAGAGTACATTTCATAATAGGAGTCTCAACCGACTATGGCGAAATCAAGTTTGTCTCTTTTCAATTGTAAATTACTACTAATTAATAACAAAACTATATATTATGATAATTACTTATAGTTATAATAATTTTAATGTTATAGTTTTTTTCATATTTCTTTCATTAATTTTCTCATTCTCATACTAACTTTGTAGTCCGCCATAGTCTCCTACTAGTCAACATCGAGTAATCTGCCCAAGGCATAAACTAGGCAAGTATTAAGATCAGTGGGGCGATAAAAATATAGCCTCGAGACTACAAGTCTCAAATATTACGATCATTAACAGACACGCCACAGATCAAAATACTGAACAAAAAAAAATACACCACATAAACATCAACAATGGCTTGTCATAAAAAAAAAACTTAAATAGTGCATGATATATAATATATTGTGATTTATATAAGCCTAACACTCCACTAATGGCTTGCACGCAGCGGTGCACTTGGTGACCGCTGCGTGAGAGATTGCTCAGCCACCTCACCGAGTACAGCAGAATATATTACATTATACTCAAAAGTTCACCACCCCCCCGGACTCAAATTCATGCAAACAGGGAACTTAAATCGATGCAAGGAAGACGAGTCGCAAATTAATTGCACAGCAAACAAGTGAAATTAACGTTCCTAGCATTTTGCACGGTTCAAGTTCGTCACGGCAGTATTTGGTCATGATTATGGGTAATGAAATATTATATTATATTCTCCTTATCTTTATCATTACATACAAAAATATTCTAATTTAGAAATAAATCTATAAACACAATAAAATAATAACCTTCAAATTGTATCTTTTAAAATCTAATTGTTTTAAGTTTAAAAAAAGTGATACTTTTAACTCCTCTGTTGCCCTCTACGCACAGTAGCAACAATGTTACCGTTCAGCAGGCACTTTCGTATAATTTTTGAAAGAAACTTGGTCACATATGTAAAAAATACTCTTTTGTGACTATGGAAGTAAGAAAGAACATAGTTGAGTTGCGTCATAAGACGGTTTTAGACAGATCTTATAGCAGATTAGGAGCTCTCAGTGCAAACAGACAACTTTAAAAATAATATTAAGAGTAAATAAAATATTCCTTTAGTATAAACCCTAAGAGGAAAGTACTACAGAGACCCATTAACGTACAAAACTCAAATGATTTACAATATTCTATTCATCATATATTATATAGTTCGTTCGACTCACTATAACGTTTCTCGTGACAATTTACATTTTATACCTCGCAGTTACCATCACATTCACCATAAGGCTCGCGACCTCGCACACAACACCCCCGGGCTCCAGGGGAGGGTCACATCTCACTCGACTCTGATCAGTGCGGGGCGCGTCTTGGACCTCACTGAGGCTGCCCGCTTTGAGCGCCCTGACTCGCCGACTTTGTGATCACGATAGTCTGCTTACCGCCGACCCCCGTCTTGCCTATTTGCAGCATATTGGATGGCAATGTTATGATTTTGTTGCCGCCAACCGTGTTGGCTGATACCAGCTTCACGATAGTCGCCCCTGGGGCTATGCCTTGCGTTTGAGATGCACTGACAGGCACTGTCGGCCTGTTCTGCACCATGGCCATCTTCGGAACAGTTGCAACAGTCATACCCGTTGATGTCTTGACTAAAGTAACATATTGAGGCGTCGTACTTGATTGTCCTCCCCCTGGAGTCTTCTTTATGATAACGGGAATGCCAGCATTTCCACCAGCTTGTCGCAAAACTGTAGCTCCCGCGGTGCCTGCTGAGCTTACCGTCGTAGCAGTCGTTAACTGTTCACCTGATTTTGCAGTAACAATCTTGTATACTGGTGTCTTGACTTGTTGTCCAGAGATAGTGCCTCCAGCGATCTGTATAGTGCCCCCCGTACTTCCTATGACGGGCAAGTTGCCGGTCCCTAGTTTCACAGGAACTCCCGCTGATACCTTGGTCTGCACTCCTGCTTGGATGGGAACTCCGCCGGCTGTCTTCACTAAAACGTTGCTTGTGCCAATTTTAAGATTTCCAGCGCCGAGTTTCAACGGAAGATTCGCCCCTCCCACTTTTTGGACGCTATTCGTTATCTTACCTTGTATATTTGCGGCACCTATTTTAAGAGGTACTGCATTGCCGGCTAGTTTGACTGGCATATTACCACTACCTAATTTGACGGGAACTCCAGCACTGGTACCAGTTTTGACTTGTACGAATCGAGGCGTTCCTCCCGCGCCTGTTGTCGTACCGAGGACGATCTGTGCGTTAGACTGAGGTGTGGACACTCGCACACTACTCGGAGTGCCTACACCACTTACAATTCTCGTTACGCCCTGAGGCGTCACGGCAGCCACCTTTATTTGTTGAGAGGATCCTGGAGCTGATGATTTGACGACTGTTTTGCCTTGGTATGTTTGCTTTAATGTTGGAGTATTCGGTGATATCTTGACGGTCGCCTGGGCTGGCATTTTGATCGGTCCAGATACAACTTTCTGTGGTGTTGATACTATAGGTGTAGAGATGGGCGACGCGGCTGCAGCGACAGGCCGAACGGGCAAATCAGTAGGTGTAAGCGGTAGAGGAGTCTTCACTGGTGATGTCAATCCAAAGGCCTTAGCCACATCAGGTTGTCCAGTGACAGGTGACGCAGGCGGTGGAGCTGCCACAGGTTCGGCAGCAGTGGGGAACCTTGCAGGAGTTACTTTGCCACATTTCTGAACTTGAAGTAGATATGTAGTGACAGTGTGCATCGCAGGCCAACACAATTCTAGAGATGTCGTACCAGCTCGCACCAGTGCAACACGTCCGGCTTGTGGCGGCACACCGACTTCTAGATACCAAAGATCTTTACAGCAAATTTGATTATTCCAAGTTTTTCTATAACCATCTCGTCCCGACCAAATATAGAGTCTCGTTTGGATTGCAACTGCACTGTGCCCGGCACGAGCTCGAGGCACACACTCCTCAAACTTATCTAGAGCGATATTATCCCAAGTCATAGTTTCCAAGTTGAGAGACGCTAGTGAGTTGGTACACTTCCATTCCTTTTCATGGGTTGCAAGTTTTGATTCATCAGGTACGAGCGGCACCCAACCTCCGTACACATACATATGATGCCCGATGACAGTGGCTGTGTGAAGAGACCGAGGTAAAGGAGGGGGACCACCCAGTTCTGGTCGTGACCAAGACATGCTATCCACATCAAGGACCCACAGGTCACCTAGACGGGAACCACTCATACCTCCATATATAATTAATGATGATTTTCCTGAGTTTCTGTCTACGTATGCGACGCCGCTGTGGGATTCGCGTGGGGGTGGTGACTGACCATAGGTAAGCGGAATATCCCACACGGTCATAGACGAATTTGGATACAGTTCTAATGTATACAAGTCGTTTAAATATCTGGGAATATTGTTCTTAGGGTCATCACTTTCGTTTGCCAGACCCCCGAATAGGTAGACTTTCCCGTTGAGCAGAGTGAAGCTATGACCGAGTCGAGGACATGGAGGTATACCGTGTTTGGGCGGTAAGGGCTTCAGACGTTTCCATTCCCATCGAGAAGCCTGAAGTTCATACAAATCGTTAGAATACTTGCCATACTCCACCATGCCGCCAAAAACTAGAAGACGTGTGCCGTCGACCACGAAGCCGTAAGCGGCGCATCCTGGAGGAACCTCCCCTTTCGTAACAGGAACAAACCATTGATTTGTTGTAGTATTGAAGACGTGAAGCTCATGAACTATCCCCTCATTTCCGCCGCCGAAAACTATCATCAAATCTCTAATAGAAACCGCGCGATGGCCATGGCGGGGTCGTGGTTGAGGGCCACTTGGGTTGTAAACTTTTTGCCACTTAAGTACAACGTTTTCCTTCATTTTTACTATACATTTGTTACTAAAAGCTTAACACCGTATGTATCGCTCGGGATGCGTATCTATAGCATAGACAATGAGAAACGTCGTAAATAAGCTTTGAAGAAAATATTCGGGTTAGTTGCAGCTGCGTAAATCTTTCCTATACAACTTTCTCTTTCGCACTTATGTATCTTGCCTATGAGTATAAAAAAATCACCATATGCAGCTTACAGTGTATAACAAAAATGGCGTTAGCAACAGCAATGGCAACTTAACAAAAG
Source organism: Melitaea athalia (assembly GCA_905220545.2). Taxonomy (NCBI): domain Eukaryota; kingdom Metazoa; phylum Arthropoda; class Insecta; order Lepidoptera; family Nymphalidae; genus Melitaea; species Melitaea athalia. The sequence continues at coordinate 19,883,551 of HG992189.1, read as the reverse complement.
GAGAAAGAACGGCGTCGGACGTCAAGAATTGTCTATGTCTAGTGTACAGACTAAAAATAACGAGTTGAGCATAAATATTTTTAAACGAGATAATAATGAAATTGTAAAAATATTGTAATTTAGTATATAAAATTAGTCAGTGTACTGAACCTTACAATATATATAACGCTATTTATGTTTTCTTAACATATATTTTGTTCATTACAGGTGTCATAGGTTACAAACAAATGAAAGTAAAGTTTTACTGTAATAATTCTAGTGTTATAAAAATTCAATGTTCGTAACACCACATAAATAAAAACATACAATATTAAAACCACTTTATTTTCATTAAAATTGCCACCAAATATTTTGATATTACAACCCTAATTATTCTTTTGTTATATTGGCTAAACTGACATAAAAGCGCGGCGGAAATTATCTCAGCAGAACTCTGCATTTACTCCAAAAATAACTACATAATGATGATATGAGATATTGAACTTTACTGTTTATACCTATGTAAATTATTTAAGTATTTATTTCAGTTCAATTTAATTCTTTTCTTATAGGCTAACCTCAACATTGTTTATTTATTATTCCTACAAACTGAAAACTACTGGAAACCATAGACTACACATAAATGTGAAAACGGTTTTTGCAGATTAACTAACTTATGTCCATATTCTAATTATTCTTTGAAAATTTTACAATTTATAGTTTAAAGTTAAACTCATCTTTATTAAGTAATAATAGAATATTTACATTTTAGTATAAGAGCTCGTCATAGTAATTTACATAAATTATAAATATTTCGATATAAGTTTTTTTACATATATTTTTTATTTTTGTTATTTTACACAGTACTTTTACAAATGCAATTTATTATAATTATAATAAATCCATAAGTTTATTATTACCTAAGTAAATTCAACGTATCATACTTACGTTGCTTATCTTACGTACAACATTACCTACAGACTTATAAAATTATTATTGTACAGTTCCAGCATTCTATGTGCGTTTTCCAATTACAGAGCATAATGCGACTCAGTGGCGCACGCCGCACAATACTAAACCACTGAGCCACCACTGAGTTGGTATCCATTGCAAGCACGCACACGGAAGCCCTACTTTTGAGAGTGCTCGTTGTGTGAAGCGTTGCTGTAGCTTTGGAACTTTCAACGTTGAGCATTGAGCATTATACCGCATAATGCGCTTGCTGATATTGGAAAACGCACTATTTGTCTAGCATTATTATACCTTACGTTGTGCAATAATAGAATAAAAAATATTCACCTAACATATTGTCCTAAGGTGAGAAGTGGGAACAGCACTACAGCACAGACACTAGCAGCACGCCCCGGCTTCGTTCGGGTAAAATAATTATTTTTGTGAACTTTTTTGTAGATCATTTTTAGTCCTATAATTCAGTCTTACATCATTTTGTCTTATCTTTAACCATTTAAGTAGCGCACGCGAAGGAATGAAATATTTGAGACGATTTTTTACACCTTGGTGAACATGACCTGTTTTTTTTTTGCACATGTCTAAGTTTTTAAGAAATAAAATATAGCCTATGTTACTTCCTAATAATGTACCTTTCTATTAGTGAAAAAAACATTAAAATCGGTCCAGTACTTTTGGAGCCTATTCAATACAAACAAACAAACAAACATAAAATCCTCTTTATAATATTAGTATATAAGACATGGAACTATGTATAAGGCCAAAGCCATATAGCTTCGGTGTTGTAACACAGCAGTTGTAGACAGGATATATAAAGTAAACTCAGTTTACTCAAAGATAAGTTAACTCTCTCACTACTATATTCTGTACAATTGGTATACCACTACGTTTGTTAATGTTCGCTGTGCGATTAACTTTGAATTATTCTGAATATCTCCGGATAAACATCTCATTGCAAAGTCCTTTTGCAAAAGTTTGGTCGAACTTGGTGTGTGTGGTTCTTCCTGACAGGTCTGAGGGCCTGTCTGGGTGCGGGTATCCAGGCTATGCCAGCCTGCCCGGGCTTTTCCTCTCCGGCAGTACCCACTGCCGGGTGCTTTGTTTTCGGTCCAATGGGCCGAGAATACACCCACCGAAGTGAGCGTTACCCTATGGGCTTGTCATCTGTTGAGTAATTTATGTCGTCAGTACGGTATTTTGCGCAGTTTCCCCTACGTCGTCCTCCTCGTCGCCACTGTCACATTCGTTGGTGATCTGCTGCGTCGGCAGCAGGAGCTCACGAGGTAGTGTACGCCCGTCCGGCGGTCTTGCGTGCAAAGGGACAATTCCGTGGAGGTGTAGGCACGCATCTTTGTCCGCGCGAGCGAACATAGTGCGCGCTAGGTTGCGGACATACTCCTCCACGGTGGGCGTCCTGGTGTCTCTATGTATTACGTCGTTTCTGACGTACCTCGGAGCTCCTCCTATCAGACGCAAGCAGTGGTTCTACTGGATCTGCAGCCTTCTGGCCTAGCTCGCAGAGCAGAGTGCGTACCAGGCCGGGGCCACATACGTCAGGCGCGAGTGGACGTAGGCACCGTAGACCATCGGCTTGGTTCTGAGGGGCAATCTTGACGTGAACACGGAGCGGAGCATTGACCGGGCCACCGCTGCCTGGTTCACCGCCCGATTGACGGTGGGAACCATGCACAGCCTCCGGTCGATGTGGCACCCCAGATACCTAACCGAGGCCTTCCACTCTACGTCCTGTCCTCGTAGTGTAAGCTGGCGTAGCGGCCTGGAGCCGCCGGTCAGTAGAGCGGCCGTCTTCCCCACGTTGACGGCCATTCTCCACTTGTCCAGCCACTCCGGTAGCAGGTCCAGCAAACGCTGCATCCTATTGGTGGCGACGATTTGGTGGTATGACGACGCGAAGAACGCACTGTCGTCCGCATAAAGGGCCAACAGCACGTCCTCCTCCCCCTCTCGAAGGTGTCCTCGGAGCGAAGGAACGTCGTCCGTGTACGCCGCGTATAGCCGCGGCGACAGACAGCTGCCTTGGGGTACTCGAGCTCGGATGGGGCGAGGTTGGGAGTCCTCACCTTCCACCGAGACGTAGAACTTTCGGCCTTCCAAGAACGACACTACCACCCGCACCTACGCAGGCGGTGCTGTCATGTCGATGATCTTGGTCCAACTTGGGATATAGGGTAGTTTTTATCTCAATTGGACCCGGTAGGTGGCGCTGCTATCGGTATGTAAGCAATCAAATTTGGGAGCTGTTTTCCGGGCAGGACAACGTCTGCCAGGTCCGCTAGTATAATTATAAAATTCTAGTGTCACAATCTTAGTCTCTCTAGTCCTCCGAAGCGGCTGGACCGATTTTTATGAAATTTTGTACGCATATCAGGTAGGTCTGAGAATCAGCCAACATCTATTTTTCATATCCTTAAGTAATAAGAGGGGGGGGGGGATTGATAACATATATGGCGAAACAACGTTTGCGGGGTCTGCTACAAAGTAGAAAAACATCTTTTTCCTGTAATATAATACGTCACTGTGTTTTATTTATTGGAGATACGTCGGATATTATAAAATCACTACAACATATTATAAAACAAAGTCACTCCCCGCTGTCTGTCTGTCCCTATGTATGCTTATTTATTTATTTATACTTTATTGTACATCACAACTACAAATATCATTTATAGACTGTGAAGTACAATGGGCGGACTTATGGCTATTTAGCCATTTCTTCCAGACAACCCAAATATATATTCCCTACTATGAGTAACGATCGCTATCAGGTGTACATGATAACAACCAGGACCGACGGCTTAACGTGCTCTCCGAGGCACGGTGGGGAGACCCACAAGGACTGCACAAACACCCAGACCACGGCAAACATCTGTATGGCCAATAGTATTTTATGTAGTAAAGCCTACTATACCATTAATGATTATCTCAATGATGAAAAGGCATGGGATTGAATAAAGCTCGACCAGGCTATGTCTATGACCCGCTGTAAATAGATAGTTACATATATTGTGAGCAGGTGGCATGTGGTGGTCTCTGCACGCTCGATTGGCTGTCTCGTGTTTGTCCTGATTATTTCATGGTCCACTACTGCGTTTTTATCTTGTATCTGACTTTGCATTTTTTAAAAGAGTACCGAGAGTTTTTTTTCCTCCGGCTTTTTTTCTCTCGGCCTACATTAGGGAAATTGTTATTTATTGTAATAGGTATTTAATAAAGCCGAGGATAAAGTGGGTAGGTAATGTCTACCGAGACATTATAACTTAATATTTTGACTAAGTTAAGGCTGCTTATAACACTGGGTATTATACATTACGTAAGTTTGTAATGTACCTAATGTTAAGATATAAATTTTTATTTTTTATTGTTTAATTTTTTGCTGCCTTAACTTTTGTTATTTTTGTTTAGTTTTTTTTTTTTGTAAATAATTTTATTTTATTTTTTGACTTTCGTTAAGTGTGTGACATGCATCTTATGACGAAATAAATGATTTTTATTTTGATTGTGAAATGTTGTCGTGTGCGGGGATCGAACCCGCAACCACCCGCGCAACAGCCAATCGAAATCCAGTGCTGTGACCGCTGCGCCAACGCGGCGTCGCTGTTTAGATATTAAAAACTAAGATGCATGCTTAGATCTTAAAAACTAAGCAACTGATTTTGGTGCAGTTTTTTAATAGATAGAGTGATTCAAGAGGAAGGTTTATATGTATAAAACATGCATAATATAGTAGAGAAACACTGATAATTTTAGAGGTTTCTAATGTGATGTCGTAAATAAACACATTTTTTGCGCTTAAATTGCAAACGCTGCCTGAACCCTACGAGATAGATCAAAATAATGTACTACAGTATTCTACAACTAAAAAAATCCGCGATAGTATAATATGTCTATATCTTAAGGATAACCCACAATAACCATTTTTATCCTGTACTTTTTGCAACTTTAGGTAATCATTTTTTTACTTTAGGCAACAATAATTTGTTTATAATTAATAAAAACCATTGAACGTATAGTTAGCAGAAGGTTAATGTTTTAAAGTTCTGACTGTTGCATTCGTTAGGCCATAGTTTAGGCAAGATTAGGCAATTGTTTTAGATTTTATGAATCAATAATTAGTAACAATATAAGAATTATACTCTTTCCGTGAAGCCGAGCGCTCTGATTGGTCGAGCCGTACGACCAATCAGAGCTCGCTCTTTCGCTGGAGTAGAAATGATCATTTCTTGATCTTGATTATTAATTACAGAAACCCCGTATTTTATTATTATACTCTTTGTACAGAAATCACTAGGGGCACTAGGGCACAGATAAGGCAACTTTAGGTAATCACTTTTTTACTTTAGGCAACAATAATTTGTTTATAATTGAAAAACCATTGAACGTATAGTTAGCAGAAATAGGTTAATGTTTAAAGTTATGACTGCTGCATTCGTTAGGGCATAGTTTAGGCAAGATTAGGCAATTGTTTTAGATTTTATGAAGCAATTACTAGTAACATTATAATAAGAATTATATACTCTTTCCGTGAAGCCGAGCGCTCTGATTGGTCGAGCCGGCATACTTATCTATGGTCTATGACAAAGAGTATATTATTATTATTATAAAATAATAAAATTATAAGTCTGTTTTCTGTTAAAGCCTATAGGTGGAAACGACCGTGGAAACTGAAAAAAATTAATAAATTGATAAGCTTTGTTTATATGACAGACATTGGTATATTATAGATTTTTGGCTTTTGCAGTCTTGAATAATTTTTCTCACAAGTATTTCCAAAAGTATATTGCTATAGAGTATATAAAATTATTACAAGTGAAAGTGGATAAATACATTAAAAAAGTTTAATTAGGAATGATGAAGAATTAAATATACATTAAACACTTGACCGTTAGTTAAAGTTTACAACCTTGAGAGTGGCAACCCTAGTTTCCATCACATCTTATGTCCTTTTCCTTTCTTTACCTCCTATATAGCTATCTATCTCGCTCGCACGATCCCCACCAGGTAGGTGGTCGAGCTGCAATGACAGCTACGACCTGTTCCTCATTGGCGTCAAGTTTCCCATCACGAGCGGTTCACTTCTGATAACTCGTAGTCTTTATCAAAGTGCTACCGCAGGATATCGGTAAGTCCTTTATACTTTTATTACAGCTCTGAAACATACGAAAATATCCTTGTTCTAACGGTTTTTGCCGTTCTATTTAGCCAGTATGTGCTATTAAATTTCTTAAATATCGAAAAGGATATTAATTATTTGTTTCAGAGAATATTTCTTATTTTGTGTTCTTTTTTAGGCTTTGAAAAGCGTCATACTAAATGTACAAAGTGAATTTACTAGTATCTTGGTAGTTTATTACTTTATTTATAAAACATTTGTGGATACCCACATATTCTAATTTATTTTGTCGGACAACGCCCTTGTCTTTGAAGTTTTTCAATAAATATTCTAATTTTAAATTTTTACGACTACCCACATTTTTTTTAATATTTCGTAATTTCGTAATGATTTTATGAGTAATTAAGCACAATGTTCACTTTGTACTGACGTTCATTGTTTCTTATTTCTTTTAGTTATAATGGATGAGACTATCGCAAATGATAGCCAACCTGTAGCCGGGCCATCTGGTACACAAAAAACGAAGAAAAGACGTAGGGAATCCGTTACAAGTTGCTCTTCATCTAGTGATAGTAGTAGCTCTAGTTCCTCAGATTCGGATTTCCGACGCAAAAAGAAACGGTCGCACCGTAATTCTTTAAAAAAAGGGGGGGGCAAATCTATTCGCAAATATGATTTGTTACAAAAAGTTGCTAATGAGGTAGCCGATCTTCGCAGACATATTTATGAAGGCGTACCTTGCGTAAATCAAAAAGAATTAAATAATACTAATTTTTATACGAACCCTAATTCCGGCGATTTGAATTTAAATGATGAAGATCAAATTTCTTTATTAAATGTTAATGATTATGATATTTTAAATGATTGTGATATTGGCGATAATAATATTAATAACTCAAATAATAATAATATAAGTTCTGTTAATAATGATTTTAATTTTGAATTACAAGTTAGATTAAAAGAGCCAACAATACCTAGGGCTCCAGAAAATTACCTTAAAATGTTACAAAATTTTCAACATTTTGATAGGAATGAGTGGTTCGATGTCAGATATGCTGATGTGCAGAAACTTTATAATCACTTTCCGGGCTTCACCCAGTTAGAAGTAAATGACGAAGTCAAAGCATATGACGCTCAGCGTCATCTTGCATATAGTGACAAATGTTTCGGTGCTCTTTCATTTTGTATTTTAAAGCAAAAAGAATTGCTGCAAGACAGTCTAAATAAACTCATCTCCTGGGCGCGAGATCGCAATAATGCGGTAAACGCTGACGACTTACATTCTAAAGTAGTCGAGTTATTTAATCAAGGCGATTATAATAAAGTAACTTCGGACATGTTGCAGTTAGTTTGTGGGCACCGGGCTGAAACCATTCAAATGCGTCGAGACGTAATTTTAAAAAATGTGCGGGATCCGTTACTAAAATCGACATTACGTAAAATACCGCCCTCTAACGAACACATTTTTAATACGGGGCAACTGACTTCAGCTTTAGAAAAAGCAGGTGGGGTAAGAAAAGCTTTTCTCCCACTTATAAAAAATATCTCAAGACATGCCTCGCAGGCATCTAACAAAAATCAATTTCGCCCCTCGCAGGGGTTCGATAGCACTATTCAAAGAGCACACCAACAGAGTGTAGCTCAAAGACAGCCCCCGCAGGGCTTGTCGTATAACCAACCCTCGCAGGGTTATTTTTACAACAGACCCTCGCAGGGTTCTTTTGGCACTACTAGAGCTGGCAATAATAATACACGTGGTTCCTTTCGCCCCCGTGGCAACATGCAACAAAATAAAAATAACCGGCAAGAATCAGCGACAGGAAATAAGCGACGTGGTCCACAAGACCCTCAATCAGGAAATAGCAGACGACGATTCTGACTACTTCGAGGCGGGCCAACTAATACACTTTGTACAACGGTGGAAGCTTCTAGGAGCTCCTCGCCCGTTACTCAAGGTAATCAGAGGGTACCGCATACCTTTTCAAACCAGACCTCCTCTTTTACTCCCCAAAAATCATGGACCCTTAGCGACTCCCGTGTCAGAGGCCATGTCCGAGAGCATATTTCAAATGATTCGACAAGGTGTGCTGGAGGAAGTACCTCATTCTCCGAGTTTTATTTCAACCATGTTCTTAGTCCCCAAAGGCGACGATACCAATCGGCCGATATTCAATTTAAAAAATCTGAATTATCATGTCGCAAAGCAGCCCTTCAAACTTGTAAACGTTGCTCGAGTACAAAAGTTTCTCCAACCAAACGACTGGCTATGCAAAATAGACCTTTCACAAGCGTACTTCCACGTGCCAATCGCATCCAATCACAGACGGTTTCTTCGGCTGATATACCGAGGGAAATTATTACAAATGACATGTCTACCGTTCGGTCTCAGTACAGCCCCAAAGATATTCGCAGCTCTCTCAAATTGGATAGCCCAGACACTAAGGGACGAAGGTATTCGAGTCCTAGTTTACTTGGACGATTATTTATTGGCACATCAAAATCACGAAATACTACACACTCACGTCCAAGTTGCTATGAAGCGTCTAAAATATCTAGGGTGGCAGATAAACTATCAAAAGTCGGTAATAAGGCCTCAAAAGGATTTGGTATTTCTCGGAATCCTTTGGGACCCGTGGTTCAACAAAAAGATGTTACCCGAAGAGAAAATACTGCAACTACAATCACGCTTAAGGGAAGTTCTCCGAGAACAGACAATTACGTCCAAAACCCTTCAGAGTGTAGTAGGCAGTTTAAACTTTGCGAGCTTTACAGTACCTTACGGCAGGTTACACTTCCGAGAAACTCTAACATACCTCAACAAAGTTCTAAAAGAGGGAATAGATTTCGTGACATTCCCAAAAGAGTCACAAAAGGAATTGATTTGGTGGTTGGAAAATTGTCACCGCGAATCAATGATTCATGTTCCACCCCCAGAACACTTTTTAACGACAGACGCATCAGACGTCGCGTGGGGTGCTCAGCTGGACGGTCACAGTGTGTCAGGTCAGTGGACAGAGCGGGAGAAAAATTTACATTGCAATCAAAAAGAGATGATTGCAATTCTCAGAGTTCTACAGACTTTTTGTCCACAACTGAGCCACTCCACAATTCTTGTACAATGCGACAACAAGACCGTGGTAGCGTTTCTTCGACGAGAAGGGGGAACCAAATCAGCCTCCTTGATGGAGCTGACAAAGCTTATATTTTGTCTCCTGGAGAGGCACAGCATTCACGTAGAAGCTCGTCATATCCCGGGCAAATACAACTGCCACGCCGACCATCTTTCTCGTCATCTTGCTCCACCCGAATGGCACCTACTTCCCCAGGGCACAGAGAAAGTGTTCCAGAAGTTCGGAGTCCCCCTGATAGACCTGTTCGCGTCGGAACGAGCGAAGGTGGTCATGAATTATGTGTCCCTAGACCAGAAGGACCACCTAGCTATATTTCACGATGCCTTTTCCCAGGTGTGGAATTTTCCCATAGCATGGATATTCCCACCACCGTATCTTATTCCGAAAGTCCTAGAACATCTGAACCGTGCACGAGGAATTTACCTCCTGGTAGCTCCTCGTTGGGAAAGAGCGTTCTGGAGACCAGATCTGAAGGCGCGAGCAGTAGCACCGCCCTTCACCATAAAGAATCTTCCACAAGTTCTAATAGACACGGCAACAGGCCTACCACCTCCCAAAGTGCAGGAGATGGTAATAGAAGTGTGGAAATGTGGGGGTGGGCTCAGAGCCTAAGAGACTGGAATGAGGACCAGATTCAACTGCTCCAAGCCTCCTGGCGGCCTTCGACAAGGAAAACGTATACGGCGGCTTGGAAGAGATGGTTAAAATGGTCAGAACAGCAGGGTGTAAATCCGTTAGCACCATCAGGACAAATTCTTGCTCGTTACTTGGCAGATTTACATATTGTTGATGGGCTTGCTTATAACACAATTAATGTTCATAAATCCGTGGTAGCCACTTTAACCAACCCTAGCAATGTAAGCAGTTTGAGCTCGCATTCACTAGTCTGTCATGTATTAAAAGCTATAGCCTTACAAAAACCAATAACTCAAAGGAAAGTTATTTGGGATATTGACGTTTTGACTACATACTTACGCAATAGTACTGTAGACGAAACTAGTGTATTTGCTGTTTCTCGACAAACTGCAACATTATTACTTATATGCTCGGGTCGCAGGGTCCATGATTTAACTTTATTAGCCACCGATTCACAGCATTACTCAGAGGAAAATGATTCCCTTATTTTATGGCCGATTTTCGGTTCTAAAACAGACACTGCTACATACAGACAGTCTGGGTGGAGACTTCACTCCAATAATGAGAGTAAAAATCTTGATCCGGTTTTTTGGGTAAAGCTATGTAAAACTCTGTTGCAGGAGAGACGACAGCAATCAGGAATTCCAAATCTATTTTTAAATATCAGAGGCCCACCAAAAGCAGCCTCTCGCACACTCATAGCAGGTTGGGTGAAATCTCTATTGAAAGAAGCTGGTGTGATAACAACCCCAGGAAGTCTGAGATCCGCTGTTGCCTCAAAAAGGTGGGAAAATAACTGCCCACTAGATGACATTCTTTCTGGAGGAAACTGGAGGTCAAAAGCAACCTTCACTCGATTTTACTGCAAGGAAGTTATGCCCAGAGCTAGTAATGGGGATGTAATAAGTTTGTTTAACTCTGTTTAAATTTATCACATAGTGAGTTTTTATTAAATGTTTATTTGTTATTAATTAAGATTTCTTTTGGATGATTATTCTTCTATGAAGGCAACTGCATTTTATTGCCATAGCACTTCCTTATTTTCATGTTTTGTTATTATTGTACATAGTCTTACCATGCTATATGAAGCATTATTAAAAGTTTGAAATCTGTTGTGCAAGATTTAAAAGCCTAATAAGATTTTCTGTTACCTCCTTGTTAATGAGATTGAATTGTTATTTTCTGTAGTAGTCTACCACTTATCAATATAATATATCTGTTGTATTTTGTATAACAACTTTTTAATTTAACTTCTTCCTTTTAACATAGCAGCTTCTTAAGCTTTCTAGCCTAATACAATCACATTGGCGTCTAATTTTTGATTTAATATACCCACCAGGCGATAACAAACAGGTCTCAAGGTTGTAAACTTTAACTAACGGTCAAGTGTTTAATAGAAGTGTTTTACCTGAAATAAAACACATATTAAATACTTACCTTAGTTAAAGTTTACAAATTTAATTTCTGCCTGGCGGTTCCTTTCGACTCAATGAGGAACAGGTCGTAGCTGTCATTGCAGCTCGACCACCTACCTGGTGGGGATCGTGCGAGCGAGATAGATAGCTATATAGGAGGTAAAGAAAGGAAAAGGACATAAGATGTGATGGAAACTAGGGTTGCCACTCTCAAGGTTGTAAACTTTAACTAAGGTAAGTATTTAATATGTGTTTTATTTCAGGTAAAACACTTCTATTAAATTTGAAATTATAATTAATTAATATCTCAATACTATGATTTTAGTTCGAAACTAGTTATAACTTTGTATTAAGAAACTCATGACAAAAATTTAAAGCCGAAAGAGCATTGAAGGATCTTTTCACTGAATAAATCTGACATTAATATTTATATCTAAGTCCAACAACTAAAATGAAAGTTTTTTTCTGATTGGTGAGAAACTAATATAAAATGTATGAATTATACTATTGTAGTAAATGAAGTTTAAAGTAATAAACTAAATATGTTTTAGAGATGCTGACGGTATAAACATTTTGAGAGACAAGTACAAAAATAAATGAGAATCAAAATAATTATTGAATCATTATGTGTAGCTCACAATTATTTATTGAGATATTCAATGGACTTGTAAAGAAAATTATATATTCATTAATAAATAATGAATAAAAATGTGTTTTCATTTCAATATATTATTAGTATAATATGCTGGACCGATGATCTGCGTAAGATTGTGGGGAGCTGGATGAGAACTGCGGAGAACTTCGAAGCTTGGTGTTAACTTGGGGAGGCCTATTTTTAGCAGAGGACTGCGATAGGCTGCAGTGACATGTAGAATATTTTTAAAAAACAAGTATAATACAGACAAACAGTTTTAAATAAAAAATAATTTATCTGTTGCTGATGAACCTACATGATTAACTACGTTACTAACGTTATAACTGTCTCCTAAAGATAGTTTATATATTTTTCATTTTCACCATCAAATAGATTTATTAGTCAGATATATTCACAACCTGTAACTCCGAATGTTGTTTATTATAATAGTTAAGCGTAACAAGTATTTCTGTTTCACCTCTCGCTGAATACTATTAGTCACATATGAGATTAATTTATCAGCAAACTATATAAATGCCTTTTGAGTTTGTTCTAAACACTTACCTCCAAAAAATCTTTAGTTTATTCTATTGAGGAAATATGAAATTTATACTACTAATCAAACAACATTGATATATTTAATTTAGGTCTATCCATAGCAGTGACAATGGCATTACATTTAATTTATTTATTTCTATCGATAAGTTAATGTAAATTAATTATGTAAATTACTGTTGGTAGTTAAAATGTGTTTGCACATTTAATTATGTGTATATAATGTTAATTTAATTATATTGTAATTACTACTACTGATTGGTAAGGTATTTCTGAAGCATATGAATGTTACAGTACAAAAGTAGGTGACTACTGACTGTACTTTGTTATGCTCTTTTGTCTCCGGAGCTAATTACCCACCAACTCACACTGAAACGATGTCATAGATTAAGCTCCTTTTTGATTCGGAAAACGATATTTCTGACACGGGCTGATTCAGTTCGGTTCAAACTTTAACTTTAACTAATTTTTTATATTAAAAAAGAAAAATGTCGTATTTAAAAAATTGATTGTAAGAAAAGATTTAATAAATACATAAATATTTACTGTTGTGTTAACTGAGGTAGGGCACAGCAGGAAATTTCCTCCTCAAAATATGGAGCAGCCCGACTGGGGTAGTACCTCGACCTTACAGAAGACCACAGCTAAATAATACTGTGTTCAAGCAGTATTGTGTTCCTGTTGGTGAGTAAGGTGACCAGAGCTCCTGGGGGGATTGGGGATAGGGTCGGCAACGCGCTTGCGACGCTTCTGGTGTTGCAGGCGTCTATAGGCTACGGTAGTCACTTACCATGGTGAGCCGTACGCTTGTTTGTCGACTTAGTAACATAAAAAAAAATATATATATATATTGTTTCCACAAAGAAGACACACATAGCAAGCAGCAACTACTTAAAAAATCAGCCAAGTGCGAGTCGGATTCGCGCACGAAGGGTTCCGTACCATTGACTAGGTAAACAACAGTAGGTATTTTAATATCGGGCAAAAAGGGCAACCAAATTGCGTTTGTTTTATGGGAACCTCCCTTTTATCTTGTTTTTAGTATTTGTTGTTATAGCGGCAACAGAAATACATAATTTGTGAAAATTCCTGTCTAGCTATCGCCGTTCTTGAGATACAGCCTGGTGACAGACAGACGGACGGACGGACAGATAGACAGCGAAGTCTTAGTAATAGGGTCCTGTTTTAACCCTTTGGGTACGGAACCCTAAAAGTAAAAAGCATAGGCTTAAACCTGTCCTACAACGAATCTTGTATTGTATTTCGTATATTTAACCGACTTCAAAAAAGGGGGTTTTTAATTGGTTGAGATCTGACGAGTACTTTTTGAGTTATCGCTACTTTGGATGTTTCACCGATTATCTACTTTGTATTACTTGTCGATGTAATGATTCGATCCCCGCACACGACAACATTTGTATTGGCCATAAAGATGTTTGCCGTGGTCTGGGTGTTTGTGCAGTCCTTGTGGGTCTCCCCACCGTGCCTCGGAGAGCACGTTAAGCCGCTGGTCCCGGTTCTTATCATGTACACCTGATAGCGAGTGTTACTCATAGTAGGGAATATATCCGCCAACCCGCATTGGAGCAGCGTAGTGGATTAAACTCCGATTCTTTTCCTACATGGGGAAGAGGCCTATGCCTAACAGTGGGATACTTTTCGTTCGCGTGCAAACACAATTATCTTTATAATAATGTTCCGCGCAAAAAGACAATATATTTATACATTGAAGCATTAACCTTTGCTAAAATCCAAGTAAGGGCAACACACCACTTTCGAGCTTGCAGCGGGCGTGCATCGGCAATTAAAAACTTTACAATGCTTATGTGTGGAGCGTAAAGTAATTAATGAAGTAATGATAATAAATAATAATTATACGTATGGAAACTCGTTACAGAACGAGAAGTTTAGTCAGTAGTTACTGATGTAGCAGTGTAGCTTGAAAATTTTGAAAGTTATAATCGTTTCGTTTTGATTAACAATTATTGTAAATGTTTGGTAGCAGAATTATTTTAAGTATTAAGTAGGTAGGTATATAATTATGTATTTCTGTCTATTTAATTATTTTTAACCGACTTCCAAAAAAGGAGGAGGATCTCAATTTGACTGTATTTTTAACCGACTTCCAAAAAAGGAGGAGGTTCTCAATTCGACTGTATTTTTAACCGACTTCCAAAAAAGGAGGAGGTTCTCAAATCGACTGTATTTTTTTTATGTGTCTCATAACTTTTGACTGGGTGGACCGATTTCGAACAATTTTGTTTTAATTGAAAGGTGTTGTGTATCATGTAGTCCCATTTTAATTTAATGGAGATCTGACAAGTACTTTTAGAGTTATACTTTTATCTAATAATGCGTATTTACGTGACTACTTTTTCGTCGACCTACGTTGTATTATACCGCACAACTTTTTACTCGGTGTACCGATTTTGACGATTCTTACTTTATTCGAAAGCTAATACTTGTCATGTAGTTTTGTTTAAATTTGATCGAGATCTGATTTCTACTTTTTGAGTAATCTTTAATAGCGCGTAGGTATTTACTTGACTATTTTTTCGTCTTATTACGTTGTATATTATATTACTTGTCGATGTAATTGAAGTCGGTTTTCTTTACGAAAGCGTTAGGTACGAAAAGAATGATCGGGAGAGGCGAATAGAAGTTGAGAGGGAGATATAAAAGTTAGCTAGTTAGTTAGCTAAAGAACTTTTACTTCAGTCGTGCTGTCAGTGGGTGGTCAATATTTTTTTTTTGTAATGAGGGCTCGGAACGAGTAGAGTGTTTATTGTAACCGGGGTCGACAACGGTCTACAACTCAAAGTTGCAACGGTTATGATTATGTAAATCCAGGCACCTGCTTTACTAACAACATGTAGGTCTTTATATGAAACTTTTGCCCGTTTCTAAATTATTACTTTTAGACTAATTGTAACATTTATATTTTGAAAAATATTTTACTTATTTTTATATAAATATCATAATTTACGGTGTAATTCGTTTTTAAGAGTATGTACATATTCGTATGGTTTTTTAATAGCGGATTCGGCGAGTGTTGTTTAAAAATTTAGTAAATAGATAACAGCGCCATCTATCAGAAATATCTGTGGTTACACAGGGGTTTTAAAAACTTAAAAAAATTGTGCAAATAAAATGATAAGACCAGAGAGTAGTTACCTACCCCTACATTGAATGTCATTTAATAAAACATTTCAATTAGTTGGCACCTGGCACCTTAATGGCAATGTAGTTTGAACATTACACCATAGATGGCACTAGCAGTTCAGTAAATTTTATTTAAGGAAGTATAACAAAAACTTAACTCTTTCAAATGCCATAGATTATAGAAGATATTTAGAAAACTAATATTTTAATTCGTTACCTAACTGTTTAATTTTATTTAAAGTTGATAAAGACGCCGTTTAAATATATCTTAATTAAAAATCTATTCATTCAGTCTGTAACATATCACTGCTGGGCATGGGCCGCTTTCTACATGTAGGAGAACGATCGAGCTTAACCCACCACGCCACTCCACTGCGTGATGGCGGATATATTCCCTACTGTGTATAAGTAACGATCGCTATTTGGTGTACCTATATGATAACCACCGGGACCGTGCTTTCCGAGGCACTGCAAGGACAGACATCCAAACCGGAAACAATACACTCAACCAAACAATTGTACAAATACAAATATCCATCCCGAGAGGGAATCGAACTCGCAAACCGCCGGTCTTTAGGAGCCTACACAGCACACGCACTACGCAAGAGTGGTTGTTGATTAAATAAAAAAAAAAAAAACATAGGTAATTGTGATAAAAAAACTGACTTCAATATTTTTTATTATCATATCAAAATTTTCGACCCAGCGGGATTTGAACCCGCACCTTCCGACAATCCGTGTCCGGTGCTTTTCCGGTGATTTTCGAATTCCCTGATGTGTGGGTAAACACAAAAATAAAAATAATAGGAATTGACTTCAATATTTTCGTCGACAAGCAATAAAATGAGAACGACACCATCGTAGCTAGTCGAAAAACTAGTAAATCTTTATTTTTATTTAATAAGAGATAACAGTAAGATACATTAAAAACTTAGGTAATGTCCCAGTGTCATAAGTAACCTTAACTTAGTCAAAATATTACAATATTACATTACTCAAAATTTCTAATGTCTCGGTAGACATTACCTATCTAAGTATTATATCCTCGGCTGTATTAAATATTATATACTAATATATAAAGCTGAAGAGTTTGTTTGTTTGTTTGTTTGTTTGTTTGTTTGTTTGTTTGTTTGTTTGTTTGTTTGAACGCGGTAATCTCTGAAACTACTGGGCCAATTTGAAAAATTCTTTCACTGTTAGATAGCCCATGTACCGAGGAAGGCTATAGGCTATGTATCATCACGCTAAGACCAATAGGAGCTGAGTCCACGCCGACGAAGTTGCGCGCAGAAGCTAGTATTACAATAAATAACAATCATAATGTCCCTAGTAGGTATAGGCCGAGAGAAAAAAAGCCGGAGGAAAAAAAACTCTCGGTACCTACTCTTTTAAAAATTCAAAGTCAGATACAATATAAACGCAATAATGGACCATGAAATTGATCAGGACAAACACTTATAAAGCCGGCTGATGGCGGGATAACCATCAAACAGCTTGATTTGAAATAAATACACAGGACGAAGACGGGCAGCAGCATCTTCGGTGCGACAAAGCCAGTCCTGCGGTCACCAACCCGCCTGCCCAGCGTGGTGACTATGGGCAACACACAGGAGTTCACACCATTTTTGGCGCTAAATTGTGGAGGCCTATGACTAGCACTGGACTGCTATAGGCTGAAATGATGAATCCCAAATAATAGACCTATAGAATCTATGTTACCAAAGGTAGGGCTTTTAGTCAATCCATTAGATTTACTACCATCTGAGGTTGATATTGAACTATGACAGTCCAAAGTTATGAGGTAGAGAACCTCCTAATATACTTATTTCAAGACAGACACCCAATTTATTGTGTACATTTTTTTTTTTTTAATGTAACTAGGTTGGCAAACAAGCGTACGGCTCACCTGATGGTAAGACCGTAGCCTATAGACGCCTGAAACACCAGAAGCATCGCAAGCGCGTTGCCGACCCTATCCCCAATCCCCCCCAGGAGCTCTGGTCACCTTACTCACCAACAGGAACACAATACTGCTTGAAAGCAGTATTATTTAGCTGTGGTCTTCACATCACAAAGAATTATAATTAAATATTTCTAATATTGTCAAACTACTAATTAGTTGAGACCGATTGTTTGTAGAAATATTTATATACCAAATTGATATAATTACGAGGGAACATATTTCAGTGTTGAAATTAGTAAAATAATTTAATTAATTAAAAACTTTGCTTTGAAGTTTTTTCTAATAACGTCGCAGACTTTGTTAAATAAATTATCCAAGATTCATACCTAAGTAGTACTAGATATTATATTGTTTTATCATTGTTCTAATTGTTATGTACATATAAAATATTTATCTTATTATTCACGATTCAGCCTGTAATATCCCACTGTTGGGCATAGGCCTCTTTCCCATGTAGGAGAAGGATCGGAGTTTAATCCACCTCCCCATGTAGGAGAAGAATCGGAGCTCAACCCACTACGCTGCTCCAATGCGGGTTGGCGGATATATTCCCTACTATGAGTAACGATCGCTATCAGGTGTAGGTACATGATAACAACCTAACAATCTTATTATTAGCATACCATAAAACAAAATCTTTCACACAATGGTAATATATAAATATAATATATTCCAAAGATTTAAAGCAACTACATAGTGTACAAATGAACAAAGCAGAAAATAAATTTAGGTCCTTTGCATAGTTAACCAGTATTTTGTAAAGGTGGAGCAGAAACAAATAAATATAAAACTCGATAAGTAGTAGACAACTAAGTTCCTTTTATTTACTACGACTTTAAAATTGCTTTTAAAACTTACTTGAACAAATATCAAAATCTAATTTTAATTAAACTGGTTTAAAATATTAAAGAAAGTAAATATGACAACGCATTATACAGATATATCAAAAATATTAATATTAATTTGTAAGTTCAAAGAACTTCTACATATTGAGTCTCTTTCAAACGTACCTAATAATTGGATTTGAAGCCGTAAAATTAAAATGAATTCATAATCAGTATTATAATATTACTAGCTTCTGCGCGTGACTTCGTCCCCGTGGAATAGGACCAATTCTGTCATACATGATTTGTGCGAAACTAACCGTTTACGCCGCGGAAGCTCTCAAAAGAAAAAAAACGCCGATTTTGAAACATTCTTCATTGGTGCTATGCTCCTATAATTGGTCTTAGCGTGATGATATATAGCCTATAGCCTTCCTCGATAAATGAGCTATCTAACACTGAAAGAATTTTTCAAATCGGACCAGTAGATCCTGAGATTAGCGCGTTCAAACAAACAAACAATCAAACAAACAAACAATCAAACAAACAAACAATCAAACAAACAAACAATCAAACAAACAAACTCTTCAGCTTTATTATATTAGTATAGATTTATAACTGTTGTATTTGATGCACCAATCTTAGGATTAAATTTTTTTTTGTTGCAAAATAAATTAGAAATTCTGATTACTGAGAAAAGTATTAGTCTAGAATATGAGGTTCATGGTCTCGATGTAAGTTTACCTTTCAGACGCCGTTCTTGTCAAGGGTGACTAAAGATTTATTAACGCAAAGTCTATATAGGCCAGTCAAATTGTACATTAAAATCGCAAATGGTCTGCTAGTTCTGCTTTTTACATATGTTGTTAGGATCAGTACCAGTAGTGTAAATCCAGTTTTGCAACTTCGA
Organism: Melitaea athalia; assembly: GCA_905220545.2. Classification (NCBI taxonomy): domain Eukaryota; kingdom Metazoa; phylum Arthropoda; class Insecta; order Lepidoptera; family Nymphalidae; genus Melitaea; species Melitaea athalia. Next base: position 19,864,242 of record HG992189.1, on the reverse strand, counting down.
AAGACCTGTGCTAACTTTGGGGCGCTCGAAAAACCACGAAATTTTGGCACTTGTTTCGGTTTTTTCACTATATCTTGCAAAGTATGAATTTTTAGAGAATACATGTAGGATACATTTTATTTTACTCATCCTACGACGAACGTCGAATCAAAAGAGGTTGTAGTAAATTTCATTACCTTTAATTTAAGCACAAAACGGCGTCTATAGGCCCTATATTTCCCACCGAAATTTGGGTCCAAAGTTGGTCAAAACTGTAAACTTCACTTTTTTTGGAAAAAACGATCAACTTTTGAAGAGCTGTATCTCGGCTTCTATTTGACCTACAGAGCTGGTTTTGGGCTCAAATTGTAGTTAATTTAAACTACTTTAAAAATGTATCCTACATGTATTCTCTAAAAATGCATACTTTAGAAGATATAGTGAAAAAACCGAAACAAGTGCGAAAATTTCGTGGTTTTTCGAGCGCCCCAAAGTTAGCACAGGTCTTTCGAAGTTGCAAAACTGGATTTACACTACTGGTACTGATCCTAACAATATATCAAAAAAGCAGAACTAGCAGACCATTTGCGATTTTAGCCCTTTTTTGTGTACGATTTGACTGGCCTAATAGCAGGGGTCACCAATTAGTTTCCCTTGGGGTCCGTTTGAAGAAATGAAACGAGAAATGACCGTCGCGCTCCGCACATCATGTTATAGAAAAAAATTTTTTTATTAAATAACAAAGGTATTTTTTTACATATTAAGTGAGTAAATGACATTTTTTTATTGCGTACTATCTGTCTGAAGTTTGAAGTTAAGTGGGATATATGTATTTTTATTAAATTACTAGCTGACCCAGCGAACTTCGTACCGCCTAACAGTCGATTCTTTTCCCGGAATCCATCCACTGACACTTAAGCTTTATGGTATGGTATTAAAGTTTAAATTGACTTTTAAGTATTTATTACGAATCTTTATATGGGAAAATAGAAAAGTGTTGTTTTTAGACGTTTTCAGGGATTTTTTTTTAATTTTTCTCTCCGTATGAACCATCCTTGTACTTCAAGGAATATTATAAAAAAAGAATTAGCGAAATCGGTTTAGCTGCTCTTGAGATTTGCGCTTAGCAACACATTCAGCGATTCATTTTTATATATGTAAAATATAGAGATGTAGGTACTTACTGTGTAGTGTAAGTTCCCGTGGTCTCGCGGTCCGCACAAAATAGGTCGGCGGTCCGGATGTGGACCGGGGTCCGCCAGTTGACGACCCCCGGTCTGTAGGTTCGATTCCAGCTTATTATAGGAGGGGCGTAGTCCAAAACATCACCAAGGTGGGGTGGGGTGAAGTAGATGTTCAAAAAGTTGCTAATAACATCGTGTGTTTAATGGATAACCTCTTAGTGTGAAAATTAATAATCACCTCGAATTGGAAAAATATTTAGGACTAAGTTCTTAGATGTGACGCCACGTTGGCGCAGCGGTTCGATCCCCGCACACGACAACATTTGTATTCGCCATACAGATGTTTGCCGTGGCCTGGGTGTTTGTGCAGTCTTTGTGGGTCTCCCCACCGTGCCTCGGAGAGCACGTTAAGCCGTCGGTCCCGGTTGTTATCATGTACACCTGATAGCGATCGTTACTCATAGTAGGGAATATATCCGCCAACCCGCATTGGAGCAGCGTGGTGCATTAAGCTCCGATCCTTTCCCCTACATGGGGAAGAGGCCTATGCCCAACAGTGGGATATCAAAGGCTGAATCGTGATCGTGATCGAAGTTCTTAGATTCCTGATGCAGTGCAGTTTTGCTAAATTGTGTGAATGTGGCGTCTACTGTTTCATTTCAGTTTAAGTAATGTTTTTGATATTTATATAATTTATTAAAACATCCAGTTAATTAGCAGAGGGATCGTCTAATGTGCAGTAATCAACACCACCCATTAAAAACCCAGCCCATAATTTCATTACCAACTTAACATACACTTAATGACTGAAAGCTTTTCCTAATTCTTTGACCTAAAAGAATAATAAGAATTTAAAACTAGTTGACCAGTCCGGTGGCGCAGATTGTGGTGGCTCTGCTTTCTGCTCCGAGGGTGGTGGGTTTGTTTCCCGCTTGGGTCTGGGTGTAATATTTGTATTTATGTATTTATATATGTATTATTGCCATGTATATAATTGGTGGAAACTTTGCTGGATTTTGTAAAATTAATTTGTGTTAATGTTATTTATTATGTACATCTGTTTGTTTCCCAAATATTGAATAAATAAATAAATAAATAAATATTTATAATAACAAAAAGTATCTATAGAATTCGGCTGTTACACAAGCATTAAATTGCGTATTTTAAGAACAGACGATCGTGTCGAATGGTAAAAATAATAATAATAAAAAAAATTAAGATAACTTACACCAGCTATAACATTGGCTCAAAAATAATTTTAAAAATTTTCATAAGCCTAGCCAACAGTAATATACAATAAATTAAATATTAATAGAGTAACTTAAAGAACATTGATTAAAAAAGTTTATTATTTAACTTGTCCTTAAAAGACTCACGAAAGAAAATTTATTGAATAAATGAGAAATAAATTATATGTTATGCAAATTACTACTCACAATTTATTAAACACAGTTTAAATTTAAAAAATAAATCAGTCAAAGTGATTGATTGGTATTACCAATTTTTTTTATTAAGACACAGCTTATTTTTAAGAAAGAGTAACTGCGGAGTTTCTTGCCGATTCTTCTCTGCAGAATCTACATTCCGAATCGGTGGTAGCTTCAATTTTAACGATAATTAAAATTTTAATTTGTACATTGACGTTTTGAAACCTATTTGCTTGTTTTTTGATAGCTAGATAGCAGATCAGCTAATGAAACTTTTAAAATTTTTACTGATTTAAAAAAAATACAAATTTTTATAGAGTATATATAATATGTACCTATTTATAATCGGCGGTAACTTCCTGTTTGTTTTAACATTCTAATACGATGACTTAAAATTGATAACGAGTAAAAAATACAAACTATTAACATGAGATAGATCTTTGAAAACATAATATTTAACATTATTCTAACATATAATCTAAATTTACTTCTTTTCGATGAACTTTTAATTCATATTTAATGGACGTGTTCTAAATAGAGATTTAACGGAAGTCAACGTGCTAACTAACTTACTTCAAGTTTGACTTCAGTCTCATAAACAATGGATGGCATTAGGAAATTCTAGAGTAGTTCCTCTAAGGCAAGATAATGGAAGAACAGTAAGTAAAAGAAAAGTCTTAGACAATTCAAAAGAGTGGACTAAACTAGAATAAACTGATAAAATTGTTTTGTATAAAAACGAACGTTGATCTACCGCAGTTGTTTCTTGATGATAAGTTACTGAATCTATACTAATATATAAAGCTGAAGAGTTTGTTTGTTTGATTGTTTGTTTGTTTGTTTGTTTGAACGCGATAATCTCTGGTTCTACTGGGCCGATTTGAAAAATTCTTTCAGTGTTAGATAGCCCATTTATCGAGGAAGGCTATAGGCTATGTATCATCACGCTAAGACCAATAGGAGCGGAGTCCACGCCGACGAAGTCGCGCGCAGAAGCTAGTTGTTTGATAAACATCAAAAGAAAAGTATGAATATTACAAAATGATGGAGCTTATTAATGAATACAGTAATTACTTAAATTATTTAAAATGGGATATTTTTGGAGTTTACTCCTTAAGAATGTAAGGAATGAAAAAAATATGAGTTAGTTGCATTTTCTAATAACGTCATCGGAACCCAACAGGGTTCTGATTAATCTTTTTCTTAGACTAGTAAGTAATGTTTGTGCCTATTTAGACAGTCGATCTGAAGAAGTAAACTCCATTCGTGCGTCGGAGCTCATAGACACACTTTTTTTCCTTTTTTATGCGGAGCTCGATATTGCGACATTATCTACGAATGTCTTGTTCACGAGACAATGATGAAAATGTCATAATAACTGTTTTTAGTCTGATCTCTGAGTTTCGATTTAAAGATTTTACTATGTGTGGTGAGAAAAAAAGGATTAAAAGAATTTATGTTTTTGTCTTACTGCAAGGTTGGTTTATATGTGTCAATTTACTGTCATTGGTAACGGTAGACGATATAGATATAGATTGGTACGGAGAGTAAACGTAAGGTCTTCTCACAGCTTTATTTTTTTATTTGGTCAAAGATCTGGAAGTGATCGCTCTTGCAATAAGACTGTCTTTTGTTTGTTTTCTTTTAAGGGTGGATTTAGACCAAACGAACAAAGAGCTAGAGCTAGACCAAGAGCATTCTTTCTTGATCTTCGAACACTCGTATTCATATATATAACAACGAAAGAATGCTCTACGCCTGTTTACACTAAAAGAATTTGATAAGAATTTGATATAGTGGGGATAGAATGAGCATTCGCTCGTCTGATGTAAATCGACCTTAAGAACATTTGTGTGTATATTAATAAAATTACAAAAGCTAACAAGTTTAGATCGGTTTGTACGTACTTTAGATAGTATTCAGTATTCCATTAAAGCTAGATCCAATAATTTGAATCACAATGAGACACTCATGACTTCATAATATTTGAGTAATAATGTACCTTAAAACATAGGAGATAAGAACATTTATTGCTAACAAAACACCAATTTCAATCAACCTATGGAGACGAAATTTCAAGTTGTTTGCCTTACAGACTCATATTCTGAACAGGTAGGCAGTTGAAGATCTTGCCGAGTATGCGATGAATAATATATTTTTGTGTAGCACGAAATATATGGAACTTATGTTAGTAATAATGTTGAAGAGTTTATCCGAACACGCTAACATCGGAATAGTCAAGAACGTGATCAATTTAAAATGCTTAGAAACGTATCCAGAATTCATGGGCTGTGTAATATATCACACTCTCATGTTTAGAAGAATAAAAAGTGTATAGAAGAATTGTCTTGGTATAATTGTGCTTGGTCGCAAACGAAAAAAAAAACCGACTTCAATTACATCGACAAGTAATACAACCTAATAAGACGAAAAAAATTTCAAGTAAATGCGCGCTATCAAAGATTACTCAAAAAGTAGTAATTAGATCTCGATCAAATTTAACAAGATTGACATGACAAGTATTAACTTTTGACTAAAGTAAAAATGATCAAAGACCATAAACCCAGTGAAAAGTTATGCGGTAGGTATAATACAACGTAGGTCGACGTAAAAGTAGTCAAGTAAATACGCATTATTAGATATAACTCTAAAAGGACTTGTCGGATCTCAATTAAATTTAAATGGGACCACGCAACACCTTTCAGTTAAAATAAAATTTATCGAAATCGGTCCACCCAGTCAAAAGTTCTGAGCTAACATACATAAAAAAAATACAATCGAATTGAGAACCTCCTCCTTTTTTGGAAGTCGGTTAAAAATGTGCTTTAATTGTCTAGTGTATTTATCTGTGTAATGTTTATAGTAAGACCTCATTTCAATTACCTATACTTTAATAATGTCATATGTACGAAAACTGTCTTTTTGTTTAAATAATTTTATCATTCTAAATTCTAGTCTAAATATAAAAAGTTTTTAAAAATCGGATTCCACGATTTAAAAGCTTTTTATCGCGAACAGTATTATACTGCGGTATTATACAAAGTAATTTTGATAAAGTAAAGAATAATAGGTCATTCTAGGGAAAAGTGGGTATTTTTAAATTTGAAATATTTTCGTTTTCGATTACCAGAAGTCGCATTAAATACTAAATATTAAATGATTTACCTGTAATCTAACTTAACTTAATTTATAATACGATAATACATTTCAAATTTGAAATTCTAAGTTCACGTATGTATGTGGTAATTTAATAAAGGTATTCGTTCACAGTTTCCTCACTTCATTATAACTTTTAAGCCCTTCATCCGATAGGGTATATTTGGTTGCTAAATTTCTGAAACTTTGACATAACCTTGTTATGAATGAATTAATACGCCATAACTATAATTAATTGATAAAAAGTATTAGGTATAGGATTTGTAAAGTGGTAGGTAATTCAGAAGTATCTTTTTTATATAACTATGTTGGCAAACAAGTGTACGGCTCACCTGATCGTAAGCGATTACCGTAGCTTATAGACGCCTGTAACACCAGAAGCATCACAAGCGCGTTGCCGACCCTACCTCCAATCCCCCCCAGGAGCTCTGGTGACCTTACTCACCAACAGAAACACAATACAGCTTGAAAACAGTATTATTTAACTGTGATCTTCTGTAAGGTCTAGGTACTACCCCAGTCAGGCTGCTCCATATTTTGAGCAGGAAATTTCCTGCTGTGCCCTACCTCAGTTAAAGTTAGTCTCGCTACGCCACTGTCATGAACATATACATTATAATATTTTCTTGTATTATCTTTTAAGAAATCTGCTAATTGTTTAAGTAAATTGCCACTTAACCTTTTAACATCAATGCTGTAATATTTTAGCGGAAGTCTGCGAGTTATTTCAATAAATATACAAAAAGGGGTGCTCGTTAGGTTAACGATATGCGTAACAAATGTTTGTTTTATTTAGGGGCACATGTTTTTGTACCCACAGGGCGTATATTTACATGTTAACCTACATGTACATGTGAAGGTTCTTTCGTTATTTATCTTGTCTACTTCCGTAGTATTATATTCCTGTATAGAAAAGCGAATTAAGTTTTAAGCATAGGTATCTATTCTTTTATTATGGACAACCGAAAGAAGTTAGAATAATATCATTACACAGATAAATAAAATCAAATGAACACACGTGTAAATGCACTTCAAATTATAGTTCATCATGTCTAATTTTGCAAAAAAAAGAAATCAATAAAAAATAAATAAATATTATTAAAAAAAACGAAACAAAAATATTGAACAATATAAAGTGTAACTATAATATAAGTGTAGATATATCTGGAGAATGTTTTATTTTGTTATCTTGAACGAATGTTTTAACTCAGCACAAATAGCACTGGTTTGTGGCTGTTGCGCGGGCGGTTGCGGGTTCGATCCCCGCATACGACAACATTTCTATTGGCTGTACAGATGTTTGCCATGGTCTGAGTGTTTATGCAGTCCTTGCGGGTCTCCCCACCGTGCCTCGGAGAGCACGCTAAGCCGTCGGTCCCGGTTGTTATCATGTACACAATTACACATGATAGCGATCGTTACTCATAGTAGGGAATATATCCGCCAACCCACTTTGGAGCAACGTGGTGCATAAAGCTCTGATCCTTCTCCTACATGGGGAAAGAGGCCTATGCCCAGCAGTGGGATATAACAGGCTGACTAGTTTAATATGCAGCTCTCAGCAGCATTAATGATTGAGCTCAGATGGCGTGGGAAAATTCAAATATTCGGAATTTTACGGCAACGAAAATGGCAGAAGAATAACTAAGTAATAATGGTTAAAAGTGAAGTGATTTTTACAAGTTAAAACTTGAAACATTTTCGCGATTCGCAATAAAAGCTTCGTGTATGAGAATGCATATTCAGTGTTTGATTTGCATGTGAATGGGAACGAATGGCGGCGAATGGAATTATTTCATGAGTTTACTGTTTAAGTTAAAAATAACGGTATATCTCTAATTTTCTTTAGGTATTTACTCTTAGTTAAATGAAAGCTATTTTTCATAAGACTAACAGTCTGCCTTTTTATGTTTTGGATCATTTCACTCACTTCAGCCTATCGCAGTCCACTTCTGGACATAGGCCTTCACAAGTTCGCGCCAAAAATGGCGCTCACTCATGTGTGTTGCCCATAGTCACCACGCTGGGCAGGCGGGTTGGTGACCGCAGGGCTGGCTTTGTCGCACCAAACCGCGTATATTTTCGAAACACAACTAATATCCCAAATACAATAAAGAATGATGGCGTACTAGAAGACTGTCATTAGTTTAAAGGAGGCTAAAAGTATTTTTTTTTTGTAAAACAACCAGCAGTCTTTCTGCTTTAGATAAACAAAAATCCTGCGTAATAGATGCTTGATTTTCTAATACCCCATGTTTTCCAAAAATTAAAAATATACGTTTGTTTGATATAGTTAATAAGGAACTTATGCTATTACTAAAAAAGGTTTTACATAAAAAATAAATAAACAGCTTCAATGCTTTATAATATTATAAATATGTGTATGAAGCTGTTTTCACTCTTCATTTAGTTTTTTTTTTAATTTCCCGCGCGTTGTCCTTGACTTTGTGCTTTGAGGTTTTATCTGTGGTGGCAACGCTTTGCACTGTGTTTTTTGTTCTATAAGATCATCAAGGATTAGCTGACTTAACCTTAAATAGGTGTATGGCTTTATAAATAAAGAATTAAAAATAAAACGAAAAAAAAAGATCATCAATGACTGGATGGTCTCTGGCTTTGGGCGTTAACCACTACAGCCTATCACAGTCCACTGTTGGACATAGGCCTCCACAAGTTCGCGCCCGACATTATGACGCGAACTCATGTGTTTTGCTTTTGCCCATAGTCACCACGCTGGGCAGGCGGGTTGGTGACCGCAGGGCGTTAAGCTTCAACTTATTTAAAATATAATTAATTATTGTAATTCAAGAATTTAATTGGGTTCATTGGTTAATGTTGTTTCTCATTTAAGGTTATAGTAATATTAATAAGTGTAGAAATAAGTTATGTTTGAAAGAAATAGTTTGTGATTATTCAAGAAAAAAAAAATTCTCATTTCAGAGCAACAACTAAAACTTTTCTTTCAATCTACATATTAGGTACATATTATGTATCTATATATTTTTATTCTATCCTATTGTACGGTATTTACGTGAAACTAATGTTCAAACAGGCATTCAGCCCGTGTCAATCACCCGACGGTAAAATATCAAGTTCATAAGCCTAAGCAAAGGCAACGTCGAACACAGGACCACACTTAATCAACGTTTCACAAACAACCCAATCCCTGCAGTATATTGAAACGTTGCCGTCGGTTTGAAAAGGGTCACATTTAGTTCCGGGAGCGCTACGTGACGAAAAGGGCTAAAAATGTTCTTAGAATACGTCACAACACATACCGTGGTGTGTACATTTGTCACATTAACGAAAACCTTTACAGCATTACACGTACATTTTTTTGAAGTTTTTAAGTTTAATTAAGTTTTTCGTTTCGAAAATTGTTTAATTATTTTAAACCAGCTGCTGAGCCCGCGACTTCGGCGGCGTGGAATTCAACAAAAAAAGTTATTGTTCAGTTCGTAGTTATAAAAAAAATCTAAAATAAAAGAAGCCTAAGTTACACCTTATTACATCTTATCATCTTATTATCTCTCATTTATCTGCCAATGAAAGTCCCGTCAAAATCGGTCCCGCCGTTTTAGAGATTAGCCGGAACAGACAGACAGACAAAAATGCTAAAAAATGTTATTTTGGTATATGTACCGTGTATAGATCCATATGCATTTAGTAAAAAGCGGTTATTTTAATATTACAAACAGACACTCCAATTTTATTTATTTGCATAGATAACGATAGCTATACCACAGATTAGTAAATAGTACTACGACTACGCTACCGCGGACAAGATACTAATTGTCAAGCCCTTTATTTCAAATTAAAGCAGTGATAATTCTAAATTGCTAAACAATAGTGGAAATGAAAGGATTTCGTACATTGTATCGTAATCCGGATCGCAATAGACTTGCAAATGGGTACTCGTGTTGAGTTTACATGCATGTTTTGGAGCGGGGCACCCACGCAACTTGAGGCTTAGAATAGATTGTAACAAACATTTTTGTCAACATTTTACAATATTTGCATGTTTACAATTTACAACTTAAGAGCTAAATATTTACAGATAGTTTCGGTATAAATAATGTCCGCAAGGAATGGTGCCAAGAATTCTGGCAGCATTTTCCCGTTGAATCGCTATGCCGATTCTCTGGGCAAAAGATGCACCAGCTCTCTTGTCACAAGTGGAGGCAATAAGAGGAGTTAAATATTAAAAAAAAATTCAGCACTGCTACTCCAAAGTTCAAGTGTTTCGACTGCAAAATTATTAGAAATAGTAAAGCAGAAAGCGATCAATATAAAGAAATATATTACTATCAAACATTTCTGCCATCTGTTGTCTTCTATAGTTTTCTTGGTGAAGTTGACATCTTCAAAGCTTCCTTGCTTTTATATTTTAAGTAGGCTTAAATAGTCTACAGGGCATCGAATAACTTTTATATCTCTTCTTTTAGTGTAGTTACTGATTCCAACGAGCCTAAAATGATCAGAACCGTGTAAAAATTAATAAGAAATGAATTTCCATTACGAATTCCTGAAAATGAAATTTAGGTAAATTTTCTTGGTTTTAAGAATAAAACAATTATGGCCGACTGAGGACTGGTAAAAGTACAGTCATGGTGTTTTAATTTCCATGACGGAGCATTCTAAATGACTTATGTTCTGTACACATCCATCACTGACAGTACTGCATACCTCATAACTTTGTACTGGGTGGACAGATTTCGATAGTTCTTTTTTTAATAGAAAGGCACTGCTTGTCGTTGACTTGATGTGATCTTATGTAAATCGAGATGGTACTTTTTGAGTAATCTTTGATAACGCGTAGGTATTTCCTTGAATACTTTTTCGTCTAGATACCTATGTTGTTATACTTGTCGATGTAATTGAAATAGTTTTTTTTTTGTTTGCGAGCAAACACATATATTAAAGAATAATATTATAATTATAAAAAGATGTTTCTTAAGTGCTTTTGAAGTCTTCATAAATAAAGATATTTCCGATTTTGATTTTCTCAGGGCAACGTTAAGATTTAAAACTTAGTTGAAAATTCAATTCCTCATCCCTGACTGGACAATTAAGTTCTGCAGCGTTTTAGTTAGGAAAGTTCGTCTAATTATTTATCGATGTATTTACCGATTATTACATAGTGTCTTACGTTGAGTTACTATGAGGTAACGCTGTAGATATTTAAAAATGTACCTTTCAAAACAGAATGATATGCGTATGGTCAATAAAATTGTTAGTTATATGCAAATTCAAAAATGGACGGAAGTCATATCCACTAGCGCTATAGGCAGTCGCTACGACCTCTGCGCTAATCCTCAAAACGGAATAATAGATGACGATCGATTACTCCTAATATTATTTTCCTTTTTAACAATTCTATTACGCGTAACCTCACACCAGGCTTCCCAATTTACATAATCTCTTCTGTTAAAGATATTTGAATAAAAAATGCGTATAGCTTTATAACTATTTATTTTTTATTCATTTATATAATATTTGTTTTACTTGGTGTTTTTTGTTGAAGAAAAACTTCTTTACGCACGCTTGAGTTAGGGAGTGAGCTGGTGAATGTGTGACGAGAGCGTTACGAAAAATGTGATCGAGTGAGGCGAACGGAGAAAGAGAGAGAGGTGCGAGCACGCATTTTCTTCCTCTCTTTCTCTCATAGACAGTTACGTTTCGTACATCTAAGACACAGTGCAGGCCTATTGTGCAGAAGTTTTACTTCAGTCGTGTGGTCTATAGCACACTCTTTTTTAAAGGTAAGTTGTAAAGTGTTGATTTCGGTGATCTTTGCATGTAAAAATTCTCTGCGATTTGTGTAATGTCCCAAATGAATGTGTTTCTTTCTTTCTTTTTAAAACGTGGTGCTAACAAAGACGTGGTCGATTTTTTACTCTCCTACTATGAGTAACGATCGCTATCAGGTGTACATGATAAAAACCGGGACCGACGGCTTAACGTGCTCTCCGAGGCACGGTGGCGAGACCTATAAAGACTGCACAGCACCTAGACCACGGCAAACATCTGTATAGCCAATACAAATGTTTGTCATGTGCGGGGATCGAACCCGCAACCGACAGCGTAAGAGCCACAAACCAGTGCTGTGACCGTTGCGCCAACGAGTCGTATATTTATAAGTATATATAATACAGTAGAGTTACTCATACATACAAAGGTATATTTTAACATCTTTTGAGCAACTAAGAGCCCGTGGGATGTTGTGTCACATAATAAAATAACAAATAATCATTGGGAAAAAAAAACGCCTTATGAAATCCACATATTATGTAGGTACTTACTAAGTTTCATCAATAGTTTTAACGTTGATATTTTCGCGTGCAAAGGTTAAAGCGAGGAAATAAAACTCCGATTCACGAGGGCTTTATCTACATCGCAAGAGAATAAGCCCTAATGAAGCCTCTGTTAGGAATAAGAGCTTATAACAAAGTCTGTCAATGATTTTTATACTTCCAATATCACGTATTTAGGTTACTATATATGTTAAAAGAAATTCTCTGTATAAAATTGCGTACCAAATGAGATATCGTAATCCTAAAGCCGCTGATACAATAGCGTTTTTTATTATCGCGCGTGTTCTTTAGACGCTTGATAGGTAAGTATGAACCTAGTGCGAAGGTAAAAAAAAAGAAAAAAAAAGAAAAAAAAAGAAATGAAAAAGAAAGTATTAAAAACTGACTTAATTTTATACAATCATGACATGTGCTTACATAACAAATTCACATAAACACCGGCGTTTGTTAGCATTTTTACAGCTAGGTTATTTAAAATCGGTCTAGGTACTTATAGTGGTATCTTTAAGCATATAAAAATATGTGTGCGATACGCCAAAAAAAGTTTTCACTTCAATAAAAAAGTTGGTAGCATAATATAATTAAAATTAAATGAAATCAATCAAAACATTCGATATATTAAAAACTAAGGTAATGTAGCCAATGTCATAAGCAACCTTAATTTAGTCAGAAAGATCCTAATCACAGATCCTAATGTCCCCATAGATATTTTACTACTATGTTATCTGTTATTATTAATTGTCATTTACATATTGAGTGTTTCTACTTTTTTTTTCAAAAAAGTTCAGCATATAACTATAATTTCTATCTTTAGTAAAAATGTAATAACATTATGTAGCGCTTAGTAAGCGCTAATTTTATTTATTCTGCCTATGAATTGTAACGAAGATTGGTGGGTTAAGAAATTGTAAAAGTATTTGTTCCAAAATGAAGAATTTATTTGTATATTCAGAGTGAAAGCTGCGAGCACGGTACTTTTGAAACGAAAGACGCTTAAGAAACGCTAATGCGACAGCGGCGTTCATGAAAAAAAAAACATTTTCCTACCGACGATGTAGAAAGGCCTTATAGCCCTTAAAGTTATTGTAATAAGGATGAGACTCACTTCTAATGTCCCTTAATAAGCTATTATACGTATACAGGTTTATCATTCTCTAAGTATCAAACCGAATAAGATTTTGTTTGCAAAGTTTTCTTTCGGAAAAGAAAAAATAAATTGTTTTTCCGCAAATGAGCGGTGTTTTGAAAGATTTTTCGGAATACAAAACAATTGCCTATTGTTGATGGAATCAAGGATTTGTTTTTTTTACTGAAGCTGTTCTTTTGTTTAAGGTTCTTTATAGCAGAACGGTTTGTTTATATTTTTTTTTTGAATAAAAGACGTGTTCACTCCTTTATAATTTATTAACCGACTTCCAAAAAAGAGGAGGTTCTCAATTCGACTGTATTTTTTTTAAAATGTATGTTAGCTCAGAACTTTTGACTGGGTGGACCGATTTCGATCAATTTTGTTTTATATGAAAGGTTTTGCGTGTCATGTGGTCCAATTTTAATTTAATTTAGATCTGACAAGTATTTTTCGAGTTATATCTAATAATGCGTATTTACTTGACTACTTCTTCGTCGACCTACGTTGTATTATACCGCATAACTTTTTACTTGGTGTACCGATTTTGATGACTCATACTTTAATCGAAAGCTAATACTTGTCTCGTAGTCTTGTTTAAATTAGATCGAAAACTGATTACAACTTTTTGAGTAATCTTTAATAGCGCGTATTTACTTGACTCTTTTTTCGTCTTATTACGTTGTATTACCTACTTGTCGATGTAATTGAAGTCGGTTTTTTTTCGTTTGCAAGCAAACACAATTATATACTTACTTTAGCATTAGATGCGTTTTCGTGATATAATAATAATTGGTGTTTTTATTGTATAGGAGTGTGGGTAATGGGTTTAGTTTATTTATTTATTTCAATATCAAATTAGTTTAATTAACCGAGGGACTGTAGAAGCGGCCGCTCTATCACCATTGACATTTTCTTGGAACTAGCCATGTTGAACTAGTCTCTCGCTCGGCCCGTTTAAATGTAGGGAGTTCAAAACGCAGCCTATACTTACTATTCCAGAAAATTTCTTTTAGAATGTTGTGCATGAAGTATATTTGAATTGATAATTATTTCTATATATATAAAAATGAATCGCTGAATGCGTTGCTAAGCGCGAATCTCGAGAGTGGCTGAACCGATTTCACTAATTCTTTTTTTATTAAGTATATATATTTCTTGAAGTATAAGAATGGTTATTACGGAGAGAAAAATTTCAAAAATCCGCTAAAAAGTATAAAAACAACACTTTTCTGTATTCCCATACAAAAGATTCGTAATAATACTTAAAAATCAATTTGAACTTTAATACGATACCATAAAGTTTAAGAGTTAGTGGAGGAGTTCCGAGGATAAGTATTAAAAAAAAATTAAAGAATCGACTGTGAGGCGGTACGAAGTTCGCCGGGTCGGCTAGTAATAGATAAATATAAATAAGAGTTATAATATAGAATGAGATGCATAAAGAGTTATATAAAATACATTAAACTGGTGAATGCGTGACGAGAGCTATACAAAAAGTGTGATCGGGCGAAGCGAACGGAAGTTAAGAGGGAGATATAAGTTAGTGAAGATAGAAAGAGAGAGTTACGTTTCGTAAGTTTTACTTCAGTCGTGTGGTCTAAAACTCACTTTCTTCCTGACAGTAACGAACACAAAAGAATAATAATCCAATTGTAATAGTATGAATTTCGTCGATTCACTTTCATTTATATAGATAGACTAGCTGTGCCCGCGACTTCGTCCGAAATTTAACAACAACAAGATAAGATAAATATACTTTATTGTGCATACAAGTTTACATACAGGTATACAAAAAATAAAACTTACAAAATAATATTATGCACAAAGGCGGTCTTATCGCTAGGTAAGCGATTTCTACCAGACAACCTTGTTCAGTTTTTCTACCAGACAATATTGTTCAGTTCGCAGTTATGAAATAAATTAATTTCTAAAATAAAAGTAGCCTTATTTACTCCTTATTACATCAGCTATCTGCCAGTGAAAATCGGTCCCATCACAATCGGTCCAGCCGTTTCAGAGATTAGCTGGAACAAACAGACAGACAGACAAAAATTATAAAAAATGTTATTTTGATATATTATGTACTGTGTATACAGTATACATATGAATTTAGTAAAACGCGGCTATTTTAATATTACAAACGGACACTCCAATTTTATTTATTTGTTTAGATGTATAGATCATAAAATTACAATATTGCGAAGGGATGAAAAACAACTATTTATTAGAAGATATCCTAACAAACAAGTTAGTTAATTGTATCGAATCCTTTCACAAAGGAATCGCCATTCGCCAGTCAGCTACCGTACTCAAGGGAATTGGAAAAAAAAGTTCAGTGATGTAAAAAACAGGTATTTATGTTGTTGTTTCTAAAAAAAGGACATTGCAAACCACTACTTAAAGGTTATTGGGGAATAAAATGTACTGACAAACTGCAGTCCTCTACAGAAATGTTCTTGGATAGGATAAACACGAGAAGGAATGACAAAATTGTAACTCCAAGACTCCTTTCTCGTTTATGGTAATTTCGCATATTATTATAATAAACCCAAACTATTTTGCAACTGTCTGAAAATAAGTTTAAATTTTCTATTAAAATAAAATCAATAGCCAAAGGTTATTATCCGGTGCAGGACTATCGATCAAATCGATCAATCAATAATAAAGATATGGGGATTTAGTGACGCTGTATTTCATGCGTCTTGCATGCAATTACTCACTGATTGACTGACTTGAAGTGTATCAAACTGCGCTAGTAATATTGTCCTACAAATTGCGTGGTACGTTATCCCGGTCCTACGCTCACTGCTGCTCTACCTCCTGCTAACTCTATTATCTACCACAATCGAGAGTTTTCGAAGAGGAACTTTTTGTTCGTCTCATCAAAATGAAGCTACTCCCGGAAAATTAGTTTGATACTAATCATGTGAAAAAAATGTACTAGGGATCCCTACCTATTATAATTGTGATGACAAAATTATATTTAATATTTTTTTTTATAATTCCATTATTTTATTTCTTTCAAGATGTTATTGTAGCACAGACGCACTCGCTGCTATATTAAAAACAAAATTTAATATTAATTCATTATTCTATTTAGATTAGTGACTTCCAATAGAGTCAAAATAGCAAAAATAGAATGTCGATCTTACGTGGAATGGAGATTTATTGTCGAGGGCACAGAAATATCTGAAGAACCTCAACCTTACAGAAGACCACAGCTAAATAATACTGCTCTCAAGCAGTGTTGTGTTCCTGTGACGAGTAAGGTGGCCAGAGCTCCTGGGGAGGGACAAGGAGTAGGGTCAACAACGTGCTTGCGATACTTCTGGTGTTGCAGGTGTCTATAGACTGTGGTAGGTAACCGCTTATAATCTATATTTCTATACTAATATTATAAAGCTGAAGAGTTTGTTTGGTTGTTTGTTTGTTTGTTTGAACGCGGTAATCTCTGGATCTACTGGTCCGATTTGAAAAATTCTTTCAGTGTTAGATAGCCCATTTATCGAGGAAGGCTATAGGCTATATATCATAACGCTAAGACTAATAGGAGCGAAGTCCACGCCGACGAAGTCGCACGCAGAAGCTAGTTATAATATATTGTAGGACAGGTTTAAAGAATATTTATTTATAAGTGACTGTCTGTTTATCATCATCATCATCATATCAGCCTGTTGCAGTCCACTGCTGGACATAGGCCTCCCCAAGCTCGCGCCAGACATCCCGGTTTTCCGCAATCCCCATCCAGCCTACACCAGCAATCTTACGTAGATCGTCGATCCAGCGGGCCAGAGGGCGTCCTACACTGCGTTTGCCAATACGCGGTCTCCACTCCAGGACACGTCTGCTCCAACGGCCATCGGTCCTGCGACACAGATGACCAGCCCACTGCCACTTCAACTTGCTGATTCTGTGGGCTATGTCGGTTACTTTCGTTCTCTCACGGATAGTCTCATTTCTTATTCTGTCCTTGAGAGAAACCCCAAGCATAGCCCGTTCCATAGCACGTTGAGCGACTTTAAACTTGTGGACCAGTCCCTTCGTCAGTGTCCACGTCTCGGCTCCATATGTCAACACAGGCAGGACGCATTGCTCGAAGACTTTTGTCTTCAAGCATTGCGCAATTTTCGAAGTGAAGACTCGACGAAGCCTGCCAAATGCCGCCCAGCCCAACCGAATCCTCCTATCAGCTTCCTTCTCGAAGTTGTTTCGGCCCAGCTGAATGGTGTGGCCAAGGTAGACATAATCCTGAACAACTTCAAGAAGGATACCGTCAACCGATACCGGTCTCGGTATGACTTGGTTGTTAAACATAACTTTCGTTTTGTCCAAGTTCATACCGAGACCGACTCGTCGGGAGGACTCGTTTAGGTCGGCCAGCAATTGGCCTAGCTCATCCAACGTCTCCGCAAAGATGACGATATCGTCAGCAAAACGAAGGTGAGAGATGTATTCGCCGTTGACGTTGATGCCTCGTTCCCCCCAATCCAAGGTCTTAAAGACATCCTCCAGCGCAGTGGTAAACAGTTTCGGTGATATTACATCTCCCTGTCTTACCCCACGCCGGAGGAAAATAGGTCTCGTTCTCTGGTCTTGGATATGAACGGTCATCGTCGCCGCGTCGTACATACATCTCAGTACTTCGATATATCGCCAGTCGATATGACATCTCTGCAGAGAGTCCAGGACAGCCCAAGTCTTTACAGAGTCAAAGGCTTTTTCGTAGTCCACAAATGCCATACACAGCGGCTGATTATTTTTTGTTTTCAAAAAACAGAAGAATATGTCTGTTTATAATAAGAAATAAATATTCTTCAAACCTTTCCTACTAATATTAAAAATGAGACATCATGTGAGGATGTATGTGTATTTTCTAAGTCTTACATGCAAAAACAACTGGACCGATTTTAATGAAACTTAGAGCGTAGATAGCTAGAGATCTATTATCACGACATTCCCCCGGGAAATAACGCGGGTCAAATAGCGTGGCGCAGCTAGTAAATTATAACGTTACCATTTTG
The DNA here is from genome assembly GCA_905220545.2 of Melitaea athalia. Taxonomy (NCBI): domain Eukaryota; kingdom Metazoa; phylum Arthropoda; class Insecta; order Lepidoptera; family Nymphalidae; genus Melitaea; species Melitaea athalia. Next base: position 19,846,032 of record HG992189.1, on the reverse strand, counting down.
AAGCATTGTTAGTAATAATAAAACGTAATTTAATGATGATATCTACAAAAAGGTTTCCTAAATCTATTGTCATTTCGATAAATAAGTGACTACTGCGTGGCTTTCGGTAATATTAATTTAGATAATAACAGAAATATAGATATTGGTATCAACCATCAATGTATTCATCGCTCTTACAAATCAAATAGTGTGTGTTATTTACACGTGTGCGAGTATGAAAGTGTGTGTTTGTGTGTGAGTGTGTGTGTTTCTTGTTACTTATAACATAATAACTCAAATTACATAGTACTATGATATCGGGATCGTCTACGCCGCATTTCATTTAATTTATCTTTACTGAATAAAAGTGTCAATGCAGCAATGGCGTAATTAATGTCTTTTAATTATAGTTTTGTAAAAACGACATTCCATATTCCCACCTTGAAGTGGAATCATCGTAGGATAAAATTGTTATAAGTTCAAATATTAATTGAAGCTAATTTTAAATAATTTCGTTTTTTTTTTTGAATATTCTGTCTGTCGCAAACGTAATTCACATCAAAACATAAACTGTATTGTCATATTGTTAGTGTTACAGATTGAAACAATGGAAAGGAGAATAGCTTGCTTAGCTATGTACCTATAATTATAGTTATCTATATTCTACGACTAAGTATATTTAGTATATGAAGGTTATGTACGTATCTATATTTACATACATACATCCCATTTATTGCTTTCATTACAAGAAATATACTGTAAAAGTTGCTTCGTTAACCTTTTAAATACAAAAACGTTTAAACGAACACACATTTTTTTAACTTTTCTTGTATCGAATAGTCGTAATTGCTTGTCAATCGCTGTTTGAAAGCGATCATGTCAGACTTAAGCCACTCGCGTCGGTTTCTCCGAAAAACATTTGAAACACAAGAATAACAAATCGTTAGTAAGCTGCTTACTAGAGGAATACCTATTGTTGTGTTGGTTTTCGTAAAAATGCCTTCAAGATTTGTGTTTTAAAATTAGGTACTATTTGATTTTGTATTTAAGTTTATGACGTTTTGTATTTAAGGCTATGACGTTTAGAAATATTTTAAATACTACATATCTATTTTATTTATAAAATAAAATTATAGGCTATAAAATGTCATACTTTGACTTATAGGTGTAAATCATCATCATCTCCCTGCCCTTATCCTATTTATATAGGATCGGCACAACATGTTCTCCTCTTCCTCAGACTCATGTTGTAAGTGATTTGGCATGTTATTTTTTACGATCGGTACTTATAGGTGTTAATCTTTTTAAATATATACATAAAGCTGAAAATTTATTTGTTTGTCCAAATGGCCTAATCTCAGAATATACTTACTGATTGAATTTGAAAAAAATTATTTACCGAGAAAGGTAAAGGTAGGTAAAGAAGCATGCCATTCAACTACATATCGACCGTAAGCTGCCAATACCTCCTAAATGCTTTGAGGTCAACTTTACAGGAGACTATAAAAACTAAATATTAACAAAATTACGGATGGTATTTAAGAACCCAAGATCCAAGATTATTATTTTTACAGTAGTTTTATTTAGTAGTCCTTTAGGGCTGTAAGTAAGTTAGAAGGTATTATATATAATAGATAGGAGGTATTGCCGCCCAAACACTATTTCGCTGTAGATAGTAGGTATTTGTGTAACGACTTTTTGGATGTTGAGTGCATTTTGTCAGTTAAAATAAATAGCCACTTCTATCATTACGATATAAAGCTAACAGATGATGCAAAAAAAAAAAAATTTCATTAAAAATGTTAGTTAGAAGGTATTGGCAGCTTACGGTCGATATACTACATCAATATAATATACCTACAGTCAAATAGAACCGTTAGTTTAGGCACAAGAGGTTTTTTATTTTGCCCAAACAAAACACTCGATAGACATCTAAAATCATGTTTTATTTACTCGACAAGCCCCTGTGAAGCGAGTCGCTTGTATCCACGTCGTAAAGATATCTTTTTACGAGCACATCCAGTACGCGAAGCGTCGTCAACAATACATAAATAAATCTATCTATTATACAAATTTAAAAACGAATAGTTAAATATGTGATTTATAGGTAAATTAGAGAACGGTTGGACCAATTCATTTATTTAACTGTAGCGCTTGCGTGAAATATCCAGTTTAAAATCTGCAGCCCGACTTGGGAACTAACTCTACCTAACAGAAGATCCACAGCTAAATAACACTGTTTTCAAGCAATGTTGTGTTCCTATGGTGAGTAAAGTGACCAGAGCTCCTGGGAAGGATCTGTGGTTGGGTCGGCAACGCGCTTGTGATGCTTCTGTTGTTGCAGACGCGTGTCTGTTGCATCAGCTAGTTATGAATAAATATTGTATTATATACACAAAGGTGGTCAAGGTATCATCTCACTGCTGGGCATAGGCCTCTTACTCAGCGTAGGAGAAGGATTAAAGCCTAATCAACGACGCTGCTCCACTACTGGTTGGCGGATGTTCCCTATTATGAGTGACAATCGCTAACAGGTATTTATGATAATAACCGGGACCGACCGACGGCTTAACGTGTGTAACTTCGGTCAGGTGACCCACAAGGACAAACATCCAAACGGGAAAGGAATAGTTGTACAAATACAAATATTCATCCCGAGTGAGATTCGAACCCGCAAACCGTCGGTGTTTTAGGCGACCATTCTCACCACTACACCAGAGCGGTTTGTTTTTTCTAATGTAAATTAAGCTAATTGACAGATATTTGTGACTAAACGCGAATAGACTACAGATACATCACGTATTAAACCAAATCTAGTCTATATATATATATACTAGCCGACCCGTGCCCACTTCGTTGGGCGTTAATTATTTTTGTGATGCAAATAATATACTTATACTTAAGTTTTCATCTCGCTCACATATAACTACCACCCCCTGTTTCAACCCCAAAAGGGGTTGATTTCTAAAAAATACATTATTAGTACACCTCCACACCATCTATAGAGCATACATTTTGAATTTCAAGTCTCTTACTTCAAAAACATAGGACTTTCATACAAACTTCCAACCCCCGTTTTACCCCCTTAGGGGTCGAGTTTCATAAAACCCGTTCTTAGCGGATGTCTTCGCCCTATAAGGAACCTACCTGCCAAATTTCAAGTTTGTAGGTGTTATAGTTTCAGAGATTTCGTGATGAGTGAGTGACCTTTCGCTTTTATATATATTATAGATATATATATATATATATATATATATATATATATATATATATATTAGGGTGATTCTATATTGATATATATATATATATAAATCAATTGCTGTTCGTTAGTCTCGCTAAAACTCGAGAATGGCTTGACCGATTTAACTAATTTTGACTTAAAAATGTTTGTAGAAGTTCAGAGAAGGTTTAAACGGTGAGAAATATAAATAATATGTAACGGAAAATACTAAAAACGACGATTTAATTTTCCAATACAAAATATTCCTAGCGGGGAAATTTAATGTCTTTTCTCAAAAACGTTGTCAATTGGTTATTAAATATTTATAGGTGCGTTCAGAAAGTGTTTTGTGCACATTTTTCACAAATATAATATGTAGGTGATACGAAGTTCACCGGGACATCTAGTATTCCAATAAATCGAATCCGTCAGTACGATGACCTTAATCTGACGTGACACTCAAATCTCATATCACGCGACACATAAATATGTATCACGGTAATACGCGGGTTCTTATGACACTCAATATTGATGTCTTGCGTTTGACGCGGGAAGGCGGTGTTATGTTATTTAAGTAGAGAAATTGATTTATTGGTTTTTTTGGCGAATAAGGAAAGGGAGAGTTTGATTCCTTCTCGGAGTGAACATTTCTTTTTTGGGAATATTTGTTTTTGGTATTTGCGTTTGTCTTCGGAGAACATTAATTGAATCCTGATGACGGTTGTTACTTCCAGTACGGACTTGTCTAGCAGTATTATAGTAAAGTGAACTTAATTCGAAACGTTTTTTTTAAATATTTAATTTAGAGATTTCGTTCAACAATGGAACCTTAATGGGCTATTTTCCGCTTCATCATTCCCCGCACCTAATCTGGCCATATGAATATAATTATATTTTTGTCTGTAGTTCTGTATACGTAGGTAATATACTTTTTCAGTTTGTCAGTTTGTAATTTCTATTTCAGTTTACAACTATAAATTATCTCGGCTGCTTCCGACATTGGAGTCGCCAATATACTTTGATAAATTCCAACAGAATGTAAATTGAAATAAAATTTTATTATTACTTTTCTCTTTTCTCTGTTTCAAACACATTGGACTAAAATGTTGTTATTCAACACAATACAAATTTAAAAAGACATTAATGAGTGTCTGATTGATAGCATGTTACTTAAAACATATATAATAAGTTGCCTATCTTGAAGAGAGAAACTACTTATGAAATTAAAAGAAATAACTTGAAACTCAAACTCCCTTCTCTATAAAGTGTGTGGCGTATTAAAAGATGTGTAATGTTGTAACCTTTTACATCAAACGTCATTTGTATTTTTATAAACATTTCTTTAATAAGCGTCGCTAAAATAACAATTTGCATTTTATCTTATATATATATATATATATATATATAAGAGTTTTCCACCCATTGACTCATCACGATATCTCTGGAACCATAAGGCGTAGAGACTTGAAATTTGGTAGGAATATTCCTTTCGCCAAGTAGAGGTCAGTTAAGAACGAATTTTACGAAATAGAGGGGGTTGCGGGGATTAATAACATATATGGCAAAACAACGTTTGCGGGGACAGCTAGTATTGTATATTATACTGTATGCTAGCTGACCTGGCAAACGTTGTTTTACCATATATAGTATTAACCCCCTCAATCCCCCCTTTATAACTAAAGGGTACGAAAAATAGATGTTGGCCGATCTCAGACCTACCCGATATGTAATCGAAATTTCATAAAAATCGGTCCTGTCATTTCGGAGTTGTTTGCTAACAAATACCGCGACACGAGAATTTTATATATTAGATTTTGTTGACTGTTGTATGTTATTTATGTCTTTTAACTCTAAAATAATAGTTTAGTGGAAATCTATACTAATATATAAAGCTGAAGAGTTTGTTTGTTTGGTTGTTTGTTTGTTTGTTTGTTTCTTTGTTTGAACGCGGTAATCTCTGGTTCTACTGGGCCGATTTGAAAAATTCTTTCAGTGTTAGATAGCCCATTTATCGAGGAAGGCTATAGGCTATGTATCATCACGCTAAGACCAATAGGAGCGGAGTCCACGCCGACGAAGTCGCGCGCAGAAGCTAGTAATATATAAAACTGAAGAGTTTGTTTGTTTGTTTGTTTGAACGCGGTAATCTCTGGTTCTACTAGGCCGATTTGAAAAATTCTTTCAGTGTTAGATAGCCTATTTATCGAGGAAGGCTATAGGCTATGTATCATCACGCTAAGACCAATAGGAGCGGAGTCCACGCCGACAAGTCGCGCGCAGAAGCTAGTATGTATTAAATAATTTTTAACACACCGAATAAAACCACAATAGTTAACTACAAATCCACTACATACGAATTTATCTGCGATAATTAACAATTCGACGCCGCGTTGGCGCAGCGGTCACAGCACTGGATTGCGATTGGCTGTTGCGCGGGCGGTTGCGGGTTCGATTCCCGCACACGACAGCATTTGTACTGGCCATACAGATGTTTGCCGTGGTCTGGGTGTTTTTGCAGTCCTTGCGGGTCTCCCCACCGTGCCTCGGAGAGCACGTTAAGCCGTCGGTCCCGGTTGTTATCAGGTACACCTGATAGCGATCGTTACTCATAGTAGGGAATATATCCGCCAACCCGCATTGGAGCAGCGTGGTGGATTAAGCTCCGATCCTTCTCCTACACGGGGAAGAGGCCTATGCCCAACAGTGGGATATTACAGGATGAATCGAATCGAATCGAATTACCAATTAGTCCACAAGTCAATTTTAGTTTAAGTATTTTATTCGCAGATATACCGATAGTAGTAAAACATGTTTAGCAGAAAACGTAACGGTTGTGCTCCCGTGCGAGGTGGAGATCAAAATACTCTCGGCACCTCCCAGATCATGTTCGTCGTACGGTCGTTTTGTTGGGCCACTCGAGCGAGAGTAGCCACGTTTTAGTAGCCACATTTTACGTCGTTGTTGACTATTTAGATTGTTTGGAAAGGCCTGAAAACAAGTGAACAGGAAATTGAAAGTTTTATTCTGTAGTTTTCGTAAAAGTCTATTTAGAATTAGATTGTAAGTATTTATTTATTTATTATAATGAAACAACTTTTTCGGATTTTATCGCAGTTTATGGAGTTTTTTAAATGTCCGACGTTTCGAATACTTTATTGCAACCACCGCCGCGATAAAAACCGAAAAAGTTGTTTCATTATAATGAGTGAAATTCTCGTAAAATTAGCAAACAATATGTATTTATTTTGTATATTATTTTGTCTATTCATATATCATCATTACTTCGCTTTAGTTTGGCGGGAAGAACATGTCTGGCTGTAATATTGAACAAAAGTAAAGAAAAGAAAACAAAATGGTCATTTAGAATTCTTTAGGCTAGGACATTAAATAAATGTTCTTAAAAATATATTTAATGGTTATTTCTAGGGTTACAAGATAAATAGATAATAGGATAATTTATAGATAAAGAATAAACTGTTGAACTCTGAATGAGTTCAAAAGGGCTGCTTCGTTTGTCATACTTTATGGTCAATGATTATTTTGTTAAAATATTTAGCGTGTACCATCACATTAGGTAATGAATCTGTAATGGTAGTTTGTATATGACAATAAATAATAAATAAATAAATTATTATTGGATAAAAATGAATGTACAAGTGTTTTTATAACGAATTAAAAATATTCACGAATAACGATAACCTATATCTATAATTAATATTATAAAGAGGAAAGATTTGATTGTTTGTTTGTTTGCATTGAATAGGCTCCGAAACTACTGAACCGATTTGAAAAATTCTTTCACTGTTGGGAAGCTACAATATCCGCGGGTGACTTAGGATATATTATATTTAAAAAAAATAGGGAAAAAAATATTTTGACATTTTTGTTAAAGACCCGTGCGAAGGCGGGCGGAATGCTAGTAATTATTAAATTGATAGGCGTAGAATAAAATTTCGCGCAATTCATTTACATCGTAAATGGAAGCTTAGAAGTGAATATGCTTAAAAATGCTAAGAAAAAGCTGATGATAATAAAATAAATTATAGGAATCGAGATCGGGAGAAACGCTGCGTATGCCGCCTAATGATGTTGTTACGTGCATTCCATACACGTAATTTGATATAAATAGTTGATATAAATAGACTCTGTTACTTATAAAGAATTAAATAACTATCTTGTGGCTAAACTATGTATGTCTTTTATTTGACTGACTTTTTAACCGACTTCCAAAAAAGGAGGAGGTTCTCAATTCGACTGTATTTTTTATTTTATTTTTATGTATGTTAACTCAGAACTTTTGACTGGGTGGACCGATTTCGATCAATTTTGTTTTAATTGAAAGGTGTTGTTGTGTCATGTGGTCTCATTAAAATTTAATTGAGATCTGACAAGTACTTTTAAAGTTATATCTAATAATGCGTATTTACTTGACTACTTTTTCGTCGACCTACGTTTTATTATACCACATAACTTTTTACTCAGTGTACTGATTTTGTCGATTTTTACTTTAATCGAAAGCTAATACTTGTCATGTAGTTTTTTTTAAATTCGATCGAGATCTGATTACAACTTTTTGAGTAATCTTTAATAGCGCGTATTTACTTGACTATTTTTTCGTCTTCTTACGTTGTATTACTTGTCAATGTAATTGAAGTCGGTTTTTTTTTCACACACAAAAACACAATTATTGTAAACAGGCTTCTGCGCGCGACTTCGTCGGCGTGGACTCCGCTCCTATTGTTCTTAGAGTGATGATACATAGCCTATAGCCTTCCTCGATAAATGTGCTATCTAACACTGAAAGAATTTTTCAAATCGGCCCAGTAGTTCCAGAGATTACCGCGTTCAAACAAACAAACAAATAAACAACCAAACAAACAAACTCTTCAGCTGTATATATTAGTAAAAGATAAACTGGTTTAATAATAAATATAATATTTATTTCATGCCATTTAACGCATCTGGCTTATAACCTTTATATTGGTAGGTACAGCGGTTTTTAAAAATCGGGAAGCTCTAACAGTCCCATTCAAAAGTAAGTAATTTGATTGTTTGAACGCTTTAATCTAATGAACTAATGGTTCGATTTAAAAAATAGGCTACTGTCTATATAATATTTTAGTACGTTTTTACACGAATATACGAAACTGCAGGGCACTGCTAGTAAAGAATATAAATAAGTTCTATGTACCGTGTTTTGTATCCCTGTTGTAATCAACAGTTGATGGGCAACCATTCACAAAATATGAAGCAGTTATTAGTCCGCTTCGATGGGATGACTGGAGTATTAATAGCGTGCTTCATCATAAGAAAATCGGTCAAGAACGAGTCGTATTATTACATTTATTACCTAGTGAATTGCTCCAAATGTTACCATTTTTTTTGAAGTTAAACTTCTTTGCTAGCTTGATTTTTACTATTTATTGTGTTTTTTTTGAGATTTTTTTTTGAGAATGAAAATAATTTTATGACATACATTAAGTATATATACTCGTACAATTACCTTATGGTAAAATAAATTTGGATTGCATAATATGTAATCTGGACTTTTAAACATTGTTTGTTTACTGTCTGTACTAAAATGATAACATTTAATGTAGCTCACCTGAAAAACCAGAACACCTATTGCCATTTATGAAAGATACTTCGAAATTGTTAACAATTTCAAAAAACATGAAAATAGTGTAACGCAATTTATTTATAGAACTTTAAGCCCAACACAAAGGTTTTGATATTGACGACTTACTCGTCGCTCGACAAACGAAACATTGGAACGAAGCTCTGTTAATTGACATAGTTGGACCAGTTGAAATATAACTGTTATTATAGGTCGGAGGCGTGTGTCAATGTACACTGTTTTGACTAATCAAAATCAAAATCAAAAATAACTTTATTCAAATAGGCCCCATGAGCACTTTCGAATCATTATTTTATAAAAATTAAATTTAAGGTGATTAATTAGATTTTTGAAGTTTAGTCCTTAAGAATCGATTTTCATATAAGGCCCCCGGTATGAAAAAAATATGAGGAGTAAAATCTACTACTGAACGAATGACCTCGTTACGTTTTTGTGCGCTATCTATCTGCTACGACGTCGACGGTCCGGCTACGACGGTTACGACGGTATCGGTTACGACGTTTTCTAATAATGCCATCGATAGATGGTGTTATTTGATTCATTTGTTTACCTTTATATTAATCTTTTTATCTTTTACCTTTGTATTAATCTTTTTGTTAGACTAAAAAGTCTTTTTTGTGCATATTTAGAGAGTCGATCTGAAGAAGTAAACTCCAGTCGTGCGTCGGAACTGACACACAATTTTTTTTTTAAATTGAATCTACCACCGATTCGGAATGTAGATTCTGCAGAGAAGAATCAGCAAGAAACTCCGCAGTTACTCTTTTGAAAATAATATTATATAAACTGTGTTTTAGTACAAAATTAGTAATATCTTGCACGAAATACAGCGTCACTAAGTCCACACATCTTTGTCAACCATGTAATCCTGCACCGAATAATACGCTTTATCTATTAATCTCTTTAATAAAAACTTTAAATTTATGTTGCGACAATTCCAAAAAAATGAAGACCCTATTACATATTTACATATTACATATTACATATTCACACATATTTACATATTACATATTTACATTTGACTACTAGTCAATCTGTTGAATGGTACATGCGTCATCTTATATGTCTATGTATCAATGTAAATTTTTCAATAGACATACGGTCATCTGTTTCTTAGATAACTAAGCCCTTGGAGCAGGAAACAGGGTCACTGCAAACTGCAGCAACAGGCCACTTACTTCATATTTTATTGCTAAACACAGGTTTCTAGTAGTTTTTAATGATGCGTGGAGGCGTGCAGTTTTAGATTTTCCAAATTTTTTATTGTTACATCAAACTATTCATTTCATGTGAAACCATTTATTCGCTCATACATAGTTTATAATTTAACTACGGGCTCTAAACCCACTGGCCTAGTAAATTAATGGGTTGTTCAGCGTTGGAATTTGCCTAAACTCTGAAACAGTTATTTTATAAAAGTTTTAATTGTACGTTCACGCGGATTTACATTTATCGTTTGTTTTTATGGACGTGTTAATGATTATACAAATATTTGAACGCGTCGAATGCAGAGTTAGTGTGGTCGGCAAAGTATAATAAATTTCACATTGTTTATATTTATTGTTTAGTGATTACTTCTAAGCCTACAATGATGTATTCAGTCTGTAATATCCTACTGCTGGGCCTCTTTCTCCATGTAGGAGATAGATTGGAGCTTAATCCACCACGCTGCTCCACTTAGGGTTGGCGGATATATTCCCTACTATGGGTAACGATCGCTATCAGGTGTACATGATAACAACCGGGACCGACGGCTTATCGTGCTCTCCGAGGAAGACTCATAGGGACAGACATAGTATTTGTAGAAATACAAATAACGGGAATCGAGCCTGCGACCGCCGGTGTGTAGGCACCAACACACCACTCGCACCACTACATCGTAGCGGTCGTCATCGTAAACTGACCGTCGTAGTACTAATTTATGTATGGATACATCCATCCAAAGAATAAGTTTAGTACCTTAACATGTAGCTATAACAGTTGGCTGTTACCTATAAGACAGATTTAAGTTGCTTACTTTAGGAACTGACGACCGTGTGTGTACACAGATATTTATTTATTTACAACATTATTACTCATTTTTCATTATTTAACAGTAAAATAAAAAAATAGTGTCATAGGTACGTGGGAACGCGCTTACGTGACGTGAGTTTTATTGCGAAACGTGCGACGGAATATAAATTCAATATTTCAGGGAATATAGGATTAGACTAGGTGCACCTTAAGCCTTTGAAAGTATGTGAAGTTGGTTATTGAATGGATATGAACCATGGGGGGAATGGGAGAGAATGAGAAGGCTTGAAACTTAATCCGTCAAGTTGCTCTAATGTAGTCTGTCTGTGTCTGTGTCTATGGTAAGTAATGGTTATTAATAGGTGTTTATGATATCAACTGAGACCGAAGGCTTTTCAGGTTTTTTGTTTTCTCCGTAGGTGATAAGTCATATATAAACGCTATAATATAGAGATCACGAAGTATGAATATAGAATGTAGTAAATTTCTTTCTGATTGTACTTCTAGAATTCAAATTACACAAATAGCTGGTGAAAATATTTTAACGCTTTAATATCTATAATGTCTTTTTCACATTTCATTACACGCTAATGTGATGTATTCCACTATTATGTATTAAAAAACAGTTATTATATTGTATATCTGTAACGGTATTTAAAAATTAAAATATTAATAACAATTAAATTTAATTAACGGTTATTATAAATAATATTGTTTTCATGCAGTATTGTGTTCCTGTTGTTTAGTATGGTGACCATGGGGGACTCCTGGCCGGAGGTTGTGATGCTTCTGGTGTTGCAGGCCTCTATAAGCTACGGTAATCGCTTACCATCAGGTGAGCCGTACGCTTGTTTGCCAACCTAGTTACATAAAATAATAACAATAACATTAACAATAAACAAACTACTCATTATTGGTTAGTGAATAATCACTGTTAATAGTAAAAATTGGTATCAGATGGTTATGATAACAACCACTATACAGATGATTATACGTTAGTTTTTTTAAAGAGATGTAGTTTGATTCGTATTATTATGGTATCGTCTCTTGTCAAAGAATTCATTGTAATATGAAGTAGTCGGGTGCTGTAAAGGACTCGCTATCGACGGCGCCAAGGTTTGCTTAAAAACCAAAATAAAAATCATCATATCAAGAATTTCGATCCAGCGAGGTGTGGATCCATAGCTCAGTTGGCAGAGCGCTGACACGGAATGTCGGGTTCAAACCCCGCTGGATCGAAAAATTTTGATATGATTTAAAATGTTTATAATATTTATAGATGTAGTTTGATTGTGTCCATTCAAAAACTGGTAACAAATATTTGCTTTAATCCTTAATCGAACTGGTGACTATTGTCGTTAATGTTATTCTTGTATTACTAGACTGGAATGGTTGACAGTTTTTACAATATAAAGCATTTTTTTTTTAATTATGCGAATTTGTCACAGTGAATATTTAATTAATATTCTAAAATCAAATCAAACATTTATTAAAATTTTGCAAACAATTTTGAGACGGAATTTGAAACGTCATTGATTTTATTAGAAGGAAGTTCTCTTTCAGATATTCAATGGCAATAAATCTGTCCGAAGGGTTTTAATTTTAATAAATCGTGTTCAGAAGGATAATTGAATTTCTATAACCTATAGGGTTTTCTTAGTTGTTATTGTCGTAGCCCCGTGCGGCCAGTCGACTCGTAGTCGCGATCCGCTGCTGACGTAGCGGCGTAGCGGCGTAGCGCTACGAAACTCTACGTCTATCGTAAAAGTTAGACCTTAACATTGAAACACATATTATATTGTAGAATTAAATTTATAGTTTCTTTTTGGATAACTTTTCAGAATATATGTTATCTAAAAACTTATTTTCGAGTCTTTGTTTATAAAAAAAGTTTATAAAAAACTTCGAAGACATTTATTTAAATGGATATTATTAAATACGTGTTAACGTTCATTTCAAAAGTTTATTAATGTGTATTATAACTAAATACATTACGTGGTTACACTGCTCTTTGCAACTATTCAGAAACAAAAGCATCTTAAAAAGTTTTTAGGACAAATCCAATGTTTTGTTTTTAACTGTTATTAAACTGTGCATAATTAAAAAGTAAAATTTAAATTGATATTGACGATTCTAATTACAATTGTGGATATATTAATTAAATTGAAGATGGAAGACTTCCTTCGTCCAAACGAGACATCAGAACAGCTGTATGCGAGATGTACCAATTTAACCTACTTCGACTGCACCGAGGAGGAAATGCTCTGGTGTATGATGGGACCCAGACGGCTCCCTTTACTCAGGATCGTGCCCATCACCGTTTTCCTCTTACTCATATTCTTGACCGGGGTGATTGGCAATGTCGCCGTTTGCTTGGTCATCATCCGCCATCCTGCTATGCGTACAGACACTAATTACTACTTATTCAGTTTGGCCTTGAGCGATTTACTGCTGCTCTTGTTTGGTGAGTATATTGCGTGTATCGTATTAATTGTTTTGTTCTACAATTAGTTTAGAATCTATACATATAATAAAATGATAGGAAAGTCAATGTATGTCCGGGATAAACTCAAAAAGTACTGCATGGATTTACTTCTTTGGCACGAATATTATTAAGAAGTCGGGTCAGAATATAGGCTACATATTATCACGCTATCACCTACGGGGAACGAGCAGTGAACGCATGCAGACGACGTCGCGGGCAGCAGCTAGTTAATAATAATAATAAGATTTATTTATTTTCTTACCACAATATTGTAAACATGACGTTTGATTAATTGAGAATTAATTTGTTGAGAATTTTATTTTGTTTTAGTTGAGAATTAGTTGAGAATTTTATTTTGTTTTAGTTGAGAATTAGTTGAGAATTTTAATCGGATTGACTCACAATAAGACTAATCTTACGAGCTAGAATTACTTTTTAAGTCGAAATTCACTACAGATTCCCTTGAATACACTTTTGATTTTACGGGATTTATCGCGTTCAGTTTGATCCGATGTTCATACACTTCCTTGATAGAATCAAGGGTAGTACAGCTTGTAAATATAAAAACTAACTGACACAGTGAAATTATAAAAAATATCTTTTTTTTTCAATTTTCTTTTGTACGAACCTTGCTCTAACAATAACAATTACAAAAATAAAATAAAATTAGCCTGTTTAGTTCAGTCGTTTGGAAGCTATGCGCATTTATACATTTCGGATTCATTTTTACTAGCAACCTCTGTCCGTTCATTTTTATAGATGCTTTTTCCCAACTGTAGTCACATTTTAACTCTTGGGCGCCTTCAAATTTGCCGCGCGGCGGCAAATTTGAATGCGCCTTTATAGTACTACTACTATGTATTTATGTACAAGTTATTGCGAAATAACAATGACAATGTGTTAGCACAGTGGTCATAGCAACTCGCTGCTGCAATGGTGGGTGTTGGCCATCTAAACATTGTTTTTATATGATCACTAATCCAACCCTTTTATAGGGAAAAAGGCCTTTAAAATAAAACATACGTCTTTGAAATAAAATAAATAAATACATACGGTATTCGACCTGTAGTCATCACGTCGTTACAAAGCCTGTGATATTTTTCGAAAAAACTGACTAAAAATACGTAAACAATAGCTTCAAATACGTCTTTCACCTTCCAACATTAGAAATTGTAACAAATATAACTGACAAAATATTGCAGAAGCAACTAAAAGAACAACGAAATTGAATAAGTTTCGCTTACAGAGTAAGTTCAGAGACTGCGAGAACCAAACCCGGTTTATTATAATTTATTGAGTTGCTATCTTCAGTACGTGACTCCGTCCGGGTTTCTTGTAACAACAGGATGGCTTAGTGATTTTTATGGTAAAATGAGTATGTTGACTATCACTACATATTATAAAACAAAGTCACTTCCCGCTGTCTGTCTGTATGTATGCTTAAATTTTTAAAACTACGCAACGGATTTTGATGCGATTTTCTTTAGTAGATAGAGTGATTAAAGAGGAAGGTTTTTATGTATAATACATGCATATTATAGTAGAGAAACACTGGTAATTTTAGAGGTTTCTAACGTATCTTTTATTACATACATACATACATATATTCACGCCCGTATCAGAGGGGTAGGCAGAGATTACGTCCCTCCACCTGCCACGATCCTGACAAACCTCTCGTGCCTCATCGTATCTTTTATTGTAGATAGTATTTAGTTTCAGCATTGCAACCGTGCGAAGCCGGGGCGGGTCGCTAGTAAAAAATAAATAAAGGCTGAAGTACTTACCGAGTTTGCCAAAAGTATCGAATTAAACCGTTAACTTAATTTGCTTGCACTTCTTTGTTTCATTTTCCTGCTTTTCATTATAATGAAATGACTTTCTCGGATTTTATCGCGGTTTATTAAGTTTTTTAGACGCCCGACGTTTCTGGTATTTTACAGCAACCACGGTCACGGGAGGACTGCTTTTCCTTTTGAAAATGGTTATATTATATATATAATGGTTATATATATATTATATTTTACATAATTGTACAAAAAATAATTTGTATACTTAACAAAAAATTGCCATAAAATTCAAGCGGGTTCAATTTAAAAAGTGTGTCGCCACAAATAAAGAATTTATTCACAATTGCGTATATTGGTATTGGGTTAGTGCTGTTTTAAACTTTTGTATAATTGTATGGATATTTAGATGAAATACTCTCTGAGTTTATTAATATTTGATAATTATTTAACATAACTACAGGTTGTATATTCAATAGTATATCTGTTTTTTTCTCTCTCTTCAGCCTATCGTAGTCCACTGCTGGACATAGGCCTCTCCAAGTTAGCGCCAAACATCCTGATATTCAGCAATCCTCATTCAGCCTTCACCGGCAATCTTTCGTAGATCATCGGCCCAGCGGGCCAAAGGACGTCCCTCACTGCGTGTTCCAACACGCAGTCTTAACTCCAGGACATGCCTGGTCCAGCGGGCATGGGTCCTGCGACACAGGTGACCAGCATACTGCCATTGTTACGTTCTAGAGCGGATGGTCTCATTTCTAATCCTATCTTTGAAAGAGATCCCAAGCATAGCCCGTTCCATTGCACGTTGAGCGACTTTAAACTTGTGGACTGGTCCCCTCATCGGTGTCCACGTCACGGAAACGTATGTCAAAACATACTGGACGCATTGCTCGATGGTTTTATCTTCAAACATTGTTTGTTAAGCACTCCAAATTCAGATATATTAGATTACGAAATATATTGCGACTACAGGAATCTAAAAATAGACGTAAATAAATACGAAACGTGTTAAAAATAGACGATATTGTTGGACATATTTGTTTAAAAGTATCTAGTGACGCCGCGTTGGCGCAGCGGTCACAGCACTGGATTGCGATTGGCTGTTGCGCGGGCGGTTGCGGGTTCGATCCCCGCACACGACAACATTTGTATTGGCTATACAGATGTTTGAAGTGGTCTGGGTGTTTGTGCAGTACTTGTGGGTCTCCCCACCGTGCCTTGGAGAGCACGTTAAGCCGTCGGTCCCGGTTGTTATCATGTACATCTGATAGCGATCGTTACTCATAGTAGGGAATAATTATATCCGCCAACCCGCATTGGAGCAGCGTGGTGGATTAAGCTCCGATCCTTCTCCTACATGGGGAAGAGGCCTATGCCCAACAGTGGGATATTAAAGGCTGAATCGTGATCGTGATCGTGATCTAGTGATCTATTTACTGTTTACTAACGACCCGCCTGGGCTTCGCACGGTTGCTAAACCTATCAGTGTTCCTCTACTATATTATGCATGTATTATACATATAACCCTTCCTTATGAATCACTCCATCTATTAAAAAAACCACATCAAAATCCGTTGCGTAGTTTTAAAGATCTAAGCATACATATCCGCCAACCCGCATTGGAGCAGAGTGGTGGATTAAGCTCCGATCCTTCTCCTACATAGGGAAGAGGCCTATGCCCAAACAGTGGGATATTACAAGCTGAATCGTGAAGCATACATAGGGACAGACAGACAGCGGTTAGCGACTTTGTTTTATAATATGTATTGATTTATTTACTACTTCATTGCACACATGCTACGGAGTTAAAATGGTATTTGGGGTTAGAGAGCGTCCCACCATTCCAACCCGAGCTCAAAAGTTAGAGAAGAGAAAAATTAAACTACAGATTAAATTAAATTTAGAGTTAGAGGAAAGAAAATAAAAATTAATTCAATTTAACAATTTATTGACCGGATACTTAATTTAAACAACAAAGATTCAAACTAGATTTGGAAAACTATGATCTTAGTCCTGGCACGTGGTGCATGGAGAGTTGAGCACTTAACTTTAGTCCTTGGGTTGACCCCGACGGCCCTTGGCTCACGTCGGAGACGCCTAGCACGCCACGTGGTCCGGCGTAGCTTCCTCCGATGCCTCCAGGTGCCGGTAAAAATGGCTGGGTCGACCCGCCGTCCGTCGCTCACACCCAGGTCTCCAGAGAGAGATACCTGGGGCGGATTCCTCTGGTTTCGTGGTCTGGTTAGGTGATATGTGGGTATGTGGGCACACCCAGGTCCCCAGAGAGAGATACCTCCGGTTATGTGGGGCCCCTGGCCGAAAGTATCGCCACGTGGTTTGTCGTGACCTTGCTCGACCTTGACCGCCCGACGCCACGCCAAGGACCCTGGAATGACACACCCAAAAGGTGAGCCCTTCCGAAGCCAACCCACCACTAACTCCGGGTTGACAACGGAAACGGCCCATTAGAGACATGGACACGTTGACATTGCATGGCACAAATCAATTCAGAAGACTGTTATATTAACTACACAGACACAAAACAAAAATATACAATACTTTCTTTAAATTTACTTGAACAAATTAAATTTAGATTAAACACAGAAAGGCGTATTAAGATCTTTGTACTACAAGAACTCACCCACTACCGAGTCTCACGAAACCACAGCACTTAAGCAAAACGGACAATGAAAAGGAGAGGTCCAGCCACGACAGTCGCTTATAAAGCAAGACCGAAGCCCCTCACGTCGCTAACCTCGCCCCGTAGCACGGTCCTCTCGACGAATGTACCGGACGAAGTGCTACGCGTTACCACGCAAGAAGCCCACTTCAATGAGCACCGAATACATATAAAAAAATATATATGTTACACACATGCAAATCCTAAACTTTTTTTGAAATATTTAAAATAAAATCGTATGGTTATTAAAAACTCCCATATCCATACATAGACTTGCCTTAACTCTAAAAGCTTATTTCTTAAAGATAACTTTGAGGTAAAGCAGTTGGTGAGTACTCTTCACAAGAAAAATGTAAAAATTATTTTATTACGTTATATCTTCTTAAAATAAAGCGGGAATGTTCAAGAAAATACGTTATTTAAAAATAAATAACATATTCTTAACACGTTTTATAAGTCTTGACGTTAAAAGTTACGAACTTTGTATAAAAGCGGAGGGTATCATTATCAATATCAGGGACGAAAAGTGACAGCGGGTTCTACTCGTAATAGAGTGAAAAAGCAACTTACCTTGAGAACTATTTTTGTACGTTTCGACGACCAAAATACGTATTATTATAGAAACCCTTCACTATTCACCGCTAAAGAATAAAAACTGGACTTTTTAAACTATGTATTTAATTTATTTTATAGCATTGGTCTCTATCTAACAGTACAATGCTTATTGTGTTAAAAAAATCAATGTTTAAGTTCAGAATAAAGTTCGTTGGACTAAGTATTGATGCATATTTGTTTGGGTTTCATCCGATCCGTTCATATTCGAGCTTTTCCCTTTGCAACTTATTTAAAAATAATTGAAAATAGTTTAACTCTCAAAACTGGCCGCTGACTCTGACGTGATTATCACTATTCACTGATTATTAATCTGTTAAATACAATCAATCATCAATCATTGGGTATTTATTCAAACAGAACGGGGATTACAAGCTTTTGTTGAAACGGATCAACTCTGCGAGTCATCTGATTAACAATAAAGATTGTATCTCCGCTTATTAACTGTTGGATCTCGTTTTCCCTACAATTGTTACTGGCAGCTGGGAACGATGAACTAATAAATATAATATAAAACAAAAGAAAACAAAAGAGCTTTAGTATTTATTTGTACGTGCTTATATTCGCTGATTTGATTTCAAAAACTCGCTTTGTTTAGAGGCAATATATTCAATTCTAATGTACTCGATTAATTTAATTTTTGCTCTTTAGTTATCGGTATAATATACAGGTTTCTCAGTCTGATATTCTCAGCAAATCCTTTCATTTGATGCCATAATGTAGGAAACTTAGTCAGCCATATTTAAAAGTCCACCATATTGGATACAGACTGACGTAACTTCATGTTTTGAGCTATTCTCAGCAAGCCCTTTCATTTGATACCCATATTGTAAGAGTGTATTAAAAATAACTACTCCGCCATCTTGGGTGTGGAGGCCATGTTGGATTTACAATGACGTCACATGGCTAAACATGAATTGTCATAGAAACTAAACGTGTATACAAAGTTTCAGCTAAATCGATTAAATATACCTATATGCTTTAAAATTGTGTTGCAAGATTCCAGCCTAACAAACATACATACATACATTGAAATTATTAATTTTAAAAACAAAGACGCGTCAGATTTAACAAAATACAGACGTCTGTTTGTGTAATAGCTATAATTAACGTATTCTTGTAAATATATAAATTTTAATAAGCTTAAGTCAAACAATCTTTTACTAATATTACGTAAAAAGATACACAATGTTATTCATTATGTATTTTTGAAGGTTAAGAAACTGTATGAATCTATGAAACGATGTATGGGGTATTTCAAAATATTGCAAACGAAAATCGTGTAAAATAACTGACGCTGTAATAGTGACGTTGGAAGTGACGTTTTCAGCGTTTAAGCTGCTTAGAGGTCATCCATTTATTACGTGAGGCTTGCTTGGGGGTTTCGTAGAAAAATTATGAAGTTATCACAAGAAGGGCTGGAGAGCAAGGGACTGTAATGAGATATCACCTGTATTTATTTTAAGTTGAACGCAAGATTTTAAAACTAAAAAAACCTCATCATCAAAATCAAACATCTTGATATTATATATCTGTTTTTAAAGATAAAGCTCTACAAAAATTATTCGAAAATGGGATATTTACCATGTTTATTAATTTTTCTTCGCGGAGCTCGATATTTCGACATTAACTGCGAATGTCTTGTTCACGAGACTGTAAAAAAAGCTCTACAAAATTCAATACACTTTAAAAATAAAATAGACTAGATTTTGGGTAGAGGGGAGGGGGCAGGTATGATCTATAGATCTAACCCACATTAAAAAAACAGTGAAATTGAGAACCTCCTCCTTTCGGTTAAAAATTAGTTATATTTGCATTGTGACGCTATCGATATTCTTACCAATTTTTGTTATCGATATGTTATAATTGATAACACCCATCACTAGAGTAAATACATTGCAATTCGAGTAATAGCGTCATATCATACATTTTACGACGCCCGAGAACAATTTGTTCCACACCGATGTGCGATCAAATGAAAGTTCATTATTGGAGTAATATTAAAATATGTAACTGTGAACTCGCCCTGACAGTACTTAAACCTAATGAATTTTATTAAAGACTAGCTGTTGCCTGTGACTTCTCTTGCATCGTATTAATCCATAGGTTGTAGTATAAAAAATAATTAATTTTATTTCTGGTTTTGGGTGTCACGATAAATATGCCTTATTATTAATACGAACTGTTAAAAATAACACTGTTTATACGAGTATAGCTCAACTTGTTACAAACTCAAGTAAATACGCATTATGAACGATTACTCAAAAATAAATTATCAGATCTCGATCAAATTTAAATGGAACTACATACAAGACAAGTTTCCGCTTTTTATTAAAATAAGACTCATCAAAGTGAAAGTGAAATCACCCAGTGAAAAGTTGTGCGGTATGATACAACGTAGGTTGACGACAAAATAGTCAAGTAAATATGCTTTATTAGATATAATTCGAAAAGTACTTGTTAGATCTCAATTAAGTTTAAATGGGACCACATGACAAGCACCACCTCTCGATCAATTTTTTTTTTTATTAAAAAATGGGACCGCATGAGGGCACACAGGCACCACCTCTCGATTATAATTTTTTTTTTATCAAAATGGGTCCATCCTGTCAAAAGTTCTGAGGTGATATGCATAAAAATAAAAATACAGTCGAATTGAGAACCTCTTCCTTTTTTGGAAGTCGGTTAAAAATTACATTTATTTATATAGCTCAATCCATCAGAAAACCGGATGAGAGCTTACCTCCCCTTGTATATTGCAAAACTTTTCAGTCCTGACGCAACAAAACTTCACACTCGACAATATTTTGAAGTTTAAAATATGAAGATTATACGTGTTAACGTGTGCTCCTGTTGTAAAGCAAAATTCTCGTTTCCTTATAAGTGCTCACGGGAACATACTTCTACAGTTAACAACGCTTTTGCTTACACGGGGCTTACAGCGGTTGTTATTTTGAGACTTCGGATGCTTCCACGTTTAGACACCATAGTCATAGGCTATGACTACGCTATGACTCATAGCGTAAGTGGAAGCGTTGATAGTTGAAAGCTAAAAAACTTGTTAACTTCACGTTTAAAATTTAAGTGTATGATGAATGCCGATAAGCTAAGCTTATTTAACATGTACTGTATTTCAAATGGACACATATCGATACCTTTGGGTAGAAAGGTCGTATAAACCATTTTGGCCAAATTGAGTTATATATACCATTTTTCTCAGAATTTTTTTCTCTATCGATCTGTATATACGAAATGCAGAAATTCGCACAAAAATGGTTAATACGACCCAGAAATTTTCGATCATAGCGTCGTAAAAAAGGTAAATTTTCAATGTAAAAGCCGAATGTTATTTTTTTGTAGTTTTGTTATGATGTAATGACCATAATTTATATTAATTTAGGGCGTAAAAATAATCGTTAATTGTAAATGGTTTATACGCCCCAATGTATTAAATACATTACCTAAACATAGTTTAAATTCGACGTTGTATATCCAAAGGCCGTTGGTGTATAAACCATTACTTCTTAATGAAATCAACGCATTTAGAAGTGATTCAGATAAATTATCCTTTACCAGGGCACACTTACATTTCTGTGGACTCTGTTTAAGCAACTATCAAACGTGAAGTTAAAAAAATTACTGTCTGGAGTCCAACACAATGGCCATCATACATTGAGGCTGGGAGAAAAAATCCTAGGCCTTATAATGTTAATGTAATGGAGTATTCTGATTTTCTCAATTGGAATGAAATAACTGATGAGACATTTACAAATGGAACTTCTAAAACCCTGAAAATGTGAAACATCCGAATTATTACGTTGAAGAAAAAGAATCCAAATGAAATGTACATTAAATAGAAAAGAAGAGACGTCACCTGATAAAGTAATATTATTTAAAAAATCTGGCAATAAAGAAAAAGGTGAAGGTAGAGGTAAAGGAAGATCGAAAAGCCGTGCGATATTACCCGAACAAGGTGTAAGTACACATGAAAAGCTGATGACTATGTCCCCAACTGCACTTTTTAAAAACAAATTGCAAATATCAGATGTAAAATATAGGGATTTAAAACGTCTATGTGATAATAGAATTATACCAAAAAGGTACCACCCTGATTAATTTAACTTATCCCATGGAAATGTGGCTGACTCTCTTACGCTAACCGACGAAGAAGACAAGGAAGAGCTAATTGAATTGTACAATAAATTATTATTATAAAAGAATAATAACTTTTCGTATTAACGTAATTTCACATTTCGTTCGTTAGCAAAATATTATTTAGTAAAAAAAACAAGACTTTGTTAAATGATTGTATTCTTTGTCTTTTTTGAAAATTTGTTTGTCAATTCATAATTCGTTTTAAAATAATTTTAAACAATAATTAAAATAATTTATAGTAACAATTCATAAATTATTTTAAACTAATTATGAATAGAAATTTATATCATAAATAAGTTACCTTTTAGTACATAAGTTAGTTATATAAGTTTAGTGTTTGATCGTTTTTTAATTTTTTAATTTAGTTGTAATTCAATAAATTACGTAGTAAGTAAGCATTGGTACAAAGGCTTAATTCAATAATTTATTGAATTACATTTAAATAATATGTAAAAAAAAAATAAAAAACGATCAAGTCATAATTTTATACACGATTAAAATTCCTGATTACTTTAATTTAGAAGAAGTTTGAATAATTTTTGTGTTTTTATGACTAAGTAGATTTTTTTATATCACTTTTCAGTTTAAGTTGTTATAATTATTTTTTCTATTTAAATATGTTAAACCTTTTAGGTATGTTGTACCATTATTGAAATAATAGTAAATGTTGATTAGAAGGTATTATAAATATTATAATACCTAATAATTAATGCTGATTTCGTATTTCAGGTAGTTTTATTTTATTTTAATCGACCATTATTGGGTATTAGAATAATAATAATTCAGTTCCTGCTAAATGTAGGAGTAACAGGATTGTTTATTAGTCAGAATTCAATTGATCTATGATTATAAATGGTTTTTAAAACAAAAAAAAACTACATCTTTGGGTTTTTACGACGGTAAATGTGACCATAAGCTTACCAAAAATGGATATACAACCTATACAGTTTTTTTTAAGTACATTTTCATGGGGTGTATTAACCAAGAATTGATTTTTTCTTAGACGTAAATCCAAGCTAACTTTAAAACTAAAGAAGATAGATAGTTTTTGATGATTTAACCTTTTTCATTCGCAAATTGTAAGAACCTTTCTCATACATCATTTTTTCGTAACTTCAAAAACAAAAAAGGTATGAATTTTTATGTAAAAAAAAAATCGTTTTTCGGCTCTCCTGAAAAGTCGTGTTTTGGTTTATACGACCTTTCTACCCAAAGGTATCGATATTTTTTAACGTTGATTTTGAGGACATTTTCTGCTGTGCGCTATCTCAGTTATATTTTAAAGTACCTGGGTGACCGAGCCTAGCTCGGTATTTTCATTTTATTTTTTGTTTTTTTTTCTCGGTATTTTTATATTTTAATTTTATTTAAATAATAAATCACGAGTGAAATTAAAAAAAAAGACAAAAAATTTATCTGGAGACTGAGATTCGAACCCGGGTCAACACGATTTGACACCCGCCGATTTCCTAATTACGCTATTACAGCTATGATGTCAGTAGTGAAATTAAGCTTCGTATTCTAATGATATTGTTTCATTGCCTAAAAATAGGGATAAAACGACATTTTTTTTAAATGAATCCTAGCTAGATCAATTTTTGCTCCCGAAATCCCCTGCATACTAAATTTCACGAAAATCGTTGGAGCCGATTCAGATTTTATACAAGAATTGCTCGTTTAATAGTATAAGATATTATTTTTAATTTGAAGTCCTCAAAAATTATGATATGCCTGCTCTATTTAAATAAATGCGAAAGTAAAAATCGACAATAATTACAATAGTAGGTATTTTAAATGTCTATTTTCTGATGCCGGTTAATTGAAAATATTATTATATACGATATTCTATTGAAGATGGAACAGTACAAGACGTGTTTGAGAGAGATGCATGAAATGTAAAATAAAAAAAATACAGAATGCGTTGTGACACTCGCTTATCCATAGACCCAAAATATAGCATTCCAGAGAGTATACAATAATTTAAGACACTAAATGTAGACAATCCTTGACGTAGATATAGGCATGGAGGTCTATCCGTTTTTAGGAATTTACTGCTTAAGAGGAAAGGATACCAGCTCTTTCTCCATACAAACGTATTCGACTGTTTTCTCCCTGGATAATGACACTAGATCAAATATTTTTGTAAAATAAAACTTTTACCTGCCATGACCATGCCCCTACGTTTTGTTTTTTTTCATATTCTTATTATATTAGGTAGTAGGAGTCTTCAAAAACTAGAAATATTGCCTAATTTTTTGTACATTTTCAGACACTCATAAAAAAAATAATAATTCATATTTACAAAAAAAAGAAAACGGAGCGGCATAGCTGAAGGCTTTGTTTATTTACCTAAAAAAAAATAAAAAAAAGTTGGCATGTTTCGAGGAGAAAACAGGCGACTACGAAATGATGTTTTGGTCAATAATTATCTACCTAAAACGGTCTGAGCTGCAGTTGTCCCTTTCTTGCTGTTTGTGGGATAGGTCTGGGGGAGGGAAGGGTCAAAGCAGTACGTATACACGCCAGCGAAGTGATGCCTCATAGTCGATAATTATATAGATACACTAGTGATGTATTATTTTGTCGATATTTTCAAAAATTCGTATTAACAAAATTAAATAATCTCTCTTTTCATAAACTACAATAAAACCTTATTTGGATGCGGTTTTCATTGTAACATTGTGCAAACCTGGGCTAAGGGTAGGGGTAGGGTAGGGCTAGGGTTTCTCTAACAAATAAAAATTATAATTATGGTAAATAGTTTAAATAATTATGTTGTTTATGTTTTTGCTTTGACTATAATTTTGGCTAACGGTAGTCTTATTACTGAGGCAAAGGAAGGATACTGTAGAACGACTGACGGACAGGCACTAGGAAGAGTAGGTTAACTAAATAAAGCTACAAAATTTCAAAATAAGAAGCATTATTTTATTCAGTTCAAGTAGGTAAAGAGTTATTTAATTATTTCCTTTCCTTTCCTTTAAGGCAATCATAGTAAATTTTTTCTAATATTGGTTCTATTAAATTCCAGAAAGCATCTTTCATTTTAACCGACTTTTAAAAAAGGAGGAGGTTCTCAATTTGACTGTATTTTTTTTAATGTATGTTCTCAGAACTTTTGACTGGGTGGACCGATTTCAATCAATTTTGTTTTAATTGAAAGGTGTTGCGTGTCATATGGTCCCATTTTAATTTAATTGAGATCTCACAAGTACTTTTAGAGTTATCTATACATATAATAAAATGGTAGGAAAGTCAAAACTGTACATTGAATTTTTTTTTAAAAGAATACTTGGAGTGTGATCTACAATCGATACCGAAGCCAAAAATATAGTTTTTAGAATTTTTGTCTGTTTGTCTGTTTGTCTGTATGTATGTCCGGGATAAACTCAAAAAGTACTGCATGGATTTACTTCAAATTTGGCACGAATATTATTAAGAAGTCGGGTCAGAACATAGGCTACATATTATCACGCTATCACCTACGGGGAACGAGCAGTGAACGCACGCAGACGACGTCGCGAGCAGCAGCTAGTATCTAATAATGCGTATTTACTTGACTACTTTTTCGTCGACCTACGTTGTATTATACCGCATAACTTTTTACTCGGTGTACCGATTTTGATGATTCTTATTTTAATCGAAAGCTAATACTTGTCATTTAGTCTTGTTTAAATTAGATCGAGATCTGATTACAACTTTTTGAGTAATCTTTAACAGCGCGTATTTACTTGACTATTGTTTCGTCTTATAACGTTCTATTACTTGTCGATGTAATTGAAGTCGGTTTTGTTTCGTTTGCGAGCAAACACAATTACCCATTTTTTGGTAAATGATTCCTTTAGGGCTCCACAAAATAAAATAGCAGTAACTTCGTTATAGCCTTTCCAATATTTTTTTAAATTAAATTCGGACTACTCTGTAATGAGTTATGCATGGTCAAACATATAAAAAAATATACGTGGCGACTTTAGAACCTCCTCTGTTTTTCTTCATCGGTTAAAAATTTTTTATCAACCACAAAATATTAAATAAAAAATGAATAGGTGGTCCTGAAAATCTGTGTTAGGTTTATCCCTAACTGAAGCCAAGGACTTATCTTTTTGTGAGACACACTGCCACCTTTATTAGTGACTATTATTTTTAATGTCTTTATTGTTAGTTCTGAGTTCAGTTGTTTCAATTTTTTTTATTATTATTATTATTTCTTTTTATTTATAGTTTGTTCTTCCACATTTAGTTTGATGTTTTTTTTTTGTAATAAGTACCTATACTAATTTTTATCTTATGTTCATCATTTGTATTTCAGTGTGTTTCGCAAATAAAGCGCTTATTATTAGGTATTATTACGTAATTTGCCTAACTAAAAAGACATCAATAAAATAATCTATACTAATATAATAAAGTGGAAGAGTTTGTTTGTTTGTTTGTTTGAACGCGCTAATCTCAGGATCTACTGGTCCGATTTGAAAAATTCTTTCAGTGTTAGATAGCCCATTTATCGAGGAAGGCTATAGGCTATGTATCATCATGCTTAGACCAATAGAAGCGGAGTCCACGCCGACGAAGTCGTGCGCAGAAGCTAGTAATTTATAATATGTATATGTCACCAGCATCTCATTTGTTTTTTTTATTACTATTTTTAAACATTTTTATATCGTCCCAATGCATGTGTTACGTATAACCGCGACAAACATGAGACATTACAACTTATATGTATACTATTATTATTATTAAGTATACTTATTTTGTTGCGTACGTATGTGTGTATGTACCTATGTATGATTGTTATGTATTCTTTTTTTGCTTATGTATTTATATTTATATACCACCTGCCCATCTGAAAAGCGATATCTATTTCATTATCAGGTTGTCTGGAAGAGATTGCTTTTTAGCAATAAGATCGCCTGGTTGTACAATTTGTGACTATAATTGCTTGTAATGTAAATTTTGTTCTTTATCTAAATGTACAACAAAGTATATTATTATTATTATACTAAGACAAACATATTAATTACTATGTATGTATGGCTACAATACATTTATCATGTACACTATATGTATGTATCTCAACACCCATTCTTACATACACCTCAACCATGTAATTACATACCTAATTCATAAATAAAATACCTAAGTATTTCAATAATTACTTACCAAAATACAGTTATGTAGATAACAATCCAATGAATTAACAAACAATAATTCAAAATAATAAGTACTAAGTAGTTTACGAAATCCAATAAAAGTAAGCCGAGTAACAGAAGAACGAAGCAGAAAAAATTAAATAAATAAAAATAAATAAATATGTAAAAATGCGGTCGTCTGTTCCTATGGTAAGCAACTTAATGCTTGTGTTACAGGTAATAGCCGACTGCTATAACTATATGTATATATGTATATTTTTATAAATATACATAGAAATAATACACATAAATGTGTATATAAATACAAATATTACACCCAGACTCGGGCAGGAAACGAACCCGCAACCCGCGGAACAGAAAGCAGGGCCACCACAAACTGCGCCAACGGGCTAATCAAATGAAACAAGTAAAATACAGAAAAATAGCATGACGCGAAGCGCGGGTGAAATGCACACGCACACTAACACCACGCCACTCACACACAGACAAAGCAGTGCGGGGCTTGCGGGAGGCGCGGTAGCGGCTAACAGCAATAGTCAGTGAAACAGGAATATTTTATTCAAATACCTATTTTTCAAAAGTCTATTCAGTATCCTTTCCTCTTAAGAATCGATTTTCATATAAGGCCCGGTGTGAAAAAATGAGGGGAAAATCTACTGAAAGAATGACCTCGTTACGTTTTTGGTAACAACTTTTCTAATAACGCCATCTATAGCCGATAGATGGCGTTATTTGATTAGTTTACTATTTTTACTATTTGATATGGTATTAATCTTTTTTTTTGACTGGTAAGCCTTTTTTGTACCTATTTAGACAGTCGATCTGAAGGAGTAAACTCCAGTCGTGCGTCGGAGCTGACACACACTTTTTTTTCACTTTAGCGAGGAAATGCTTAAGAGACCTTAGTATTTAAAATTCAACACGAACTTTCGATTAAGCTCCACGTGTTCAAAAAACTGGGTCGTCTCGACTCAATGGAACTTTTAGAATCTGACGCTGAAATTTAGATTTCAACAGGATATTTGTTGAATATCAAAAATTCGCATGACTTGTGAAATATGTCTAACATTCTAACTCCTTTAGATATCTTGAATATTACTTTAAATTCTTGGAAAATCATAATATAATTATATTTAGCTTAAGGTATGAGTAAACTGTTTACAACTCATTACTTTGAAATGTGGACTTAGGTAGTCTCAAGCTGAAATTAATGTAGATGAAGACAGATACAGAAATTATATTAGTTCTAACTCTTGAAGACCGCTCAAGTGTAATGGTTCGTGTACCGTGTCGGCGCCGCCTAAACACCGACGGTCGCGGGTTCAATTCTCGCTCGGAGTGGATCTTTGTGTTTATACAAATATTTATTTCCGGTCTGGTTGTTTCTCGTAGGTTTCCTCACCGTGCCTCGGAGAGCACGTTAAGTCGTCGGTCCCGGTTGTTATCATGTACACCTGATAGCGATCGTTACTCATAGTACGGAATACATCTGCCAACCCGCATTGAAGCAGCCTGGTGGATTAACCTCTGATCCTTCTCCTACACGGGGAAAGAGGCCGATGCCCAGGAGTGGGATATTAATGAAGCTATATAGAAGTAATCACTACATTTTATAAAACAAAGTCGCTTCCCGCTGTCTGTCTGTCTGTCTGTATGTATGCTTAAATTTTTAAAACTACGCAACGGATTTTGATGCACTTTAGATAGAGTGATTCAAGAGGAAGGTTTTTATGTATAATACATGCATATTATAGTAGACGAACACTGGTAATTTTAGAGGTTTCTAACGTATCTTTTATTGTAGATAGTATTTAGTTTCAGCATTGCAACCGTGCGAAGCCGGGGCGGGTCGCTAGTTAATTATAATTTTGTTTGATATTAACAAATTGACCTCAATATTTACATCGACAAATATGGAACAATACACATTATTAAGGAAAACTCAAAAAGATACTTGTCAGATTTCGCTCAAATTAAAATAGGACCACACGACGAGCACCAGCCTTCGAATAAAGAAAAGAATCAATAAAATCACCTCCCCCTTCTTCTCTAAAGTCGGTTAAAAAGTAGATTATATTAAGATTCATCTCATAATCTTCTAGTCCCCATTTTAATACAGACTTTTTTGGGACACATAACTTAATTATTGGGAGGCTTTGAAAGGTTTTAAGATATTATATGTTACATTAGCCTTGATGAAACTGTGTATTCTATTGTATATTACATAGGTAGGGATCCCTAGTACAAATTTTTCATCTGATTAGTATCAAGCTAATTAATAAAAGAAAAATAAATCAGAAAAAAATCAATTTTTGATGACCTTACGAGGTCATCAAGTTGATGACCTCGTAAGGTCATCAAAAATTATTACTAACCAGCTGATTTTTTTTTCTTTTAGTTAAATATGTAATATTTATATAATTTGATGGTAATATTGTCCTCCAAATTGCGTGGTACGTTATCCCGGTCCTACGCTCACTGCTGCTCTATCTCCTGCTAACTCTATTATCTACCACAATCGAGACTTTTCGAAGAGGAACTTTTTGTTCGTCTCATCAAAACGAAGCTACTCCCAGAAAATTAGCTTGATACTAATCAGATGAAAAATTTGTACTAGGGATCCCTACCTAACATATTATTAGCTTACATAAAAAGTTATTTTATCCCGTAGACGTTATTAAAGGTCTCGTAAGGGTATATAGAAATTATTATTCAAGTCATATTCCTTTGGTATACTTTAAACTAAATTTTCGTTAATTTTTGTTGCTGTTGTATCGTAGGTACATTCATTTTAATTCGAATATCGATAATAACGAAGTTGTTAATAATTCAGTTGTTATAATAATTTATAGTATTGAAGTAATACTTTATAGAAAAAATAAGTAAATACTTTTGCGTTTGCGTATTCTAGTTATATTGACTGACACACACACACACAGACACACAAGCAAGCACTCGTTTGAATGTATATTAGGTAGTCAAGTCGTTTTGAAATAATACATTTTTTTAAACTTAAATTTCTCTGCATCAGACGAAATCACAGTTAAGACTATCATACAAATAATACTCAAAAGAACTGAATGAGTGGGGTAACTGTACATAACTTTATAATTTGTTACTAATACTCGAAGTAAACAACTAAACAATAGATTAAATTAAAGTCAAAGATTCCTAATTTCCGAAGTTGGCGTGCACTTCAGAGGAAGGTCGGAAATTGGCTTGCGATCTCGACGTAATTAATGAAGAGCTGGCATTACTGCGGAATCTCGTCGATTAGGGAACTCTTGCAAGGTTGGTTTATACCAATTGTATGGAATCTCATTTGATTTAACCCTGCAGAGGTTGCGCACCAAAAAGTTACGCGAGTGGTGGCGCGTGGATTACACGTGTAATCCGTCTTGAAATTGAAATAAAACAAAAACCTAAAGATAATACAATTTACTTTTATGAAATACATAGACGTAAAAATACGTAATTGTGTTTGCTTAACAATAATTTTATTTGCTCGCAAAAAAAAAACGGATGCGATTAGGTACATCGACAAGTAACGTAGGTAGACGAAAAATAGTCAAGTAAATACGTGTTATCAAAGATTACTCAAAAAGTAGTTATCAGATCTCGATCAAATTTAATGAGTGGTCCCAACACAAGTATCAGCTTTCGATTTAAACAACAATCATCAAACCATTAAGAAGTTATAATACAACGTAGGTCGATAAAAATAAATACGCATTATTAGATATAACTCATATAACTCAAAAAGTACATCTCAGATCTCAATTAAATTTAAATGGGACCACATGACAAGCGCCACCTTTTTAACATAACATAACATAACAATACACTTTATTGTACACAAAAACAGAAATAATTTTTTTAATAAAAAAATCATCGAAATCGGTCCACCTAGTAAAAAGTAACAACACGCTCTGGTTTAGTGGTGCGAGTAGTCGCCTAAAACACCGGCAGTCACGGGTTCGATTACCGCCTGGAGTGGATATTTGCGTTTATACAAAAATTTATTTCCGGTCTGGTTGTCTGTCCTTGTGAGTCTCCCCGCGGTGCCTCGGAGAGCACGTTAAGCTGTTGGTCCCGGTTGTTATCATGTACACCTGATAGCGATCGTTACTCATAGTAGAGAATATATCCGCTAACCCGCATTGGAGCAGTGTGGTGGATTAAGCTCTGATCATTCTCCTACATGAGGAAAGCGACCTATATCCAGCAGTGGGATATTAAAGGCTGAAGCGATTTTATCGTTAAAAAATCTATACATATAATAAAATGGTAGGAAAGTCAAAACTGTACATTGAATATTTTTTTAAAAGAATACTTGGGGTGTGATCTACAATCGATACCGAAGCCAAAAATATAGTTTTTAGAATTTTTGTCTGTTTGTCTATTTGTCTATATGTTTGTCCGGGATAAACTCAAAAAGTACTGCATGGATTTACTTCAAATTTGGCACGAATATTATTAAGAAGTCGGGTCAGAACATAGGCTACATATTATGACGCTATCACCTACGGGGAACGAGCAGTGAACGCACGCAGACGACGACGCGGGCAGCAGCTAGTAAATAAATAATAATGAATATCTATAACGTAAACACACCGTCCTCTGTTTAAACGGTAAGTGACTTAATTGCTTGGCCTGTCATGTTATACGTAACGGCCAGCTGATATAGCTATACCTACATATACAAATAAATACATATATCACACCCAGACTTGAATGACCACCAGACGGATGGACGCCAGTTTAATAACACTTTGTATAAGTAGGTACAATTTTTAGAAAACAATTTCTAAAATATTATCGATGAGGTATCTTTTTATCAATATATAAATAAACTAGCTGACCCCGCAAACGTTGTTTTGCCATATATGTTATTAACCCCCACGACCCTCTCTTGTGGGTGGAATTTCGTAAAATCCGTTCTTAGCTGACCTCTACTCGGCGAAAGGAATATTACCACCAAATTTTAACTCTCTACGCCTTATGGTTCCAGAGATATCGTGATGAGTCAATATATGGGTGGAAATCTCTTTTATATATATAGATAAACACCCATACATACATACATAAATAAAACTAAAACTCTAGAACTTCGTAGTCGTGCAAAAAGAAGGCAATTAAAACTCAAATGTAACAAGAACACGTGCAAACGTTTACGGGTGCGTTCAATAAACAACACGGCGAAAAAACTTCGACAAACATTTCGTTTGTTTGCAGCGCTTCGGACGGATAGGAAAGCGACCGTGCAGTTCTATTAAACGATTTAGTGTTACTTTTAAACAAAATTACAAATAACTAGCTTCTGCGCGCGACTTCGTCCCCGGTGGAATAGGACCAATTCTGTCATACATGATTTGTGCGAAACTTTAACCATTTACGCAGCGGAAGCTCTCAAAAGGAAAAAAACTCCGATTTTGAAACATTCTTCATTGGTGCTACGCTCCTATTGGTCTTAGCGTGATGATATATAGCCTATAGCCTTCCTCGATAAATGGGCTATCTAACACTGAAAGAATTTTTCAAATCGGACCAGTAGATCTTGAGATTAGCGCGTTCAAACAAACAAACAAACAAACAATCAAACAAACAAACTCTTCAGCTTTATTATATTAGTATAGATTAAATAAATAAAAATCTACACAATACACACACGGTCGTCTGTTCCTAAAGTAAGCAACTTAATGCTTGTGTTATAGGTAACAGCCGACAGGTCTAGCTAATTTTTTTTTTTTTTTTGATAAACATACTTATATAAATGAATGTTTACATTACACCCAGACTCGGGGTGGGAATCGAACCTACAACCCCCAGAGCAGAAAGCAGGGTTACAGCAAACTACAAACTGCGCCAACGAGCTAGACAAATTATAAGAAATAGCCTGTTATTCTGAGATACAGTTGTTCAGATAACATTTGCACTGTAAATAAATGTATTTACACATTTCTTTATACCACCTTAATATTGTAATTATAAGTGTGAATTGTACTTTTATTTGTTACAAATAAAATAATTTTTTAAAGTGAAACTTTTATTACATCGTCTCAAACTTTTTCGTGTGCGTATCGCATGTCGCATTACGGTCGGCCATCTCTTATCACTTCCTAGAACTAAGACACTAATGATTGACAACATACAGCTGATGTTAGTTACCTATTCAAACATAGATGGCGTGCAAAAGTTTCACTTTTACCGTGGTTACATAAAACCACACAGAGGTTTTTTTTTTAGATTTGTTTTTACTTCGTCGTCGTTAGAACAAATTGCAACGGCCGACCTTCCTACCACTTTTCAGAAGTTTTACTTCTGAAAAGTCCAAAAAAGGAGGAGGTTCTCAATTCGATTGTATTTTTTTAATGTATGTTACAACTTTTGACTGGGTGGACCGAATTCGATGATTTTTTTTTTATCGTTGCCACTCTATCCCCAACCTTCCCGAGATGCTCCGTTTACCAACCAGATAATTACCTCCACAGGAACATAACAATACTTGAGAGTAGTATTATTTAGCTGTGATTTTCTATAAGGCTGGGATTTTTTTTTCTTTATAGGAGAGGGGGCAAACGGACAGTCAGCTCTCCTGGTGGTAAGTGAAACCAACATCCATGGACACCCGCTACATCAGAGGATTAGCGGGCGCGTTGCTGGCCTTTCAAGTGGGAGTATGCTCTCTAGGGTACACCCCGGTCGCTCAAAATTTGAAGAATGACATTTCTTGCTGTGCTCTACCTGAGTGAAACCTTAGACTTGGTCTGACTAATATTACCTTAATTCCAAAATGTTACAAAGTCAGTAGGGAATGCGATCCCTACTTCAATGACGAACAAATCTTTATTTATTTACTTATTATCCCTTTCTCACTGAGCTATGTTGTGATCAGCTAAATAATAATGCTTTAAAGCAGTGTTGTGTTCCTGTTGGTGAGTAACGTGACTAGAGCTCCTGGGGGAAGTTGGGGATAGGGTCGGAAACGCGTTTGCTATGCTTCTGGTGTTGTAGGCGTCTATAAACTACGGTAATCGCTTGCCATCAAGTGAGCCGTACGCTTATTTGCCGACCTACTTATATAAAAAATAAATAAACCTATTTGTTCCCAGGTCTCCCCAACGATCTGTCCGTCTACTGGCACCAGTACCCGTACAGCCTCGGCGTGGTCTTCTGTAAGCTGCGGGCTCTCATTTCTGAAGCGTAAGTATTCATTCACACTTTATACAATATTCAATATGTAATTGGGTACATTATTTTCGTGATCTATCAATTTTTAATTAATGTTTTGTCCTTGATTGTCTCTATTTAGTTCTAAAAAAAGAATATATTTATTTACACTAGTAGTCGCCCAGTGGTCGAAATTTGACCATAATTAATTCAAATTACAAGTTTGAAAGAAAGAAAGAAAACTTTTTTACTAGCCTTTTTGTTTACAATTCATAAAAAAAATATTAAAAATTAAGTAAGAGAAAAAATAGTATAAAAATAATAGAAACATAGAAGAGTACAATAAACAAAAGGATAGGTAACAAACAAAGCAAAAAAGCAACAAGAAAGAAAAGGCTAACTAGGCTTCTGCCTCAGCATTGTTTTTGAGAGCAAGTATTTGTTGCCAAAAACGCTGTTTTTCTGGCAGAACCTGTACCAATGACTAGAAGACGTTAACAGTGAGAAAAAATAACAATATAATCAGACTATAATAGCTATCTTTACACAGTTGTTTGGACATTAAACAAAAGAGTATCTATTTATGCGTGTGTGTGTCAAATACATCGTAGTGTGTGTAATGTTTTTTTATTAATTTAATGTATTTTTATGCATAATTAAAAAAATATTAGTATTCTACACTCCTTCTCTATATAAACTATAAGTTTGCGAAATTTCATACTCCTCCGTCCGCGCAATTTTCGTAAAAAGGGGTACAGAGTTTTTGCTTCACGTATTAGTATATCGATGTAAGCGTGTACTTGTTAGCACTGCGCCATCCATCTTTTTTTTTGCGTCCGGTTGTTAAAGCCTCATCAATACACTGATTGTGTCTCCGATAAATCTACTTTAAAATACCGGCATTGGTACAGCCTTATTTATCAGTTGAACGTAAGACTTAAGAAACTAAACTTTAGAACTTAAGATATAGTTCTGAGTTATCAAATAATTGATCAATCCATCAAAAAAATCCTCGAAATTACTAAGTACACGTAACACATCACATTTTTTACACTTACGCCACGTTTACATGGCAGGTTTTCTCAAATCAAAGAAAACTCCTTAATTTCAATCAAGATGAAGTAATCCCATCCACTGAATCTTAGATACATATCGCTTCAGCCTGAAATATCTCACTGTTGGGCATAGGCCTCTTTACCCATGTAGGAACCTTTTCAGAGCTTATTCCACCACGCTGCTTCAATGCGGGTCGGCGGATATATTTCCTACTATGAGTAACGATCGCTATCAGGTGTACATGATAACAAACGGTATTAAACACATATGTGCGTTTGTAAATTAATAAATCTACGAACGCATTGTGCCTACAAATACGTCGCGACGCGTTTTATATATTTGCAGAAATTCCCCTTTCAAGATTCCTACAAATCGTGGAGTTCAATTTCTTATTGAATAGGTATACATTTCGTCTGTACATCGATCTAGATCTTGAATACATTTTTATTAAAAGCGAAAGCTTATAACAGATGTGTGTGTACTTGTTAAATCCTTTTTGACTGACGTTTACTCATGGCCTCATTTATATGAGGAATATTCCTGTTTTTATTGAGAACTAGCTGTGCCCGGGACTTCATCCGCGTGGAATTAAAATAAAATGTTGTACAGATCGCAGAGTTACAAAAATAAATAAATTTGTAAAATAAAGGTAGCCTAAGTTACTCCTTATTACATCAGTCCTCGTCAAAATCGGTCCAGCCGCTTCAGAGATTAACCCGAACAAACAGACAGACAGATAGACAGACAAAAATTATTTTTGTCTATTTATCGTGTTTACATTGTAACGTTGCACTACGTTACTACTTTATATATATTATTAACAAGTAAAACTTAAACCTAAACTAAACTAAAACTTACCTAAATTAATAATAATTAAAAAATATATATATAAAATTAAACTTAATTAGTTAAATATCTTTCCGACGGTTCTGTCTTAACGTTTTTTTTTTGTGTCCTCGGATATCGTATGATCAGTGACGTGCACGAACGTCACTGATCGTCCGATGTTTGGCGGGCGCTGATTGGTGTACGTTTTTTCTAATACTGCTGGTTATACGCGGTCCTCCGCGCTTTTGCGGCCAGGGGGTCGCCTCAAGTCTTCACCTTCGCCTGCACGTACTGCTTGCGATAATATTTGACGCGACATATACTCTAAATTTTCATCAAGTATTTAATTTTCGTACATCTTTACGTGAATTAAATTTTAAAATCAGTATAATTGCACTAATAGGCGCTGGATTTGTTTATACAAG
This sequence comes from Melitaea athalia, assembly GCA_905220545.2. Classification (NCBI taxonomy): domain Eukaryota; kingdom Metazoa; phylum Arthropoda; class Insecta; order Lepidoptera; family Nymphalidae; genus Melitaea; species Melitaea athalia. The sequence goes on along the minus strand of HG992189.1, from coordinate 19,808,834 downwards.
TGTGTTTTTATCCCCAAATTGGGGTCCAAGATTCGAGTCGAACAAACGACGACGACTTCATCGAGACCCCCGTCAACATCGAGGTCGACGACTTCATCGAGACCCCCATCAACATGGAGGTCCGAGTTTCGGGCTGATCGGGACAACTCTGGTTTTTTTTTTAACACCTTGGACACTGCAGTACCGGGGGGAGCTCACATACAGCGCCGGCTACCGCTCGGGAAGTACTAGTGTTCAATTAAATAATACTATTGAAAGAAAAAGAAAAGAAACAGACGGGCTTCACCCACGACCCTGTAATTTTTTTTTTTAAATTAAATTTTTTTTTATTTGTTAACCGTATTGCGGAGTTTTATTTTTAATACCCCGTAGGCGGCTACAGTGGCGCCCTTTACGTGGTAATCAGGGTCTGTTTCTTTCTTTTTTTTTTGTATTATTTTGTTCCGTAGTTAGTGTGGGTAAGCCTTTAGACAATAGTATTTCGATTTATGGGGTTTTTTAAAAAAGTGGGGGAGGGGGTGTGGTGGATTATCCTCTGGTGCCTCTCCCATCCCTAGAAATCTCATGATTATAACGATATCATGGCAAAAAATTTTAAGGTAAAAATTATTTAAATACTTACCGAATACCTAATTATACGTATTTTAGCTCCGATGCTGCAAGAAGTGCATTCATACTCCGTTCCGTAGCTTTTAAAACACTTACACATTATAATAATACACGTATGTACGTAGAAACTATTTGTAACACTTTTATACATAATATTATTCGTATTTACGTTAAAACTATCTCTTGGTTGACATTTGACAAGAACACCTAATACGATACGAAGAACAGATTAATATGAACTGACATATCGATGTAGATGTTTTCGTTCTATCTATCAAACAGGCAAAAGTCTAAGACCATACAGCCTATTCAGTCGGGATTATTTTCAATACATTTTTTATATAAAGGCAAAACCTATTTAATCGTAAATCTTTTTAATTTTGAGCTTAGATAAATTAGATTATCGACATAATTTCGTTATAAAAAAATAAATAAATAACCCTAACCTATCTAACTTCAAAATTAGACGGTTTATCCACATAATTACGTTACGAAAAAAATTTAACCTACCACCATTGAAATTAGTATAACACGGCTCCGGCGCGGAAGGAGGACATACCTCTCCCGCTGTGCGAAAGGGCATGAACGAATGCGTAGGGAGCGGATGAGGCTGGTCGCCTTCGGCGACCAGCCTTATCCGCTCCGGGCTCTCAACAGAACACTCTAGGGGTAAGACAGACCAAGACCACGTGGATAGTGGGGTGCTCGGATTGGGTTCTGGGTATTTTTCGGATTTCTGTATATATATTCTAACACACAATTTTACTAATTTTATTAGAATATTATGTCGTTCTAATTTTTCCTACAATGCACAAGTATTAGTTTAATATACAGGATGTCCCGCGATAAAGTGCAACCCCGAAAGAGGGTGAAACTAGACCATACATTATCGAGAAAAACCAGAAAAAATTAAAAAAATTAAAAAAAATTTTTTTTATTTTTTTTATTGACGAATTAAGATTTTTGTATAGCTTACGTAGCCTCTTTGTACAAAAAATGATGATTTTTGTACGTGTTTTTTGGGATACAGGCGTAAAATTTTTTTTATTTGAATGGCAATATGGTAAGAAATAATAATAAATCATAAAATTTCCTGATATTGGGGGCATAATTCTGAGAAAATTAGAGATCATTGAAAAAAACAGTCATAAAAAATGGATTTTTTTCGCAAGAAACATAGTTATAGACATAATGCCACTTTTTTGCGAGCTAATTTTTATTTTATCCTTACCGCCAAGTACGTGGCGTAATATTTTATTTTATTTTAAAGTAATCGACCCACTACTTTGGAAGAAATCATCATTTTTTGTACATAGAGTCTACGTAAGATATAAAAATCTTAATTCGTCAATAAGAAATAAAATATTTTTTTTAAAAAGTTTTTTCTATGTTTTTTGTCGATAATTTATGGTCTAGTTTCACCCCCTTTCGGGGTTGCACTTTATCGCGGGACACCCTGTATAAAAACTGAGTTAGATTAACGAAATTATGTCGATAATCTAATTTATCTAAGCTCAAAATTAAAAAGATTTACGATTAAATAGGTTTTGCCTTCATATAAAAAAATGTATTGAAAATAATCCTGACTGAATAGGCTGTATAGTCTTAGACTTTTGCCTGTTTGATAGATAGAACGAAAACATCTACATCGATATGTCAGTTCATATTAATCTGTTCTTCGTATCGTATAAATTACTCTTGTCAAATGACAAATTAGTATAACACTTCTCAGGCGCGGAAGGAGGACATACCTCTCCCGCTGTGCGAAAGCGCATGAACGAATGCGTAGGGAGCGGATGAGGCTGGTCGCCGAAGGCGACCAGCCTTATACGCTCCGGGCTTTCAACAGAACACTCTAGGGGTAAGACAGACCAAGACCACGTGGATAGTAGGGTGCTCGGATTGGGTTCTGGGTATTTTTCGGATTTCTGTATATATATATTCTAACACAAAATTTTACTAATTTTATTAGAATATTATGTCGTTCTAATTTTTCCTACAATGCACAAGTATTAATTTAATATATAAAAACTGAGTTAGATAGGTTAGGGTTATTTATTTATTTTTTATAACGAAATTATGTCGATAATCTAATTTATCTAAGCTCAAAATTAAAAAGATTTACGATTAAATAGGTTTTGCCTTCATATAAAAAAATGTATTGAAAAGAATCCTGACTGAATAGGCTGTATGGTCTTAGACTTTTGCCTGTTTGATAGATAGAACGAAAACATCTACATCGATATGTCAGTTCATATTAATCTGTTCTTCGTATCGTATATTAGGTGTTCTTGTCAAATGTCAATCAAGAGATAGTTTTAACGTAAATACGAATAATATTATGTATAAAAGTGTTACAAATAGTTTCTACGTACATACGTGTATTATTATAATGTGTAAGTGTTTTAAAAGCTACGGAACGGAGTATGAATGCACTTCTTGCAGCATCGGAGCTAAAATACGTATAATTAAAATTAGGTATTTGGTAAGTATTTAAATAATTTTTACCTTGAAATTTTTTGCCGTGATATCGTTATAATCATGAGATTTCTAGGGATGGGAGAGGCACCAGAGGATAATCCACCACACCCCCTCCCCCCACTTTTTCAAAAAACCCCATAAATCGAAATACTATTGTCTAAAGACTGGCCTTAGTGTGTCTGTGCTTTGTTTCTTTTTATTTTTGTGAAACGTCCTTTATGTTTTGTTTTATTTTTGGTTGCATATAGCTAATTTGCACTTACAAAGTTATTTTAAAGTTTCTTTTTTTTGTGTGTTTATTATTCTTGTGTTTATAATTCTTGAACTTTAAAAGTAAACTCAGCCACATTAAAAGCGAATACTTTTTGTGATAAGTGCAAATTAGTTCTTCTTATTTATTTATTTTTCTTTTCAGCGTTTTTTTTTTATTTTGCTGCATTACAATAATTACAGTTATTATTTTATTTTATTTTTATATTCCATTTTACGATTTTCGCGTTTTGAAAACATTAAATTTTATTTCCAGCAACCAGGACGTTACAGTTAACGTAGTTTATCTTGTAACAGAGAAGGGTGGTTAATCTTTTATATAGTTTTAGTATAGTTAATGCTTAGTTGTAGTTGTTGTACATTTTATTTTTCAACACTTACCCAATCTATTAATTTAATATTAATATTAATTATCAATTACGTTTATAGTGCAAAATGTCGTTTCGCATAAAATTTTTATCGTTAAATAAGTCTGAGCTGGAATATGAAGTTGCTATTCGCAGTGCAGTCCCTAGCGCTACTGTCCCAGAGTTGCGTAGACAAATTACTAAATTAGTTGCCGAGTTTCCATGTGCATTTAGTATAAAACAGTTATTTTAATATTAAAAACAGACACTCCAATTTTATTTGAATAGATGAAAAAATAGTATTCTAAATTCTAATAATAAAAATCATATTTTTAATCCAATCCATAAAAGTACCGTGAAAATGTCCATTTATTCAAACTGTAAAGAGCTTAACTAAAAGGCAAAGAATAAAGAAGAAACTATTTATTATTATATTCCTGGTCTATTAATACATTATTTAGTCGTTTCATTTTTTCCACAAAATGTAAAAATAAACCTTCAATATGGGTTCAAAAATAAAATGAAGTCTTCCTTTATTGCCTAACGCTTCGGGTTTGTTTGTATTGTTACAGTATCGTTTGCAAATATTTAAGCTACGATATGTTATCAATAACCTGACACACTGATAGTTCACCAACTGCTTAAGGCTATGATATCAATATTGACAGTTGATTTTCCTTTTGTAACGAAGCTCAAAGTTCGCTTCGTTTTGCTGTAGCCTATTGCTCCACAACTGGATATAGGCCTCCACAATTTCGTGTCAAATAATTAAAGTAGGGTTCAGTAAGAAATATTTTGCTTATAATTTGGAGACGTTTAACCGCAGAATATAAAGAAATATAAATATGTTAACATACACACACGGTCGTCTGTTCCTAAGGTAAGCAACTTACTGCTTGTGTTATATGTAGCAGCCGACTGTTATAGTTATTATTTTTTTGATAAATAAAAATAATACATATATAAATAAATGCAAATATTACAACCAGACTCAGGTAGGAATCGAACCCTCAACCACCGGAGCAGAAAGCAGGGCCACTACAACAGCGCCAACGGGCTAGTCAGTACCTCAATCTTATAGAATACATCCACAGCTAAGAGTTGGAGTAAGGTCTGTAATACCTGAAGCATAAATAAATAATAAATTCTTTATTTGGACAAAGTACTTTTACAATTTCCCTTAACCCGCCAAACTGCGTGACAGTTTATAGGTGGAATTAACGCTTGTCAACTGTATAATACTAGATGTACCTCGCGGTTTCACACGTGTTAATTTGAAAAAAAATTTTAGCCTATAGCCTTCCTTGATAAATGGGCTATCTAACACTGAAAGAATTTTTCAAATCGGACAAGTAGTTTCTGAGATTTAGCACGTTCAAACAAACAAACTAACTAACAAACAAACAAACTCTTCAACTACCTATATATATAATATTAGGTATAGTGTAGATTAATTTTTGTTTTATTTACTATAGATATATTATATTATAAACTAGCTTCTGCGCGCGACTTCGTCGGCGTGGACTCCGATCCCTTTTAGTCTTAGCGTAATGATATATATGATGGCCTATAGCCATCTTCGATAAATGGGCTATCTTAACACTGAAAGAATTTTTCAAATCGGACCAGTAGTTCCACAGGTTACCGCGTTCAAACATACAAACAAACAACCAAACAAACTCTTCAGCTTTATAATACTACATAGTATAGATTAATGTTATCTAGCATAACTATCAACAAAATCATAATAAAAATAATGAGAAAGATTTTGATCAAGAGATTTACCTATTTTTAATTGTGTACAACAGCAATGAACAAATGTAACTTACGTTGTGTTTAGTGACGTTGACTTCTCATGAAGGACATGTGACTGAACTCATAACGGTTTTATATTGTCAGGAGACGGACATCTTCTACAATAAGGATTCTCTTACATGGACAAAGAAGCCTATATACCTAGATATATTACAGGATTATCATGGAGCGTTGAGGTTTTATTATAAAGTACAAAACACATCGCTTCAGCCTGTAATATCTCACTGCAGGGCATAGGCCTCTTTCCTCATGTAGAAGAAGGATCAGAGCTTAATCAACCACGCTGCTCCAATGCGTGTTGGCAATATAATAATAACAAAAGCACAGTCATACTTTAACACTTAATTATAAGCCTGCCGCGAAAACTCACAAGAGCTTATCTGGACAAGCCGCCGCGTCACATCCCATACTTTTATCATATACTAGCTTCTGCGCGCGACTTCGTCGGCGTGGACTCCGCTCCTATTGGTCTTAGCGTGATGATACATAGCCTATAGCCTTCCTCGATAAATGGGCTATCTAACACTGAAAGAATTTTTCAAATCGGACCAGTAGATCCTGAGATTAGCGCGTTCGAACAAACAAACAAACAAACAAACAAACAAACTCTTCAGCTTTATTATATTAGTATAGATTTTATTATTTACTGATTCCTCTCAAAACAGATTACATTTCAAACCAGCGGTAGCTTCACATTAATCATGATAAAAATGTTAAAATGTCGATTCAAAAGTGGTTTGAAGACGCTTGAAGCCGTTTACAGAAATTTTTAATTTATGCTTACGCTTCAGCCTGTAATATCCCACTGCTGAGCATAGGTCTCTTTTTCCGTGTAGGAGAAGGATCAGAAATTAATCCACCACGCTACTCAAATGCGGGTTGGCGGACATGTTCCCTACTATGGGTAACGATCGCTATCAGGTGTACATGATAACAACTGCGACCGACAGCTTAACGTGCTCTAAGAGGCACGGTGGGGAGATCCACAAGGACTACAGAAATACCCAGACCACGGCAAACATCTGTATGGCCAATACAAATGTTTGTTATGTGCGGGGATCGAACCCGCAACCGCCAGCGCAATAGCCACAAACCAGTGCTCTGACCGTTGCGCCAATGCGTCGTCAATTTTTGATTTGAATTATTGTATTTATGTAAGGTGTAAATCCGTGTCATCTTACCATATTTCTCCATTTTCTAGCAATGTTCATACAACTGTTTCGCTTTTAAATTAAATGTTTTACACAAAGTAACTTTGACAGTCGTTAGTTTAAGCTTTATAAAAGAGATTTAACTTGATTAATTAACGTGGTAGTTGTACACGTTGGTGTTGCTTATTGTTATAAAAAGAAAGTTGTGTATTCAGAGAATGTTTAGTGGTAACGAATAATTGTGTTTCATACTAAACAAAAAATTGCGTACGTCTATAGCGAGTAAACCCACACATGGGGAAATTATAAATATTTTTATTTATAATTTTGGGTAACACCAAAAAAAAATACGAGTTAAAAATAGCATGGTGTCGTCTCTTGTCAAATAATTCATTGTAATATGAAACTTTGAACAGTTGGGTGCTGTAAAGGACTCGCTATAGACGGCGCCACGGTTTGCTTCACCGAATGAAAATCATCATAATATCAAAAATTTCGATCTAGCTGCTGCTAGCTACATCGTTTCATAGCTAAATTGGCTAAAGCACCGGCACGGTCTGTCGAAGGTGCGGGTTCGAACCCCGCTGAATCGAAAAATTTTGATATGATTTAAAAATATTTATAAAATCCTTTTTTTGAAGTTGATCAATAAATAGACGAAAGTTATTGTTAAATCCCAAGGAAGCTGTCAAATCAGATGTCTGAAATGAGATCCAATTCCTACCTACCAGATCTTAATAAGAATTCGTATCGAAGAAATGAATAATTTCACATCAAAATCAAGCTAAGAATTCTTTCTTCATAATATTCGCTGAAAATTACGCGAAAAAAGTATTCGAATGTGCATCTGGGAGTGACAAGTCAATTAAAAATAAGTGCAAGATGAATTCGTCTTGGGAATTCTGCGATTTGCATATTTAAATAAAATTGTTTTTCACTTATGAATATATTATTACTATTTAAGCGGATGAGCTATTTAACGAGTGAATTAATGATAAGATCTTCGATATCTCCACCGAGTTTTTATTAATTAACAAATAATAAAATGGAATGCAACGTTCAAGTAGCAAAATATAGGTATAATAGAATTATAAAAATTTATAATACCTACCTATATCTATACTAATATATAAAGCTGATGAAGAGTTTGTTTGTTTGTTTGTTTGTTTGAACGCGGTAATCTCTGGAACTACTGGACCGATTTGAAAAATTCTTTCAGTGTTAGATAGCCCATTTATCGAGGAAGGCTATAGGCTATGTGTCATCACGCTAAGACCAATAGGAGCGGAGTCCACGCCGACGAAGTCGCGCGCAGAAGCTAGTAGAATTATAAAAATTTATAGTTAATATATTGTAAATATCACTACATAGTATAAAACAAAGTCGCTTTCTCTGTCCCTATGTCCCTATGTCCCTATGTATGCTTAGATCTTTAAAACTACGCAACGGATTTTGATGCGGTTTTTTTTAATAGCTAGAGTGATTCTTGAGAAAGGTTTGTGTATATATACTTTTATGTAAATTAGCAGAATTACGGCGATAAATGTTGAAGAAGTCGTAAAAAATCGCGCCAACTGGGAGCTTTCCACGCAAACGCCGCGTAAACTAGCAAAGATACAGTTTAGTTATGTACAAGCGAATTCAAAATCTATAAAAATTCTACAAAAAAGTCCGCGAGAGCATATCTCTATCTCTTACGGTTGACTTACAATAACCACGTTTATGTTCAAATTTTTAATTAAAAACATTACGTTATTTTCATAGCTATTTTCTTTAGTTCAGTATTAATCCTTATCCATATAAATATGTTAGTTAGCTTAGACATTTAATGCAGATTAAAATTGCCCTTCACACTATATCAATCAGATGAATAGTTTTTGAGATATCGTCGTTAGAAGCAATTAGCAGCGAAACATTTAAAGTTCCTAAAGCGCCTACTATGCTATGCCTACTGCGCGGCGAGTCCATCCCCTCTGCCCCGCATGACGCATCGCTCGACCACCAGTACATCTTTATCTTTATACATAGTATAAAATTAAGTCACTTACCGCTGTCTGTATGTTTAATTGTTTAGATCTCTAAAACTACGCAACGAATTTTGATGCGGTTTTTTTAATAGATAGAGTAATTCAAGAAGAAAGTTTATACCTATGTATAATACATGCATAACATGGTAGAAAAACACTGATAATTTTAGACTAGAGGTTTCTAACGTATCTTTTATTGTTGATAGTATTTAGTATCATCATTGCACCCGTGCGAAGCCGGGGCGGGTCGCTAGTAAATATATACAACACACACACACACTGTTGTCCCCCGTATTATTATTATACTTTTTGCGGTCGTCCGTTGCTAAAGTAAGCCGTCCTAAGTCCGTTCCTAAAGTTTTCAGATCGATCTGCAAGCGAAACTAACGTTGTCCTTTAATCTGTACGACATTCAACCTTATTATTAGACTAGCTGTGCCCGCGACTTCGTCCGCGTGGAATAGTAACTTTAGAATAGCTATAATACCTACCTATTTTGTCTCTTGTCGCAAACTTATAAAACATTCACATAAACCGTACATATTGCCATACAAACTTTCATCCTATATTCCCTATTGTTATTTTACACCCTTGACAGTAAAACTTTTACAAACTTTGAATGTCATATTTATTTTATTTATATCGAATCAACAGCCCAAAAAATAAGTTTCAAGCTTCTAGTTCTAAAAATGACGATACTTCCATACAAGTTTTCATCCCCACCTTTCAACGCCTACACCCTTTTTCACATTAAAAAGTAGCCTATGTCCTTTCTCAGACTCTAGACTATCTGTGTACCAAATTTCATTTAAATCGGTTCAGTAGTTTTGGCGTGAAAGCGCGACAGACAGACAGATAGAGCTACTTTCCCTGGTAATCTTTAATAACGCGTATTTACTTGACTGCTTTTTCGTCTACTTATGTTCTTCTTCTTCTTCTTCTTATATAATGGCTCCCGTGAGGATTTTCCAATGTCAGAATGAGTAATAAACAACAGCAACACAAACAGATATATAGATAATTCAATTATTGAAAAAATGTCGGGAAAATACAAGGCGCGCGGCCATCCCAAAAAAAAAGACGACCGCGCGCCCCGTAATCTCCAGCCCAAGTCCGTCTACTTATGTTGTACTAGCTGCTGCCCGCGACGTCGTCTGCGTGCGTTCACTGCTCGTTCCCCGTAGGTGATAGCGTGATAATATGTAGCTTATGTTCTGACCCGACTTCTTAATAATATTCGTGCCAAATTTGAAGTAAATCCATGCAGTACTTTTTGAGTTTATCCCGGACATACATACAGACAAACAGACAAAAATTCTAAAAACTATATTTTTGGCTTCGGTATCGATTGTAGATCACACCCCAAGTATTCTTTAAAAAAAATATTCAATGTACAGTTTTGACTTTCCTACCATTTTATTATATGACTACTTGTCGATGTAATTGAACTCGTTTTTTTTCGTTTGCGAGCAAACACAATTATTAATAAAAACCGACTTCAATTACATCGACAAGTAGACCGTAATTTACAATGTAGGTCGACGAAAAAATAGTCAAGTAAAACTGCATTATTAGCAGAGGCGGCCTTACCCATTGCGAGGCCCCGGGCGGAAAGTTTTTGCGAGGCCCTTTGTCCTTCGTGAAATGCTAAAGTTATAAAAATAACTAGAATTTGGGTTTTAAAAATATTTTACATTGAAAAATTTACAAAATTAACAAATATAGAGATGATAAATTTAAAACTGATGTTTGCGGCTTTTGCTACGACTAAAATCTTTAATTAAAGCACAATAATCTAACGAATGACCAATACTAGACCAGTGGTTTTAGCCTTTGAAATCGTAAAAAGTGAAAAGAATTATAGTAGAATGAAACCCATTGAAAAAGGAAGAGAATACAACGAAAATGAAAGGAAAAATAAATTACGAGCGATCCGAGGTCGCAATCCAGTGCTGTGACACCGCGTTGGCGCAGCGGTCACAGCACTGGATTGCGATTGGCTGTTGCGCGGGCGGTTGCGGGTTCGATCCCCACACACGACAACATTTGTATTGGCCATACAGATGTTTGCCGTGGTCTGGGTGTTTGTGCAGTCCTTGTGGGTCTCCCCATCGTGCCTCGGAGAGCACGTTAAGCCGTCGGTACCGGTTCTTATCATGTACACCTGATAACGATCGTTACCTACTCATAGTAGGGAATATATCCGCCAACCCGCATTGGAGCAGCGTGGTGGATTAAGCTCCGATCCTTCTCCTACATGGGGAAGAGGCCTATGCCCAACAGTGGGATATTACAGGCTGAATCGATCTGAGGTCGGGAAGTGGTAGGGAAGAGGGTTTAAGGGTAAAAAACGGTTTATCCCGATTGCGGGTAAACTACAAGTCCTGTGGAAAAAAGTCAAATGGCAAAGTTGTAGGTAATAAAAAGATCTACAACTTTTGTATCTACACTTTTTTCGCTTAACCTCAAAATTCATGTGAAAAATTCAATAAACTAAGTACCTATTTGGTTTTGTATTGTTCGTTTGCAAGAAATAAAATTTCTTTACGTAATTTAATATAAATTTACCTTTTTATGTCCCAAACGCACTGTAATTTTTTTGATTTAAAATATATTTTTTTCACCTTATTTTGACCTCTATATTGAAAAAGCACCCTTATTTTCAATCGAACTTTCTTACGTCAAAATATCAGCTTATCAGCAGCTAAAAATAAATGTTTAGAAAATGAAAAGAATATTTAATAAGACATCTTCAATATTTTGAGAATTTCATAGAGACGAGGGGAAGGGGCTAGGAGAGTCATCCTACCTGTTATTTTTTTGCATTTTTTGAGAACATTTACCATAGTAATGTATATTTTTTTACACCATCAGAAAATAGAGATTTTAACGAAGAAAAATCCCACCGACTTTTTTTAAAAGCTGATATTTTGACGTGAGAAATTTCGATTGAAAATGAGGGTACTTTTTTGATATTGAGGTCAAAATGAGGTGACAAATTAATATTTTAAATCAAAAAAATTACAATGTGTTTGTAAAATAAAAAGGTAAGTTTTCACCAAATTTTGTAAAAAAAAAGAATTTTGTAAGAGATAAAAATAAAAAACTAAAAACTTGTTTTTTGAATTTTTCAAAAATTGTTACTTATGTGAAAAAAGTGCAAATACAAAAGTTGTAGATCTTCTTACTACCTACAACTTTGCAATTGAGGTTTTTTAGATCGCCCGTAATTTATTTCTTCTTTCATTTTCGTTGTATTCTCTTTCTTTTACAATGGGTTTCATCCTACTATAAAAAAAATTTAGTTTCAAATGCTAAGACCACTGGTCATAATATAATAGGTCATTTTTGATTGTAAGAATAGCAAGGACTGAAAACCGATCTTGTGTCATCGAATTCCTCAAATATTTTTTTACAATTTTAATAAAAAAATACAGTTAAAAATCTATATTATTTTAAATTTGCTTGGGTTGTTGCGCGAGGCCCCTGCAAGCGCGAGGCCCCGGGCGATTGCCCCGTTCGCCACCCCCTAAGGCCGCCACTGATTATTAGATATAACTCGAAAAGCACCTACTTGTTAGATCTCAAATAAATTTAAATGGGACCAAATGACACCGTTTAAAAAAAAATAATTAAATAAATAAATAGTGATATCATCTGTTATCTGTTGTATTAATTTTACGCATCGTTCGAGCTCGCATCTGGATTCTGGAACAATTTCGAAGGCGACGTTTCCGGAAACTAATCCTTAATGTCTATAAATTTAATTTATAACTCTTTAAAATACGATTTAAGTGAGTATAATAATTCTGCGACGGAATTATACACTTCTGTTAATTTAACTAAAAAGGAACTTTCTCGAGTCCAATCAAAAAAAAAAAAAACCGCGAGTAAGTGACATAAGCCGGACACGTCGCTGCAAGTCTTCTTCTTCTTCTTCTTTTATAATTGGACTCCCATAGGAATCGCCAAAGTCAGAGTGTTTCGCTGCAAGTCAGTTTTTCATTCTAGTGCTAACAGTTCAAGGCATGTCGATTCTTTCCAAAAAAGATCGCTTTTCAAATCGATTCGAATCGTAACCTGATACATCGATTCATAAAATAATCGAAGTCTAAAAGATCGATTTTTTTTCAAATTTGTATTTACAATCACTACATAAGTAGTATAAAACGATGTCGCTTCCCGCTGTCTGTCTGTCCCTATGTATGCTAAGATCTATTAAACTACGCAATGGATTTTGATGCGGGTTTTTAATACTTAAAGTGATTCAAGAGGAAGATTTATATTTTACGTGCATAGTATAGTAGATAAACACCTAGTTTTAGAGGTTTCTAATGTGATGTCGTAAATAAACACATTTTTTGCACTTTCTTGCAAACGCTGGCTGAACCCTACGAGATAGATCAAAATACAGTGGACCCCCGGTAATCCGGCCCCCGGCTAATCCGGCACCCCCTGTAATCCGACATGGTCTGTTTGAATATTTTGCTAGTGCATGATTGAACGAGTTATAACTTGTACGCACTAGTAGGTACTATTGTGCTCGACGCGTAGGGTATTCATTTTTTTGTACACAATTATTTCCTAATGTAAATTTATTGCATATTTTTTGTAAGTTCTATAGCATTAATGACGTTAGTTTTATAATAAAACGTAAGCTCTCTATTGAGTTGCTTAATTTACTAAAGACATACATAATGAAGTATCATTTTTACTCCTGAATACATATATAATCCTATCATTGAACCTGTAATTTGTCGGATTACAAGGTACTCTTTAAAAAAAAATCCGGACTATAGGGGGTCTTAGGCAGAGTACTCTATAATCCGACAAATTCGGTAATCCGACACTGCCCTCCAAAACGTTTGTCCGATTACCGCGGGTCCACTGTAATGTACTACAGTATTGTACAACTAAAAAAGTCCGCGATGGTATAATTATGTCTCTTAGGAATAACCCACAATAACCATTTTTTATCCTTTACTTTTTACGAGAAATAGTGGCTTATTTACGAAGTGATTTTAGGCAATACAGCATTAATTCTTATGCAATTAAGTACCTTAAATACATTGTGCATTTAATATAGATCAATATGGCCCTTTACAGCATGTAATATAAATGAATATTTTCGAAGATATTAAAGATTTAAAATGCAGGGACATAACGATTGTGGTGGTGAACATACAATTTTTTCGAAGTTGTATGTTCGTACTTTATAAATTTTAAACCGCATTTATAGTCAGTATATTAGTTTGGATAGGATTAGACTAAAACCGTAATTTACCAAGTCAAGAGTAATCTCTAAAGAAAACGTCTTGGTATTGTATAATGACAAAAAAGCTGTGAACTTTGTATATAAAGACATTCTGTTGTATATTTAGTATCAGCATTTCACCCGTGCGAAACCGGAGCGAGTCGCTAGTGTACCTAAATATAAATCAATTTTACAAAAAAACAAGAAAGATACCATAATAAACATTTTCTAGGCTCTCATATCAGTAAATTGAGGAATTTTAGTTCAGGGAACTTGTTAAAATAAAAATTATATTTATTATCATATCAAAGTATTTGGCCGCGTTGGCGCATCGGTCACAGCACTGGATTGCGATTGGCTGTTGCGCGGGTGGTTGCGGGTTCGATCCCCGCACACGACAACATTTGTATTGGCCATACAAATGTTTGCCGTGGTCTGGGTGTTTGTGCAGTCCCTGCGGGTTTCCCCACCGTGCCTCGGAGAGCACGTTAAACCGTCGGTCCCGGTTGTTATCAAGTACACCTGATAGCGATCGTTACTCATAGTAGGGAATATATCTGCCAACCCGCATTGGAGCAGCGTGGTGGATTAAGCTCCGATCCTTCTCCTACATGGGGAAGAGGCCTATACCCAACAGTGGGATATTACAGGCTGAAGCGATGAAAGTATCAGATCAGGTGTAAAAGAACACATTTATTTTCGAAATGTAGGTATTTGTTACATTAAAAAGTTAAGAAACTTTAAGAAGAAGAAGTATATAATACCATGATAGCCATATACATCACGGCTATTTAGTGAACATGGTGATAAACAGAGAATTACGAGTACATATTTTAGCTATTATGGTACTTTCCGTAGTGAAAAATAAATTATAAAATTTGATAAAAATTAAACTTTATATAGAAATACACCATCATATTCTGATTTGGAATCATAAAAGCACATTATTGATTTATTATATTGAAATTAAAAGTCGTATATTTTAATCTGTATATCACGTGACCTAAAACACGAGCCGCCATGGTGTGACGTCATACGTACAATAACAAAGTTCTGTCAGTACTGTCAACAGCTAGGGTACATATATAATATCTATCAATTTTAACTTCAAGGAGTAATAGTTGTGTTCTTTCGTATAATAACTCTTCATATCTTGTTCTAACTGAACTAATATGCATTCGTTACTAATTTGTTGATGGCTGTCATAGTAATTGTAGGCACAGAGCATAGTAATACTTACAGGTGTAGGTTATGTTACTCTCTTAAATACGTCATACACTTTTGTTATTGCACATATTACGTCACCAAAATGGCTGTAGCGTTTTCGCGGTAGTAAAAAAGTTTTAAAATTTAATTTATTTTTATGGCATGAAAGCGTGTTTATTTTGCCAAAATATATTTTTTTGTGGCTTTTTATTAGGAAATCAACATTTTGAAGTACTTTTTCAAACACAGTGGAATACCCTATTGTAAATAATTTTGTTTTTTACCAAAAAAGAAAAAATTGAATCTCGATTTTCAAGGATGAAATATCGATTCACTGAATTGATTCAGTACAACATATCGATTTAAAAATCGATTTATTTGGTCCCAGAAATCGATTCTTAGATTAATCGATTTTAGATCGACATGCCTATTGCCTAGTTCACATTACGAGAAAAGTAAAAGCATTTTACAATTATACCCCGTCCGGCGATTTATTATCTTTTTGACAGGTCACGCCTATAAATTACAATTGTTTTTTTTTTTTCGGAATAACATACTAAAAATTCTACTGTAATTAAATCAATTGAAAGTTCTTCTTAAATAAAATCGATTATTATTTCAAATCGAATAAATAACGTGTGCTGTGACGGGAGGCAGTCACTAATATCAAAATTTCTTGAAGTGTTGACTTGTTGAGAAAGTAATCAAATAAAAGTTTATCTTTCCGTTTATGAGAATATTTTAGAAGGTGAAATCAATATCTGTGTGTGTGTATCATTTAAGGTAAGTGAGATAAAATTACTAGAGTCGACTTCTAGACGAGAAAATCGCCATGTTCAAGGTTAAGTTGCAATTTTCACCCTGGTAGGTAACCTACAAGCTCCCTTGCGGTACACATACCCAAGGCCCGGTTATATGTTTCACCTTGTGAGGTTATACCTACAGGTTCCCTTGAACATATTCTTGAAGTATCTGTGAGAAAATAATAGTGTTCAAGGTTCGGTTCTATGTTTCACCCTGGTAGGTAACCTACAAGCTCCCTTACGGTACACATAAATCTAAAGCCCGGCTATATGCCTTGTGAGGTTATACCTACAGGCTCCTTTGAACATATTCTAGATGTAATGTTTCTTATTTCTAACAAAGCAAGCACCTCGGTTCATAGAGTTAATACATTCAGATGAAACAGAGAGATTACTAGATAACTAAAGAAAGTTCTGGAATTCACATTGAAAGAGAGTTCTAAATTTCCTTGACCGAGTAACTAGAGAAATACTATACTTGCAAAAGATTTTGGTTGTCAAATGGTGTTCATTAATTAAATATTAAAGCATTTAAGAAATTCTAATTGTATTAAGCCACGTATTCATTAGTAAACATTTGTTGATAAACTGGTTATGACTAGCGTTAAACAAGTTTACAATAAACACATGTTTCTGAAACTTGGCCGTCCACACTTGTCAGTTGTTCACAGGATGTCGCCCGAGGAGGTAGTGATGCTCTCTGCTGCTTACATAATAATTCACAAGAGCATTAATCGAAAAAAAAGTTATTTTATAATAAATTTTAATATCATATTATATGTATTTTATTTATATTATATATATTTTAATGTAATAGCGTCCCAAAGAATACTACGTTGGTGATAAAGCTCTATGAGCTTCGAAATTAGGTTGTTGGACCACACTACCTCCATGTTTATAAACTCGCGTAAAACACGTCCACACCTGTTGAATTTTGTTTATAAACTAGATGTTTCGTCTTGCTCTCCACTGGTAGTGGGGAGCACGGCAACACGTATCATAAACAATGTTTCATCACCTATGTTTATGAACTGTTTATAAGCTGTTTACAGAGATGATGAAACATTATGAAACATTGTTTATTAACAGTTTATAAACAGTGTTTATTAACAAATGTTTAGTAATGAATACGTGGCTTAATCATTTTTGGTTATTTTTAACATTCCTTATTAAAGGATTTAAGAAATTATAGTTATCGTATGTAGATAATCATTTTGTGTAATTTTTAACAAAATATAATGTACAATAGAGATGAGAAGATTTACAGTAAAACACAATCAATATTATCACATATTATCACCTTTTTAAAACTTTAACTAAGTGCATATAGAGATTTTATACAAGAGATTTGACTTGTCAAATTGTGTTCATTACAAACCGCGATAAAATCCGAAAAAGTTGTTTCAATATAAAAGTTTTTTGTTTTTCATTTTCATACACTTATAAAAATTAAACTTTTTATGTGTAATAATGATCTCATAAGATAGTTGATTTAGTATCTTTGAGCTATACATATACTGTTAATATGGTTACTTACTAGAATATAGGTTTGCATTTAAAGGTGTCAAATAATTGATTTTAAGAAATAAAAAATACTCTGAATGGATTTTTTTTTTTAATTATACTACATAATCACATAATCTAAGTTATTATGCAGCATTTTATCCTGTCAATTGAATTTGAAAATTAATAAAAGATCCGTAAAAGATCCGCGAGAAAAGTGGCGGATACGGATACGGATATGGATCATATTTTTCACGCGGATATCCGCGGATACGGATACGGATATCCGGAACATCACTAGTATGTTTGTTCGGGTGAAATCTAGCAACTCAATTTTGAAGCAGATATCTTCAACCAATTGAGCTGAAATTTAGTATACACGTTCAATTTGTATGACAATGCATGGTTTGTATGTATGTATGTATGTATGTTTGTTTGTTCGGGTGAAATCTAGCAACTCAATTTTGAAGCAGATATCTTCAACCAATTGAGCTGAAATTTAGTATACAGGTTCAATTTGGATGACAATGCATGGTTTGTATGTATGTATTTATGTGTGTATGTTTGTTCGGGTGAAATCTTTTAACTCAATTTGAAGCAGATATCTTCAACCAATTGAGCTGAAATTTTGTATACAGGTTCAATTTGGATGACAATGCATGGTTTTTATGTATTTATGTATGTTTGTTTATTCGGGTGAAATCTTGCAACTCAATTTTGAAGCAGATATCTAATTAATATCTTCAACCAATTGAGCTGAAATTTTGTTTGCAGCTTCAATTTGGATGCCAATGCATGTTTAACTTTGTGACGTCATTCTAAATCCAATATAGCGGCATACCCAAGAGTGCGAACTAGTTCTTTTTAGTGCACTTCTACAATATGGGTATCAAATGAAAGGGCTTGCTAAAAATAATTCGAATAAAGTGACGTGATAACCGACTAAAAAGTCAAAAATTAATTAAAAGTAAAAAACCTTTTTTAAAAACAAGCTTTTATTTGAATGCGCGAAAACGAAAAAAATAAATTTTTACTTTAAAACTTTTTTGAGATTTGCTTGTAAACAAGTAAATTAAATAAATTGATGTGATTGATTTTAACTATTAAAATTTTCAAACTAAGGAAATACGAGTACCCATATCTCGCGACAAGCTTTTCTATCATATATAATATTATGTGTAATGAACTAATGACTTTATAAGTACATAGATAGTAAAAGTTTTAAAGTAAAAATTATTTTTTTTCATTTTAGCGCATTAAAATAAAAGCTTGTTTTTAAAAAAGGTTTTTTACTTTTAATTTATTAATTAAATATTAAAGCATCTAAGAAATTCCTATTGTATAATCATTTTCGGTTATTTTAACATTCTTTGTTAAAAAGAAATTAGAGTTATACTATGCAGTTAATCATTTTGTTTAATTTTTTACATTCTTAGGTAGCAGAGCGTGGTTAATTAGACAAGATGAGAATCCGTCAAGTAAAAAATCACGTCGAAGAGCAAATTGAACTCGTAAGATTTATCAGTGAAGCTATCACTGATCTAACTCGGGTCGGAGAAGAAAACATTTCTCTACAACGTGTGGAAACGAGAAAAACAGCGTTGCGGGAAAACTGGACCAAATTCTCGGATCAGCATGAGGCGATCAAAATTTCCATGAGGCAGTTGACCGACGAAGAGAGGAACGAGGTATTGAGATTTTCATATTTCGAAAAGGACATGTATCGAACTACTTATGATGCTTACTTAGAAGCATTGGAGAAGATGAATACCTTGTATGATCAGCTTAAACAAATGCAGAGGCAATCACCATCAGTTAGTACTGCAGAGTTCCCTGTTCATTTTGGACCTCGCCTACCGAATCTAGACTTACCAAAATTTAATGGAGCCCCTTCGGAATGGCTGCAATTCAAAGACATGTTCACTTCAATGGTTATCGATAATAATACTTTGTCAGTAATCTGGAAACTTGATTACCTCAAACAAAGTCTTACTGGCCCAGCAGCTGATTTCTTAAAAATGACTTCATTAACAACTGACAACTTTCAAAAGGCGTGGGATGCGCTAGTGTCATTCTATGAAAATAAACGAGTATTAGTTAACTCAGCATTACAATCATTACTTACGATGAAGACGATGACAAAGGAATCTGCGACGGAGATGGAAGGTCTATATTCTAAAATCACACAGATCTATCGAACTCTAGAGAAACTTGAACGACCAGTGGACACTTGGGATGATTTCCTGGTTTTCGTTACGGTTCCACGCCTGGATTCAGAGTCTGTTAAAGCATGGGAACTCCATCTGGGTTCTACCAGAGATCCTCCAACTTGGAAACAATTCATAGAGTTTTTGAAGAGTCGATTATTAACTCTCCAAGCAGTCGAAAAATCCAGAAAGCCTGGATCTCAACATAATCCAAGAGTAACTATGGTTCATCATGCGACTGGAGCTCAAAATATTTTCCAGAAATGTTCTATTTGCTCCGCAGATCATTACATACTTAAGTGTCCAGAATTTATTAAACAACCAATTGAGAAAAAGTTGGCAATTATTAAGGAAAGGAAGTTGTGTTTTAATTGCTTAGGAACTCATATTGTTAAAAATTGTTTTACAACAAAGAGGTGCATGAAGTGTGGGAAAAAACATCATACCGTTATCCATAGATCTGGTTCAACAGGAGCAGCTTCATCATTAAGTACTCAAGCCAATTTAACAGCTTATTCGACTTCAACAACTAATCAAACTGCTAGCCACCTCTCAAGTCAGTCGTTTCAAAACAGGGACATCAAGCCCGAGCAAGAGCATTGATTGATCCCGGGTCGCAAGTATCGTTTATATCGAAAAGATTGGTTGAGCAGCTTCATCTTAAAAAGAAACCAGTAACATTTGAATTGCATGGAATCGGTGCTGTACATGCTGGACGAACTCAAGGTCTTGTATCAGTTGCATTGCAACCTCATTGAGTCATTTTCAACAGCTTCAACTAGCGGATCCTAACTACAATCAACCTGGAAAACTTGATATCATTATTGGAGCAGATTATTATGGTCAAATTTGTCTAGAAGGTCTACTGAAAGGACCAAATAACACACCAACAGCTCAATTAACGATCTTTGGATGGATTCTATTCGGCCCCACTGGTAATCCTACCGTGTTGTTACGTTGTAACAAGTGTAATATTTATTAAATTATAATTATATTTTTTAAACCGAAAATATTATATAATTTAATTAAAACCATTTTTTAAATTAAAACATTACTTTTACATACATTATTATTTTTAAAAAAATAATAAAATATTTTTAATATAATAGATTAAGAAATGGATATGGCATCGACTGCCACAAAAAGGCACAATTTTTAATCATTGCCATTTAGTGACAGTTCGCAGACCAAATAATATTATAATAACTAATGTTTAAAAAAAAATAACTTATTCAGTATCGGCTACTGATCAGTTCTGCATATTTAAAAAAAAAATTGATGGTTTGAGAAAATTTAAATCAAATAGTTTTTTATTCAATTTAATTTTAAATGCGTAACAATTTATTTTAATTTACTTTTCTAACTTACTATTTTTTATTCAATCAAAATAATGAAGTTTTGTAGGTACAAGCACATACCACTTCTAAGCGACTTTGCCGCGTAGAAAGAAGGTCACGCGCCTGTTACAGGTCAGTGATCCTTTAGTTACAAAAATGATGTTATAAAATTTTATTAAATTAAATTGAATTAGTTTGTATGAAAAATTCTTTTTTTTTTATTTTGATGTTAGGACTTATCTGATGGTTTTGAAATACTTCTTTATACTAGTACTAACGGTGTTTTCAATTATCGTTCTATTGTCATCCCCACATTGTATAAAGATAGGAAGGATTGTTGCTATTGTTGCATGTTTCGATTTTAATCCATAGGTCTTCACAATCGGACTCGAAATCAAGTATACGTTGAGACTTATAACGTTTAGAAACCGCGATCAACGTACCACCACCCTCCTTGCCTCTGTCAAAACCGTGACTTTCACGGTCACGCCTGTACAAAACATATCGATCATCAACGATTTCGTTGTCGAACACACTGCCATTCAACCAAGTTTCCGTAAAAGCTATGACGTCGTAGTCGCAACATACAATGTTATTAAATAGTTGGATAGTTTTAGTCCTAAGGCCTCTTACGTTCTGATAGTAAAAATTAATATCAGTGAAGGTGCCTTTCAGTATATTTATGGCAAACTAAGTGCTATTATGACAATTTATTTAACATATCTAAGTTTTTCACATGAACAAAAGCTGATTGCTCGCTTTTGCGCATAAAGATACGTCCGTCACGCACCCATACAAATTGGTATTTTAGTTCCTTCGCTTTTTTTCGTGCCGCGGCATGAAGGGTTTTATTCTCAGAAGTGAGGTTTTCTACGACGTAGATGGGCTTCTTTTTATCTGCTCCAATACCCAAATGGCTAGTGTTGAGTTTATCATCTTTATGGTTCTTATTAAACTTGCTGGTAGCAGCAAGAAACTCGTCGCGCAGACGAGGGCTACTGAACTTCACTAGGATGGAGCGAGGGCGGGGACTAGCACTATTCATTTTAGCCATCCTTGTGCAGTAGTGGATGTTATTTTCACTGATAGGACATTTGATAGTTTTAGCTAGTTGCTGGATAGTATTAAGAAGGTTCTCCTGTCTATGCTCTGGAACACACTGGATCTCAACATTTGAAGAACGAGATTGTTGGTCTAACTGAGCAAGCCTAGAAGATAAAGATACACAGGCTTCGCGCAGTGCTTCATTCTCTCTCCTCATAGTATCTAGTGCAGCGGACTGTTCAGCCTGTGCTGCCTGCACCTTTAGTAGTTCATTGCTGTAAAAGGTCATAGAATCCTCCAGAGACGTTACCACGTTTCGAACCTCTAGTAGTTGTGGAAGAAATTCATGCTTGAAAGCGTTGAGTAGTTCCGCACGAATGATGTCTCTTATACTACTGGATGATATACACGAGCACTTCCCGACGTTGCTGGCAGATATGTTAGAAACGGGAGAAACTGGATGGACAGTGGTAGTTGCTGGAGCGTTGTCCAAAACGCAGGTGCCACTAAGAACAGTGGAAATAGCTGGCATAGGCACAGAAGTAGTAGCAGGATGAGTTGTTGTTGCGAGAGGACTAAAATTCGTAGATGGAGAGGTTTTAGTTCCAGTGGCGGTAGTCACTCTTGATTTCGTGCGTATGGTGACGTACTGCGGCGATGATGTGCATCTAACAGGGGTATTAGTGTTATCGCCCCCTTTACGTTCGTTGCAGCGACATAGCACGCAGATCCAACATGCCTTATAGTTGGTGTCTAAAGCGTTAAAATCTTCTATACTCATATTTAAACATGTATGGTGATACTTTGCCGAGCAGCGAGAACAATTAAGGAAGGGAATATCATCCAAAAACGTTTGGCATCCTTCGCATTCTCCATCTTTGTCATCAAAAAAGTATAAAAATAGATCAAATAAAAAATTTAAATTAAAATAAAAAACTTAAATTAAATGAATGTTTTATCTATCAACTAGGTTTGAACCTAGGATACTATGGTGATTCAATAGTATGCGTTCCCACTGAGCCAGTCACTACACTCGTGTTATGTTGAAAGTATCAAACAAACGGATCAAATCAAATCAAACGGAGTCCGCGCGCGATAACTAGTGTCAGCATTAAACCCAATTTCAATACCATATATGGTAATGGTTGCACGGCGGAAACGATATTCTTTCTAGAACATCGTACACCGTCCTCCTTCCCCCCCCTCGCGGCTAGTAGCCACTACGTTGATTTGTCCCTGAGGTCCAGGGGTAGTCAAATTATAGGCCGTGTTACGACTTCGTTTCACCGTCATATTCTTGCAGACCTCTAGTTCACGAATACTGTTAATACAATGCTATTTCAACCTTTAGGCCGATAGTCCGTATAATCAGTTATAAAATGTAATTTTCTCCTTTTGGTGTGTATTAGTTAAAGATAAAAATATAATCGCTTAGTCAAGTTCATTTCGGTTAGTTTAGCCTTTTAGCCCCCCCCTTTCCCCGCGACGAATAGCAAACTCATAACGAGTATTTATAAAGCATTTCTGCCGAACGAAATGATTTCTTGTCGACGCCGCTGTAACCACTAGATAAAGTATTTGAAAGATAGTGTTATTATAAATTTTCTGTGAAGTGAAGTTTTACGTGTCTCGTTTTTTAAACCCCCTTGGAAACTGGGGGTTCACCCTGCGGGTTGACTCCGGCACTGCACTCTGCGGGTTGACCTCTACACTCCAACCTGCGGGCCGACATCTACATTTCACCCTACGGGTTGAGACCTGCACTTCACGCTTCGGGTTCACAATCGACGCCTGCACATCACCCAACGGGACAAAGTCCGACCTTGCACTCCACCGTAAGGGTGGGAACCAATACAGCGGCCACCGTCTACAGCTTAGGGTCCTTCTGCAAGGCCACCGGGACCCGCTACACACCCCGTGTTCTCGTCTGCATCGGGCAGCCGTAACCGTGCCACGCGTCACCGGATCGGACCGCAATAAGATAAGTCCCCAGTGCACGTCGGTTTATTGTAAAAAGTGCCAAAAGAAACTTTCCTGTTGCTTAGGACCTACTCCCTGAGTGTTAAATTATTAAAGACTTTAAGTATAGTTAATTCAGTTGTTATTACTATTATTACTTATTTATTCTGGTGAATTGTAATTTCAATCAATTATTATTATTTTTTACAATATACATTGTAATTTTTATTTGTGTTTTTTTTTATTGTTACCCCGCCGTCAGGCGGACGTAACAGTGTCTTCAATACAATGTTTTCACACTTCCATTGATGATGAACTTTATGAGCTCATACATAGATTCTGGAAGCTGGATGAGATCCCAGTGAGTAATACGTCTTCTTTCACCCCAAACGACCAAGAATGTGAAAATCACTTTTCTCGAGATTAATTTTTGTTAAGACTGGCTTTTCTAGAAATGTTTATTAAAACTATTTTTAACGTTGATCCGAGAGGTAAGTTAAAATTTTTTTTTAAATAAAGCTTGCGTTATTATGATTTATTGATGATTTTTATTTATTACTGAAATATTCTCATTACAGAATTTATTAAACGATGCCCCTTACTGCTGCTCAAGTTGCTCAGGTGGTCTTGTTAACCGACCAAGGACGGACACAGCGTGACGTGGCGGCAATTCTAAATGTACCGCGTACAACCTTGAGATTTACGCTGAAAAGTTATCGCGAGACTGATCTCTATACACGGCGACCAGGTAGTGGCAGAGTTAGGTGTACCTCCGCCCGCGATGATCGATTCCTCATACTGGAAGTGTTGCGAAACCGTTTCCTCACCGCATTTGAGATCAAGCGACGACTCCAAGCAACACGTGGCATCATTGTCAGCGAGCGAACAATAAGGCGAAGGTTGGAGGAACGTGATTTGCGTGCAAAAAGACCTGCACGAAGACCCGAACTCGAGAGACACCATCGAGTTGCTCGATTAAGATTTGCCCGTGAACACGTGAACTGGACTACCGAACAATGGAGCAAGGTATTGTTTACCGATGAATACCAACAACCATCCTCCTACTTCAAGGAACATTATAAAAAAAGAATTAGCGAAATCGGTTCAGCTGATCTCCAGATTTGCGCTTAGCAACACATTCGGCGATTCATTTTTATATATAGAGAGATTTGTATTTAGTTGTAGTATTTAAGTTGTAGCTTATTGTTTCAGACGAAACAGACCCTAAAAGCATGTTTACAGGACTAAAAAAATATCTAATAAGTAATTAAATTATTTTGAAGATAAATACCACCAACCAGTGAAATAAACCCCAAAATTAATTTCTTGTTAAAAATATATACATATGTATGATACTGTGCACAAAATTAATAATTGTGTGAAAAAAAAACAACCGACTTCAATTACATCAACAAGTAATTTACAACGTAGGTAGACGTAGTAGTCTAGTAAAAACGCGTTATCAAAGATTAATCAAAAAGTTGTGATCAGATCTCAATGAAATTTAAATGTGACAACATGGTAAGCATTAGCTTTCGATTAAATTAAAAATTATCAAAATCGGTACACCCAGTAAAAAACTATGGGGTATAATACAACATAGGTCGACGAAATAATAGTCAATTGAAAACGCATTATTAGATATAACTCGAAAAGTACTTGTTAGATCTCAAATAAATTTAAATGGGACCAAATGACACACACCACCTTTCTATTAAAGAAAAAAATATCGGAATCGGTCCACATAGTCAAAAGTTCTGAAGTAACATACATTAAAAAAATACAATCGAATTTAGAACCTCCTCCTTTTTTGGAAGTCGGTTAAAAAATAAAATATAGTTTTATCCACTACAATATTCTTTCAATCAGCATACACATCTCAATGTTTCACACGTGGCACAACATTATTATCGGGAAAATTGTGCTTTATTAGACCGGATTAAACCCGGGATCTTGTGGGCAAGTATAAATCCTTGCAATCTATTCGCCATCTTAAGTCCAAGCAAGTAAGTATTTAATATTGTGACAGTCTGTAATTAAAGCAGACATTTTTTAACCGACTTTCAAAAATGAGGAGGCTCTTAATTCGATTGTTTTTTTGAAGTGAAACTTCTATAGAATCGTTGTAATTTCAAACCGGATGCAACGAAAAAATGACAGGGAAGGGCGCGCCGCGCTGCACGCCGCTAATTTTAAATTAGCTTTTTTGAAGTTATACTTCTTTTGGGGCGTTAGAAAAAAATGATGAGAGTAAATTTTTACTATGCGCGAACGGAACTACGTAGTTCAGGCATGCATGAATAGATGCCGCCACTAAAGTACCTAGTCTTTAGCATTTCTGAGAGATGGCGCTGTGGAATAATGAGAGTAAATTTTTATTATGCGCGTGTGAAGCGTGAAAAAACGGAACGAAGTTCAAGCATGCTAAAGTAGTCTTTAGCATTTCTGAGAGATGGCGTTGTGGAATTATTTTGGAAGTATTTTAATACTCTAGCTTGAAGTATAACTTCCTACGTGCGTACATAAGTACACACACACTTTTTTTTCTTAAATTAGTTAGCCAAAGAAGTTTCACTTCTATCGTGTGTGAATTGCACACGCACCTTTTTATTTATGTATGTTACCTCAGAACTTTTGACTGAGTGGACCGATTTAGATTATATAATATTTTATGCGTTATATCTAATTTACTTGACTACTTTCTCGTCGACCTACGTTGTATTATACCGCATAACTTTTCACTGGTTATACTGATTTTGATTACTTTTGTTTTAATCGAAAACTGCTGCTCGTTTTGGGGTCTCGCGTCTCATTTAAATTTGATCGAGATCTGAGGACTAGTTTTTGAGTAATCTTTGATATGAATGTTAACTTAAATAAAAATTCTTTCACGGTTAGATAGTCCATTTATCGAGGAAGGCTATAGGCTATATTATATCATCACGATAAGACCAATAGGAGCGGAGCACCAATAAAGAATGTCTCAAAATAGGGGTATTTTGAGAGTTTCCGCTGCGTGCGCTGCGTAAACAGTTAAAGTTTCGAAAGAATCATCTATGATAGAATTGTACTTATTCCACGCGGACGAAGTCGCGGGCAGAAGCTAGTATGTAAATAAAATAAAAAGTATTACGTCAGGGTCAGGGTATTTTTAGTGGACATCTAGACCCAGCATCAAAAGCACTTTCGTCAAATTGAAAACAACGGATGAATGTCGTAGCTCTGGCGTTTTAGGTTGTACCAACATGATAACAACAAACAGAAAAATACTTTTTTTTAAACCTTTCAAACCTAATTGATACCTAACACAGTAAAAAAACCTGTGTGGTTTTATGAAACCACGGTAAAAGTGAAACTTTTTTTTCGCATTATAGACATTTAACTAAAAATTTTTAGAATAATATTCCAATAAGGTTATAAAAATCGCTTTATCAATCTTACCGCGCGGCCGACCGTCGCGCGACATGCAACACACAGACGAAAAAGTTTGAGACGATGTAATGAAAGTTTCACTTTAATAACTCACATAACAATGATTTAATATGTACCAGAATAAGTAAATAATAGCCTAATGTACAGCCAGCAAGACATTATATATCCGATAATTTATTCAGAGCACTTTCCTACAGAAAATAAAAATTTATATCGAATGGTAGGGTCAAACCGTATTAAAAGGACTTAACATATTTATTGCGGTTATATACTATGTTTTATTCATGTTTACGGAACTTTCTTTTTGAGATGTTCACAAACGCGGCCACGATAACCGCGAGTCTCAAAAGGGCTTAGCAGACTGAGTGCGTTGCAGGGCAATGCGGTAAGGGAACTGCGAAGTAGACATGGGTAACTCATGAGAGAAAGATACAAATGAAACATTTCTTTTCAATTGAGCTAATCTTTCACCAGCTCACTTGCATTTCATATGTATCTCCAGCTCACTAGGGTTATGATTCATTTTCGAGATACTGACGGACTGAGAGAGAGTAAACGAGACCGGACGATGGCGCTAATCATGCGAATGAGAGAGACAGCTGTAACTCTGTTACTGAGCCAGAGTAAACGAGATGGGACGATGGCGCTTATCATACGAAAGAGAGAGATAGCTATAGCTCTGTATCTTTTCGATTCATATTGTATCATACGATGAAACACTTGTCAGTTGTCATTCACTGAGCCAAATGAGATGAAGAGACAATTGAGTGATATATATCCTAAGATCAAAATCTATACTAATATAATAAAGCTGAAGAGTTTGTTTGTTTGTTTGTTTGTTTGTTTGTTTGTTTGTTTGTTTGTTTGTTTGAACGCGCTAATCTCAGGATCTACTGGTCCGATTTGAAAAATTCTTTCAGTGTTAGATAGCCCATTTATCGAGGAAGGCTATAGGCTATATAACATCACGCTAAGACCAATAGGAGCGGTGTCCACGCCGACGAAGTCGCGCGCAGAAGCTAGTGATATATATCTCTCTTATCTTTTCAGTGATATATATAAACTTCGCACGGCTACTACGAAGAATTGACATGCATTTGTATATAATACAGTAGATGACTCCACAGATGTTTTCCGTTCTTGCTAACTCATAAACGCGTACAGTTTATATAATCGTTACGTTTTTATCGCAATTTTCTTTCGTAAAATAAAGTGTGACGTCCGCTCTGGTCTAAAAACATCGACGGTCGTAGGTTCGATTCCCGCTCGGAGTGGATATTTGTGTTTATACAAATATTTATTTCTGGTCTGATTGTTAGTCCTTGTGGGTCTCCCCACCGTGCCTCGGAGAGCAAGTCAAGCTGTCGGACCCGGTTGTCATTATGTACACTTGATAGCGATAGTAACTCATAGTAGGGAATATATCTGCCAACCCACATTGGAGCAGCGTGGTGGATTAAGCTCTAATCCTTCTCCCACATGGGGAAAGAGGACTATGCTCAGCAGTGGGATATTACAGGCTGAAGCGAAAATTAAGTTTTAGATTTTTTTTTAATGATTAATAAAATCGTTAAAATCCTTCTCAAGGGCGTGGCCGGGAGAAATAAGGATTCCCTAGAGGAAAACAACTAACTTGAACCCTAAACAGTCTGGAAATAGTGAACGACTTCGACACAGCATAGGTATACTTGACGATGGCTTGCCGTCATAGTCACAGTGATAATTTTTTGTATACATGCAGATATCTCACGTGAATTGGGCATTTTACCTTGACTCGTGTGATGGACAACAACACAGGATTGTTATTCCAATGGGGATCAGAAATTACAAGGCATTTTTGGGAATAAATAGTTTTAAAATAATCGAAATTTGTTAGGTTACTGTTTGTTTTCTTGGCGATTTTTAAGAAATACGTTCGTCTAGTGACTAGACTAGACTCTAGTCCATTTACGAGTAGGTATGTATTAATTATGGTTACTTTCATTATAAAGATTTGTTTTGTGGAACGCACTAATATCTAAAACTTCCAATTAAAATATTATTTAATTGTCTAATATCCCGATTATCGAGGAAGGCTATAGGCTATGTAACACCATGCCACGACAATGGAAATTATTGATAAAAATAACAGTAGCCGCATCCAGTGTGAAGTGCTCTTAAAGTCTATCGTCCGGAGTTACGTAGATCGAAACGAAGGTTCACTGTGGCCGGTATTAGTTCCCACGGTTGCTTTGTCTTCTGACAGAGATACATTTAAAAGCTTCTGTGGTCTAATTGTAATCTTCCTAATGGTTGTTTCTGTTTTATGTGTAAGAGTCATTGAATCGTAATAAGCGAAAAATACATAGTATAAAAAATATAAATATGTTCAACATACGCGAAATATCATCTGTTCTTTAAGTACGTATATAACTTAATAATTGTTTTAGGTTACAGCCGCTTGAGAAATACATAGTCTGGCCATAAATACTGTTACAATTAAAAATTAAACAAAATATTACATTTGAAATTGGAATCGTGTCATTTTAAATTGATTGTTCATGTGTTTCATTTTCGCGCCAATACATATTTGGGGCAAGAGTATGTATGAATAAAATTTGTATTGTACATGGAAAGAGTTGTATCTTGGTTGTATCCTTCTACATCGAGAAAGAGGCCTATGCCCAGCGGTGGGATGTCACAGACCGAACCAATATCCACATTAGTGGTGCCTGTTTTATTTTCACTTGGTATAGCATGTGCTTATTGAGACCAAGTAATAATTATTATAGGAATCAGCTTGGACGATCTCTTTTAGTAGGTACCTAGTAGTAATCTATAATTAATATAAAAGAGATTTTCACCCATTGACTCATAACGATATCTCTGGAACCATAAGGCGTAGAGACTTAAAATTTGGTAGGAATATTCCTTCGCCAAGTAGAGACCCACAAGAGGGGGTTACGGGGGTTAATAACATAAGTGGCAAAACAACGTTTGCGGGGTCAGCTAGTATTAATATAAATTCCATATAAATGTAGGTATTTATTTCCGGTAGTTTATAGTTTTATACTACTACGTGTTTTGGCGCAACGGTCACAGCACTGGTTTAGGGCTGTTGCGCTGGCGGTTGCGGGTTCGATCCCCACACATGTCAAACATTTTTATTGGCCATACAGATGTTTGCCGTGGTCTGGGTGTTTGTGCAGTTCTTGTGGGTCTCCCCACCGTGCCTCGGAGAGCACGTTTAGCCGTCGGTCCCGGTTGTTATCGTGTAGGTACAATTGATAGCGATCATTACTCAAAGTAGTGAATATATATCCGCCAACCCGCATTTGAGCAGCGTGGTGGATTTAGCTCTGATTCTTTTCCTACATGGAGAAAGAGGCTTATGCCCTGTAGTGGGATATTACAGCACAGCAAATTGTAATTAAAATACGAATCTGTCTTTTAATTTTTTGTCTTAGCTTTATTTAAATACTGTAAATTATGTTGAATGTTTATTTAAAATACGAAAAATAAAATCAATTTCGTAAGTGTAAAATATTTACCTAATTAGAATAGATCAAAGCATTTCTATTCCGTCTAGGACAATAAATAGATTAATTAAATTTAATGAATGTTTAAGTAGGAGATAAGAGATATTGTCTTTAGTAACTTTTATCTTGGAAATAATAATTAGAAGGACAAGTAGAATATATTTTATTAAAATAAATAAGACGGGGGCGAAAAATTGTTATTGAAGGAAATATTGTAATAATAATTGTGTTGGTTATGGAGAAAAATGACTTCAATTGACGTCGACAGGTACAATACTTACGCATTATTAGGTATAACTCAAAAAGTACTTTTTTATGCAATTTGGTCGGCAAACAAGCGTAGGTACGGCTCACCTGATGGTAAGGGATAGTAGCTTATAGATGTCTGCAACACCAGAAGTATCGCAAGTGTATTGACGGTCCTAATCCCGATTCCCCCCAAGAGCTCCGGTCACCTTACTCACCACAGGAACACAACTGCTTAAAAGCAGTATTATTTAGCTGTGATCTTCTGTAACGCCGAGGTACTTCCCCAGTCAAGCTGCTCCGAATTTGAGCAGGATATTTCCTGCCCTACCTCAGTTTACTCAACTTGTCAATTCAATTTATATAAATGGGACCACACGACAATTGCCAATAAAATATGAATTATCGCAATTTGTACATTCAGTAAAAAGTTGTGAGGTAACATAATGTAAAAAACAGTTGAATTGAGAACCTCCTCCTTTTTTATAATTTCGTTAATTAGAGGACTTGTTAGTGTGAGAAGATCGTATAGGTATAGACCAAAAAAGAAAGATACAGGAGTATGCTGTCTTTATTTTAATCAATATTATTTCAATAAATGCCCTGTCTTATGGAAAGTTCAAGTAGCTAACAGAAGACAGGAAAAAATGGAAAGAATTGCATCGACAAGAGCAGCGACTTTCAATAAAAATAGGTAGAAAAAAAAGTGTACTAAACTGACAGCAATAGTAATTAAATAAATAACTTTTGTATAAAAATATAAAATACTTTATATAAACTCTCTTTGTTTTAGTTTTGTCATTACATTAGCCCTTTGTGAAATAGTGAAACAAAATTACTCTCTTTAACTGTGCTATCATTTTAAATCACACTCAAACTCATAAAAGTAGGCTATGCTCGTATAATGTTAGCACAGATTAGTATGAGATAGTATTTTAGTTTTTATACTCCCTTCGCTCCCTCGTGTACTTTGTGGTCCTAATATCATTTTTAAATGTTTAATGTTTATTTTCCAGCCAGTATAATAACCCACAGATAATTTATCAATTCTGTATTTCGTAACTGTCACAGATAATAAAAATTAATTTTAGAATTACGACAGACAAACAAGAAATTAATGTATTGTTATAAATTGAATTCAAAACCCTAAAAAAATACGCAACTTTTAATTGTATTTGAAGTATAATTATAAAATTATAATAGTCCTTAATAAGTTAATTAAAGTCAATGTCAAACTACCATCGTTTTGAAATTTATATCCTGCTGACAAGAATTAACAAGAAGATCTTTGGTAATTAATTTATTAGTACCTGGGTGACCGAGCCTAGCTCGGTATTTTCATTTTATTTTTTGTTTTTTTTTCTCGGTATTTTTATATTTTAATTTTATTTAAATAATAAATCCCGAGTGAAATTTAAAAAAAAGAAAAAACTTATCTGGAGACTGAGATTCGAACCCGTGTCAACGCGATTTGTCACCCACCGTTTTCCTAATTACGCTATTACGGTTGTGATGTCAGTAGTGAAATTAAGCTTCGTAATAATTGTAATGATTTTTTTCATTGCCTAAAAACAGGGATAAAACGACATTTTTTTTAAATGAATCCTAGCTAGATCAATTTTTCGCCCCCGAAATCCCCTGCATACTAAATTTCACGAAAATCGTTGGAGCCGATTCCGAGATTCAGATTCTATATATATATATATATATATATATATATATATATATATATATACATATATATATATATACAAATTAGTCTTACAAATCTATTGTAGAAGTTCTAAAACTAGAGCAAAACAATGTACTTATGGAAATCAGTGAAATGCGAAAACATTATATATTCAGACTTTGTATTTCACACTCTATTGAACACATTTTCAGCGAGATTCTGCACATTTGTCTGGGAACCGCGCAGACTAAAGACTAGACGAGTGTCAATTATCTGATGTAAAGCCTTTGAACTTCCTATCTCTGAGTGCAGACCTCTATTCAGTATTCCTTATGGCGGACTTGTGGTTGTAACTTCACTCAAATTTATATCGAGAAATTCGCGAGAACATAATGTCTTTAACTTAATAAAGGTAAAGTATTTTAAAATGCAGTAATGCTAGACCCGATTTAAAATGGTGATTTTTTTTCTAAGTATTCTGTAATATACAGCACGCCTTTGGATTTCGACTATTACTGAATGAAAATTAAATAGTAAAAAAATATTACGTAAATTAGATCACAACATGGATTGTTGGACGCTCATAATAATAGGACACAATACACTAGAAATTTTTCGGATCATTCATCATCATTTTCTGGGTGTATCCATGTAAAATTACTCCTGGATACAACAATTTACCAAGACCTAGGCTATGGACTTATGTAACAGGAAGTATCTGTTTTCAAAGCTTTTGTAAAATTTGACGTCATTACATTTCTTTTATAATTACAATTGTAACATTAATTGTTAAACCTATTTTACTAAATTCATGTTAATATTACCATTTATTTAGTTTAATCGTATCCAAAATATGGAATAATATTTTTCAGATTTCAATATTAAATAAATAATAATTAAATGAATACCTAACACTCAAAGGCTTCCACTAAAATTGGCTCCTGTGTCGGGAGTCCGGAAACACAATACACAAGCAAAAATACCCAGACCATGGGAACCATCTTTATAGCCAATACATAATGTATGCCATGTACGACGATCGAACTCGAACCCGCAACCGTCAGCGCAACAGCCATAAACCAGTGCTGTGACCGTTGTGTCAACTCGTCGTCAGTTTATACATTACACAGACAAAACTGCGAAAGTCTTTGGTTTACGCCTGCCTCAGTATTCACATTTGACATTTGAATTCGATTGACTGTCGAAATAAAACATTCAATTCAATACGTTTTCATGGATTATTGCTTGTGAAGGAATTTAGATGTGATTAAATATTTAATAAAAAGAATTCTTCAATAACTTCTTCAATATAAAATTAATTATTTATAAACATTGGAATCCGAAATATTAATATGAGTAAATATGCAGTACAAAATTATAAGAAAGCTTGAATTGCTTCGATATAATTAAGACATCAACCTCTGATTGTTGGTTCGATTCACGATGGGAGCGAATTCCCTGTTATTTACAAATATTTTTTCGTTAGACCCTGATGATTTTAAGCACTCACGTTCTATCGCGTTTTAGAAAGCAGGCAATGCTCTCGATCCATATACTTAGTTACTGTTACTCTAGGTAGAGAAACTATCAAAGCGGCTTTATAGAAAAGATGCTTGCCTTGTTTTATAACGCCTGTAGGCTATTATAATCAATTAAACTTTAGAGACTTGGTTATAACTTTCAGTTTGGGTTGGATTGAATGAACTTTATAATCATAATATTTATCAGAACAAAATCAGCAATAAGTACCTACTATTTCGAACGTTTTTATGAGATTCTAAGAAATCTTGAGACAAAGAAGTTACATTTTTTAAAATCAAATAACATTTCTAGGAAATAACAATTGAAGTAGAGAAAGATGAAAATTTCTACATTCGAGTGAAAATTTTGCAGTTTCGCGGAAACTAAAATTGAATAAGAACGAAGTGCCTCGACCGTTGATGACGTCATGATTCAATTGTGATTTAGTATTTCAAGATTTCATTTATTTATATAGACTGTATACAGCGAGAGATTTCAATTTTTGCTTGAAAGCAGTATTTAAATCAAACTTGCCATAAATTTTAAATGTATTTCTTAACTAGCTGTGCCTGCGACTTCGTCCGCGTGGGATGCCAATACCGCACTAAACCCCTGCGAGAGCCTTCAGACTTGCTTTATGTACAGCTACTTGTAGCACGAGCTCGTTTCGGCAGCTCGACGTCACGACGCGCCTTTTCTGCCTGAGTGGCTGGCTGTGGACACTACTCTTGCCAGCCCAACTCCTTCAGGAAGCCTAGCAGACCCTTCACGTTGCCGACGACTTCCTGGAGCGACCTCGTAGTCCCGAGGTGTCGTGCCCCGTAGTGCGCCACACCAGCGCATTCCAGCAGGATGTGTGCGGCCGTTTCTTCTGCCTCCATGCACGCTCTACTTAGGGGGCTGTCTGTAACACCCAGGGTATATAAGTGTTTGTTAAACTATAGGTACTTTGTTAACTTATGCACAGCTAACAACCAAACAGATTTTTTACAACCAAATCCAGTGCGCAAAACGTTTAAGCGTGGTTTATTGCAAGAAAATATTCCACTATTTATAAAACTGACAAAGATAATATTTATTAGTATTATAGGTTAATATTTATTCTAACTGATTGTTTGTGTTTCCGGACCCCAGACAGAGGAGAAAATCCTACTGGCAGCCGTTGAGTGTGAAGCGTTTTTTTTACAATTTAAAATTAGTAGGATTTTAGTATTGGTTATACTTTTACATAATATAAATCATGACGTGTATTTACCGTTAAATTGTGATTAAACAAAAGGTTGGTGTCCCTGGCCTGTGGTCGAAAATGAAAAAAAGCACTTGCAAGTTACGTGAGCGAGATTAAAAAAGTTTAATAAAAAAAGTTTAGCAGATTAGAGTGAACGACGAATAAACAGTTTTTTTTTTTTTTTAGTAAACAATGTAAAATGTTAAAATAGTCGAAGTATGACTTATTTGATTCTTCAATGTTGGTACATCGGTAAAAAGTAATAAAATTAATAAAAATATTTATAAAAATAATTGTTCAATTAACTTTGTATTCGTATTTCTTAACATAATTATAGTAGTTTTGAATATACCATTTTCATTTAGTGTTATTTTTAAATTAAATTTTTTAGGAAAAAAATGTAAGACCTAAAATAAGGTAGAAATAATATAGCGAGGCAGTGACAATATAAAATTCATGAATATTCATTGTCTTCTGATATTCTAATTAAACGATATTCTTAGTTAAGTTGTGCCATTAATTAAGTTTGAAGGATTTATTAGATCATTCGATTCGCAGTGATTTATTTCATTTTTAGATGGAATCTTATTAAAATGCGATAGGGATTATTTCTTAGTTTGTAAAATTTCTTTAAAAGTATTGACGTCATAATATTTTATGTCATTTCGCTTCAACCTGCCACTGCTGGGTAGGCTAGGCCCCTTTCCCCATGTAGGAGAAGGATCACAGCTTAATCCACCACGCTTCTCTAATCCGGGTTGGTGGATATATTCCCTACTATGAGTAACGATCGCTATCAGCTGGTGTACAAGGTAACAACCGGGACCGACGGCTCAACGTGCTCTCCGAAACACGGTGGTGAGACCCACAAGGACAAACACCCAGACCACGGCAAACGTCTGTATCGCCAATACAAATGTTTGTCATGTGTGGGGTTAGAACCCGCAACCGTCAGCGCAGTCACAAACCAGTGCTGTGACCGTTGCGCCAACGCGTCGTCGTTATGTTATTTAATATTATGATTATTATGATATTAAACATATTTTATGCAAAATGTTATTGTGAAATAGATTCAGACAAAAAATAAATGCACCGAAACTCTACTGCAGAAAAGTTCTATGAAAATAAATTTAACGTGTTAAATGGAATTGTTTTTTATACAGTGGCGTATTAATTTTAAAGTACAGTATTTTTAACATCCAGGTGTCGATAAAGTACAGTCAATTTGAGACGTAATCACGTGTTACGTAGTGGGCAAAGTCAATGCTTTTTCACGTTACCGCCTAAAGGAATGCCCTTGGGAACATTATCTTGTTTAACATTTTAATTAAATATCTATCTACTAAGATATCAAAAACAAGTTTACAACCAACACAGGTGACCTCTCAATATAAATATTACACCTAAGACACATTAAGCTACAGTACCAGTCTATTTAGGAGTCCAGATTAGTATGGTCGTTGACATACTCGTACAGCAGTAGGTACAGGGCCGGATCTACCATATGGCCTTTTGGGCTTCAGCCCAAGGGCGGATCCAGCTTTGGCGCCAGGGGGGGGGGGGTCACAGTCATGGTCAAGGCGCCAGGGGGGGGGGTCACAAAGTCGTGGTCAAGTAAAAATAAGTTATAATTTAAATTTTATAATGATAGATACAGGTAAAAAGTAGGTATTTTATTAATCTATGTAGGTAATGTACTTAAAAATACCTATATTGTGACAAAAATCTTGTTTAACAATTTTAATTAGTGGTCCACCTAGGTCCTGGACACAGTCCCGGGGGGGTCATGACCCCCGTGACCCCCCCACCTGGATCCGCCAGTGCTTCAGCCCAGGGCCCCGCGGATTCAAGAAGCCCCCAGCTAAGTCAATTCAAAGTCAAAAATAGACGACAATGAGATGTATGGTGTGTGAAATCAATAATTTTATTAAATTATTTATTCTTATATTACTTCGAACTGACAGTTAAAATGTTCGGCTGCCATTACACATTCATCTCAATCGTGGTCAAATTTGGTGGGCTCCTAATAAGTATTAGCCCAGGGCCCCCTGACCTCACGGTCCGGCCCTGAGTAGGTAGGTAGGTACTATTGAAAGCGTAAACAAAGAACAAAAAAAAAATAAAGAAGTAAATTAAAGAAAAATCAAAGTAGGTGTTATTTTTAATTCTGTCTCAACAAGAATGTTAACCTTTTATGCGTTACTAGACGCTTCAGTTTTCTCTCTCTTCGCTTCATTTATCTCCGCTTCATCTGTCTGAAAAGATTTAGAGTGTCATGTGAGTGTTAAATAAATTAAAAGTAAAAAACCTTTTTAAAAACAAGCTTTTATTTGAATGCACTAAAACGAAAAAAAAAAATTTTTACTTTAAAACTTTTACTATCTATTTATAAAGTCATAAATGTGAGTGAGACTCACATTTAAGTCAAGAGCTAGATGATGCATTCTGCACCAGTATGCCAGAGACAAATGACGGTATGTCTATTGATGAGGAGTGGCGTTTATACGCTGAGAACCTCCACGCCTGTGCCTCACAAGTTATTGGGAAACCGGAAAAGAAAAATCAAGATTGGTTTGATGATTCCGAAGTGGAAATAAAGAAGCTCGTTGAGGACCACAGACGTACCCTTCTTTCTTCAGACGTCTCTGAGCGGAGAACTGCTAATCATAGCCTAAAAGTAAAAGTGCGTGCCCTCAAAGATAAATGGTGGGTAGACAAAGCCAATGAAATTCAGCGTTATGCTGATACCAATCAGACTGGTAGATTTTTTGAGAGTCTCAAAGCTATCTTCGGCCCAAGATCTAAGAAAGTAGCTCCAATTTTCAACAAGGACAAGACTCAACGGCTTACTGAACAGAAAGATGTTCTTGCCCGATGGGCAGAACATTTTAATGACGTTCTTAACCCTAGTGCACAGACAGCTGACTTATTGTTTATAGATTCCCTCGAAAGTTTACCGGTACTTGAAGACCTGGCAGAACCACCATCCTTTGATGACTTTATGAAGGCACTGAATAGGCTGAGAAATCACAAGGCACCTGGGGTAGATGGTTTACCGTCTGAATTATACAAATACAGCGGCCCTTACGTCAAAAACAGGTTATTCCAACTTATCCTGAAAATATGGGAGAGTGAAGTAGTTCCGCAGGATTGGAGAAATGCCTCCATCTGTAAATTGTACAAAGGCAAAGGCGACATCGCTGATTGCGGCTCGTACAGAGGTATCTCTCTTCTCTCAGTAGCTGGGAAAATCTTATCCCATATTATAAACACCCGTCTATCCCAACACGCAGAAACCATACTTTCCGAGACCCAGTGTGGTTTCCGGCCAGGCCGAGGTACGGTAGATGCTATCTTTGTCGTAAGGCAAATCCAAGAAAAGAGCCTGGAACAATACCGTCCTCTTTATATGTGCTTTGTAGATCTGGAGAAAGCCTTTGATAGAGTCCCGCGTGAAGCCCTGTGGATGGTGCTAAAGAAAATTGGCTGTCCTGGAAAGTTGTTAAACTTGATACGTCAGTTTCATGACAATATGACGGTTAAAGTTCGACATGAAAATGACTTTTCAGACCAAATACCAGTAACCAGTGGCGTGAAACAGGGCTGTGTCTTGGCTCCCACTCTGTTTTCTCTATACTTTGCCTTTGTTATGCGGGATGTGGTCAGAACTTGCAATAGTCAAATTGAAATTAGCTCCAGAACAGATAAGGGCATATTCGATCTATCCCGTTTCAGACCTAAGAGACAAGTTTCCAAGCTCTCTGTTCTAGACGTTTTATATGCTGACGATGTTTGCCTTATGGCCGACTCAATAGAGTCTCTTCAAGCCTATGTGGACTCCTTACACGCGTCGTGCCGCAGGTTTGGTCTGGTTATAAGCACCAGCAAAACTCAGGTTTTAAAGCAACCTGCTCGTGGTTGTCTTGCTGACCAATCCGCTATCAACTTGGATGGCTCTGCATTGGAGGAAGTCCCATACTTCAAATACTTAGGCAGCAGACTAAAGCACGACAACACACTAGAATCAGAAATACCAGCCCGAATAGCAGGTACTGCAGCGGCCTTTGGCAAACTTAAATCCCGTGTCTGGAATTCACACGACCTCAAATTGCAAACTAAAATATTAGTGTACAAAGCGATTATCCTGCCTACATTATTGTACGCTTCAGAGACTTGGTGCTGCTATAAAGCAGATATCAAGAAGTTAGACACATTTCACCTCAAATGTCTAAGATCCATATTGCGCATTAAGTGGCAGGACCGAATTTCAAACACCGAGGTATTGCGTCGTACAGGTATGTCTGGAATTGAAGCTCTCGTAATGAAAAGTCAACTGAGATGGAGCGGTCACGTCCTACGCATGCCCGATAGCAGACTACCGAAGGCAGTCTTCTATTCTGAGCTTTCAAACGGAAAACGAAAACAAGGCGGGCAATACCTTCGCTATAAAGACGTGCTCAAACGTAATCTTGTGGCTTGTCATATACCAACTGAGAGTTGGGAGAGTCTGGCACGTCAAAGATCGGAATGGCGTCGAACCATTCACAAAAGTGTCGACCTTTTTGAATCTGCGCGTCTAGAAGACCTTGATGCGAAACGCCAAGTACGGAAGACTAGGCCAAAACCCTCCTACTTTTACACATACGATTCAGCTGGCCAACTATACTGTGCATCTTGCAACCGAGTCTTCAAAACTAAATTCGGTTTCGCTAGCCATATTAGAGCCCACCAGCGTAATTTTTAGGAGTCGCCGTCACCGGATACGGTGTGGACGACATGTATGTATGTGTTATAAAGTCATTACACATAATCTATATGATATAAAAGCTTGTCGCGAGATAGTACTCGTATTTCCTTAATTTGAAAATTTTAATAGTTAAAATCAATCACATCAATTTATTTAATTTACTTGTTTACAAGCAAATCTTGCGACAAGCTTTTATATCATATAGATTATGTGTAATGACTTTATAAATAGATAGTAAAAGTTTTAAAGTAAAAATTTTTTTTTTTCGTTTTAGTGCATTCAAATAAAAGCTTGTTTTTTAAAAAGGTTTTTTACTTTTAATTTATTTTTGACTTTTTAGTCGGTTATCACGTCACTTTATTCGAATTATTCTTAGCAAGCCCTTTCATTAGATACCCATATTGTAGAAATGCACTAAAAATAACCAGTCCGCACTCTTGGATATGCCGCTATATTGGATTTAGAATGACGTCACAAAGTTAACCATGCATTAGCATCCAAATTGAACCTATATTCAAAATTTCAGCTCAATTGGTTGAAGATATCTGCTTCAAAATTGAGTTGCAAGATTTCACCTGAACAAACATACATACATACAAACCATGCATTGTCATCCAAATTGAACCTGAATACAAAGTTTCAGCTTAATTGCTTGAAGATATTTGCTTCAAAATTGAGTTGCAAGATTTCACCCGAACAAACATACATACATACAAACTATGCATTGTCATCCAAATTGAACCTGTATACAAAGTTTCAGCTCAATTGCTTGAAGATATTTGCTTCAAAATTGAGTTGCAAGATTTCACCCGAACAAACATACGTACATACATAAATATATACAAATCATGCATTGTCACCCAAATTGAACCTGTATACAAAATTTCAGCTCAATTGGTTGAATATATCTGCTTCAAAATTGAGTAGCAAGATTTCACCCGAACAAACATTCATTAAATTTACATACATACATACATACATACATACATTGCAAGTTAAATAAAAGCTTGTAAAATGACTCCGTTTTGTCTTTAGGCTTGTAAAGCATTAAATTACCGTATATAATGAAACGTGTGGAGTTCTTATTTATCTACGTCAACTTATTACATTCGTGTTTGAGAATTTTAGCACTGAAAAGTAACCTCAAAACACAAATTTCAGATGACATATTTTTTCGTTAATGAAATGTGTGTGTGTGTGTGGGACGCCCTCCGGCCCGTTGGACCGACGATCTACGTAAGATTGCCGGCGTAGGCTGGATGAGGATCGCGGAAAACCGGGATGTCTGGCGCGAACTTGGGGAGGCCTATGTCCAGCAGTGGACTGCGATGGGCTGATGTGTGTGTGTCAGTGGCGTAGCGTGGTTGTCGGCCGCCCGGGGCGGAAGAAAATTTTGCCGCCCTTATTTAGGTATTTCAATTTAATGTATACTATACATTAAATACATTATTACAGATAACTTTTCGGCAAGAACAGTCATCATTCTTTTACATTGTACAGGTTATATTTTAAACAAAAAGCTGATAAAGCTGTCCCTTGCATCCTGTATGTAATAGAAGTCATTCTCGCTGATTATTATTAGTTTATCTCCTTATTCGTTCACTCTTGACAGAGTGGTCGTGGTTGATGACGATTTATTGGCTAAAGCAGCCCCCGCAATACGCCTCCACTTGATGAGGTTTTCAGCGTCTCCAGAACTCTGGACTATGGACTAACTGAGGTAGGGCACAGCAGGAAATTTCCTGCTCAAAATTGGAGCAGCCCGACTGGGGTAGTACCTCGACCTTACAGAAGACCACAGCTAAATAATACTGTTTTCAAGCAGTATTGTGTTCCTGTTGGTGAGTAAGGTGACCAGAGCTCCTGGGGGGGATTGGGGATAGGGTCGGCAACGCGCTTGCGATGCTTCTGGTGTTGCAGGCGTCTATAGGCTACGGTTTTACCATCAGATGAGCCGTACGCTTGTTTGCCAACCTAGTTACATAAAAAAATAATAATGGAGATCTGTGTTGCAGCTTTGATTAGGTCTGTTTGTCCAACGCGTAGGTGATCGACCGCGTGACCGCTTGTCCTCTTCCTGCCCCTGGACAACGAGTCGCGCCATGGATTGTTCGTTTCGAACAAAGTGTCCGAAACATTTGTCGACGATAATCTCTGCTTGATATTTAATTCCTTCAGGATCGAAATGTTGGTCCTAAACGCTGCCCAAGGGATCCGCAGTAGCCGCCGCCAGCACCACATCTCGAGTGCATCGATTTTGCGTCGGTCTTTGAGTCTAACAAAATAAAAATAAAACAAAATATCGGGAAGACTAAGCTTCTCATCAGGCGGACTTTCGTGGCTTTGGCGATATTATGGTTGCACCAGAATCTTTTCAACTTGTCAACGGCAGATCGTGTAATAGCACATCTCCTTCGAATCTCGTCTTCGCGTCCTCCGGTGCTTGTAATAGTGGAAACGAGGTACACATAAGATTGAACAACCTCACAGTTGCCAATCATAGAGATGTCAGGATGGCTTAGTTCAGCTCGATCCACTATCATCATCTTGGTCTTGGCTCTGTTGACCGGCGTAAGTCCGAAGAAGAGGCTTGTTGTCTCGAGAAGTGTCAGCAGGTATTCCATGTCCTCTTTTGTTTGAGTAAGAAAAGAGTATAGTATCATCGGCATACCTTAAGTTAGATATCTTTCTACCTCCCACTGAAATTCCTTTGTCCCCTTGTTCCAGAACGATTCTCATCAACAGGAGTGGAGAGAGAATGCACCCCTGACGAACGTCAGCTGGTGTATGAAAACTTTCCGAGTCAACGTCGTCTATTCTAACAGTCGCAGTTCAATTCTCGTAAAGTCGGCGTATGAGACGAACCATGTGGATAGGTACTCCCATTTGAATGAGTACGTCCCATAATATATGCCATTTCACGGTGTCGAAGGCCTTACGAAAGTCGACAAAACCGATATAGAGTGGGATGTTAAACTCTAGACTTTTCGATTATTTGTCTCAGGGGAGCCCAGAATGCTAAATGTGTAGTCACTCTCACCTTTTGAAGACCTATTGGATCGTGAATATTAAATCCTAAAAAGAAAATAACTTCATATGATGTTTACTCTTTTAGTGGTGGGGGGAGCGTGTACGGATTTTCAAAAATGTAAAAAAAGAGCTAAAAAAAATTCAGATTTTGATAGCGCATATGACTATACAAAATACCATCTACCACCAATAGACCTTATTGTAGACTTACAAACGGTGTGGAAAGCTGGGTAAAGAGATAGACATTAAAAAAAAAAACTGGCGTGGCAGTAATTGAAGAGAAGTGTTAATTGAGTCCTAAAAGTATCCTATTAAAAATCGGCCAATTGCGAGTCGGACTCGCGCACGAAGGGTTCCGTACCATTGACTAGGTACATTGATTTTAATATCGGGCAAAAAGCGGCTAAAAAAATCACTTTTGTTGTATGAGAGCAAAAATAGGCAAAAATGACGTTTTTTTGTATGGGAGCCCCCCTTAAATATTAATTTTATTTTAATTTTATTATTAAAGTAAAAATAGAACTGAGTATTTTGTGAATATTTCAAGTGCCTACCTGTTGCCATTATTGATATCGAGCAAAAAAATGCAAGAAAATCGCGTTTGTTGTATGGGAGCCCCCCTTAAATATTCATTTTATTTTGTTTTTAGTATTTGTTGTTATAGCGGCAACAGAAATACATAATTTGTGAAAATTTCAACTCTCTAGCTATAGCCGTTCTTGAGATACAGCCTGGTGACAGACACACGGACGGACGGACGGACGGACGGACAGCGAAGTCTTAGTAATAGGGTCCCGTTTTTACCCTTTGGGTATGGAACCCTAATAAAAACTGACGATTTGGACGTGACCAAAAATACCCAGTTGATTTTTAAAATGCAAAAAAAAATCGTTGCAACAAAATACTCAAGCGCATCAGATTTTTATACAGACGTTTCAACTCGATATACTAGTGGTACCCAACCCTTAATATTAGACAATTTTTATGTGAAACTTCTTTAGGCGAATGAGGCGTAAAATTTGAGCGACTGGTAATGCGGCAGCGTCAGGGACAGTCAGTACTTGGGTGGGTGACCGCCCGGGAACACCGCGTGACGTTGGCTTTTTCTTTTTTTTTTCAATTAGTTTTTTTTTTTGTATTTTAAATTCGTTTTTCTTTAATTAGTTTTTTTTTAATTAATTTGACAAAGAAGTTTCACTTCTGACATGTGTACTTTGTCCACATGCAATTTTTTTTCAATTTTTTTTATTTTTATTGTTAATTTTTTCATGTAAAATTAAAAAAAAACTCATCAGAAAAAATATATACATATTTAAAGAGAGACGTGGAGCGGGAAATTCATAATATTCGGTAGTTGTACGTATTAC
Source organism: Melitaea athalia (assembly GCA_905220545.2). Taxonomy (NCBI): domain Eukaryota; kingdom Metazoa; phylum Arthropoda; class Insecta; order Lepidoptera; family Nymphalidae; genus Melitaea; species Melitaea athalia. The sequence goes on along the minus strand of HG992189.1, from coordinate 19,764,060 downwards.
ACTCTATTGATAATTTTAAATAGAGAAATCGGTAGAATATATTAATTCTATAATTTTTAAGTAATTTTCTTTAAAATAAAAAAAAAATTAACTGCGCTCGAATTTTTCGAGGGAAACATTATTTTTGCAACTTTGTGACTCAACTTAATTTTTTACGTCACGTTCAAATCGTCAGATTATTAAAGTAATTTTGTTTTCTGCATGTAATTAACTTATTTTGTTCAAATGTGACGCGCCCCACTTGTTTTGTAGATCGATTTTTTTTTGCTACTAATCTGACCGACTGCTCTGAACGCACACCATTTTGAGGGATCAAGACTGGGTAAAAGTATCTAACAGGGTACAAGGATTCTCCTCTCATATTAAACTGATGCGCTGGAGTCACATCAGAAATCCCCGCTTGGGTTCCCCTATGATAAGAATTAGTATCTGCTCTCTTGTTCCTCGACCCTTGACAAATCCCGCTTGCTCGATAGCTATTTCGGAATTCATAAAAGCTTGCAGTCTGGTATTGATGACATTATTAGTCATAAAACGGGAATTCCCACAAATATAGACATTGCCAGTCGCTACAAAATATCATTCAAAGAAAAGGGATTCCCCGACTTTGAAACAAAATAAGTAATTACCATGCTCCTTTCAATCGGTTTGAATTTGTAGTTGCGATAAAAATAATTTATAATGGTTCAAATATTTACAAAATATTTTTATTATTTAAGTATCGTTAAATTTTGCCGCCCCCTAAAAAGTGCCGCCCGGGGCGGGCCGCCCCCCCCGCCCCCCATACGCTACGCCACTGGTGTGTGTAAATGTGTTACGCGTGAACTTGAGTGAAGCAACCCTTTAGCACAGGCATATTAAAAGCTTTTTAAACTTCCATATTTACGCCTGATTTAATCGAGACCTATAAAAATAATATTTACTATAAGTTATTGTGTTTGCTTGCAAATGAATAAAAACCTACTTCAATTACATAGACCAGTAATACAATGTAGGTAGACGAAAGTTTTATCAAGTAAATATGCATTATGAGAGATAACTCAAAAAATACTTGTCAGATCTCGATTAAATTTAAATGGGACCACACAACACACACCACGGTTCACCCAGTTAAAAGTTCTGTGGTAACAGACAAAAAATACAGACGAATTGAGAACTTCCTTCTTCTTTGAAGTAGGTTAAAATACCTAAACTTATAAATATTTATATCAGCAACCTCGTATTTATAAAACAAATATTAAATTATACTTCGAGCCTATCAGTAGCTATCACATACACATAGGTAATAGTATTTATTAAAGGTAGTAAACTTGTATAAGAAGATGTGTTTCAAATTAAATATTTAGTAAATCATTTTTTGGCTTTTTAGTCTTTAGTCGTTTTTTTTCGAAACAACAATTTTTCTACTGCACACTGAATACCTACGCTTTAAATTCGAAATGATTTTCTTGTTAAGATTCTCAAAATTTGTATTCAGTTGTAAGTCTTTTACGCGTACGTATTTAGTTCATTCTTTTTAACCTAATTCAAAAAAGGAGGAGGTTACTGAATTCGACGTATATATACAGGGTGTCCCAAAATTCAACGATAAGCCGACACCGGAAGATAGACCTACCCATGACTACTTGGGAAAACAAAAGAAAAAAAATATATCTCCATTTTTTTTTAAGTTACAAGAAAAAAACGAAATTCTTCAAAAATTTAGACCTCTTATGATCATTTTCACTACCATGACCACAATTTTTTTAATATTTCTGTTTTTTTCTTTTTATAGGCAACCTGAATAGCATTGCTGTCTACCACAATCCTTAAAAATTCCAGAAGGACTCTAGTTTTTTCATAAAAATTTGTCAAAGTTATTGCTTTCCCTAAATTTTTTCAAGATTTTTACTTTCAGTCAACTTTAACTCATCGTGGTGTAAAAAAAAGTTATGAACACTACTATGGCAAGTTTTTTTAAAAGTTGGCGCAACTAACCAAGATTCCAAAATGGTATAATACACTAGGAAAACTAACCTTATAAAAATAATATGCGTACTAATTCAAAACAAGAACCAAATTAAATAAATTGTAGTTTACAATAATCACTTTTAGTACGTGCCCAAAACGGGTTCTAGTTACAATTTCGTGGAATTTGAATGGGATATACATGCCTAAGAAGTTAGAGAGAGAAAGGTAAAGAGATATTTACGTTAAAAAGAGAAAGATGAAAAATGTTTAATTATTCATCCGACCATAGAATTTTGTCTAGGAATTGGGGATTTTCCCCTGTTCCTTTGCATCACACGGCAAAATGTGACTCGTAGTGAATAGTCCCACGGTAATAGCGTCTGCACACGCCCGTAGTGATATGGGTGAAGCCTGTGGCGTTAAGAGAACTTTTCGGGATCCCTGTAGCTTTTTTTATGGCACGTGCCGAAGTAGTTGAATCATTTTCTATCTCATTGATAACTTCTTCATCACGATCTAATCTAAGTCTTTCAACGTTTCGCCTACTAGATGGCATACGACTTTCCGAAAACTCTTGATGCACATTGATAAACACTCGATAATCAGGATATCTTTGATCATTTGGATACCTTTCTCGATACAGTCTGCTAGCAGCGTTAGCATTGCATCGGCATTCTCCGTAGATGAGGTGCATATTAGCGTAATCCTGTCGTGTGTATGATTGTGGCATAATAAACGCTAAACAGTCCAAAATGCGCCAGAACTCCAAATCATAATACACACAATCGTAGTCGAAAATAATATCAGGTCAGTTAAGTTTGCAGATCGATTCCAGTCCAAAAATCCAAGCCATAAGTGGTTGTGTACGTACAAGTGCCACGTCAGTTTAAGACGGAAGGGTGTGCAGTAAACAAATGAGCAGAGCAAACTGAACTGAGTTACTGAGAATAATAACAGCTTTTCTACCTTCCTTGTTGTTATTCAATAAAAAAAAATTCTGTCTCTTGAAATATCTCTCTACTTTTCTCTCTACCCCATTTAAATTCCACGAAATTGTAACTAGAAACCGTTTTGGGAACGTATTAAAAGTGATTATTATTGTAAACTACAATTTATTTAATTTGGTTCTTGTTTTGAATAAGTACGCATATTATTTTTTTATGGTTAGTTTTCCTAGCGTATTATACCATTTTGGAATCTGGGTTAGTTGCGCCAACTTTTGAAAAAACTTGCCATAGTAGTGTTCATAACTTTTTTTTACACCACGATGAGTTAAAGTTGACTGAAAGTAAAAATCTTGAAAAAATTTAGGGAAAGCAATAACTTTGACAAATTTTTATGAAAAAACTAGAGGCCTTCTGGAATTTTTAAGGATTGTGGTAGACAGCAATGCTATTCAGGTTGCCTATAAAAAGAAAAAAAACAGAAATATTAAAAAAATTGTGGTCATGGTAGTGAAAATGATCATAAGAGGTCTAAATTTTTGAAGAATTTCGTTTTTTTCTTGTAACTTAAAAAAAAATGGAGATAAATTTTTTTTCTTTTGTTTTCCCAAGTAGTCATGGGTAGGTCTATCTTCCGGTGTCGGCTTATCGTTGAATTTTGGGACACCCTGTATATATTTTTTTAATGTACCTAGGTATGTTCGGGGATAACTTCGTCGTTTATGAACCGATTTTGATAATTCTTTTTTTGTAGGAAAGGAGATATCCCAACTTAGGTACCATGATAAGGAAACCAGGATCTAATGATGGAATCCCAGAGAAATCGAGGGAAACCCTCGAAAATCGTAGTGACAACTAGTGTGTTTGTTAATTTATTGCGTCTACATAGTTAAGTTGTACTTATCGATGTAATTGAAGTCGGCTTTTTTTTCGTTTGCTAGCAAACACAATTATTGTTTAAAAAATTGAAGTGTCCCGCAAAATATTTACAGATTTTTGACTTGTTGATTTAGAAATATACATCATAACCTTGATTTATACACAAACATATTCTAAAACCCAGAATGTATAACATTTCATTTTATTTTAAGCTGATTTACATACTTTATGCATTAGACTTAACCAAAGGGATGATAGACATAAACAAAATCTTAGGCAAAGCTGAATATTTAACCTAATAATATTTTATTACATATACCACATTGGTATATGTAATAAAATATTCAGATTACTTTCAATATGCATTGTCTCAATTCAATTGTTTATTTGTTTTAAGGGTATTAGTCTAGGTTAATTTTGTTCGACCGGGGCGGAGGGCAATGAACTATTAAAGTAAGAAAGTTTTGTTTCTTGAACTTTGAAACTTGAATTATCTGGGAGTTAAAATAATTTTAATCGACTTCGAAAAAGGAGGAGGTTCCTAATTCGACTGTATTTTTGAAGTAAAACTTATTTAGCCGCGTTGGGCACTTTTTGGTAGGGTAAAATCTTATGGTCTAAGATCCGGGATTAGACGAAATATTCCCTCATCTGTTAATTAGATGAAACAATCTTTTATAGGCTTATTTAAATATTGTGAATTTATAAAAACAACCCTGCTGCAATTTTTTTTCTATCTTTTCCCTCTCATGTTAATTACATGTAGTAAGCTAAAACCGTCAATATTTTACATTATATACCTGACTATAGTAGGCACCCATCTCTATGATTGCTATACTTACCTGCAGCCAGGTTACTGCTGACTGAGGTTACTGACCTGGCTGGAAGAGGCTGAGAGGGAAAAGATTTTTTAGAAGAAAAAATTTTTTTTTAAGTACTGATTATTATTTGCAGCAGGCTTGTGGTAGTAGAGGTTGTTTTTATAAATTCACAATATTGAAATCAGCCTATAAAATTTTTTTTTCATCTAATTTACAGATGAGGGAAGATTTTGTTATATTCCGGATCTTAGACCATTATGAGTTCGCGTCACTGACATGCATTAGGTAAAAGTTCTAAGTTTTCACTTATATCGGCAGTCTCTATTACTGCATTTTTTTTTATTTGTGTTACCGTAACTATATACCATCCTAACTATAACATAACATAACTATATATCATACCACTTCAGCCTATACCAGTCCATTGCTGGACATAGGCCTCCATAAGTTCACGCCCGACATTATGGCGCGAACTCATGTGTTTTGCCCATTTAGTACCTAACTACGCTGGGCAGCCGCGTAGCCGGGTCGGTGATCAATCTCTTCCAGACAACGTTAGGTAGAGGAAGTGTTAATATTTAGATTAAATAAAACGATATTACAAGTGTTTGATTGCAATTACTTTACATACATATCTACATATAAATCACGCCTCTTTCCCGTAGGGGTAGGCAGAGACCACTTCTTTCCACTTGCTACGATCCTTACATATTTGTTTCGCTTCGTCCACTTTCATTATTCCTTTCATACATGCTCTTCGGTTTAGGGTACTCTTGACCTGGCCTTTTTTCAAGACGTCCCTGATCTGGTCTAGAAACGTCAACTTCTAGCAACCACTTTATTTGTTACTAGCTTCTGCGCGCGACTTCGTCGGCGTGGAATAGGACCAACTCTGTCATACATGATTTGATTCTGTCATACCCGATTTTGAAACATTCTTCATTGGTGATACGCTCCTATTGGTCTTAGCGTGATGATATATAGCCTATAGCCTTCCTCAATAAATAAGCTATCTAACACCGAAAGAATTTTTCAAATCGGACCAGTAGATCCTGAGATTAGCGCGTTCAAACAAACAAACAAACAAACAATCTAACAAACAAACTCTTCAGCTTTATTATATTAGTATAGATTAATATGGTCTTCGGTATTAAACCAAAATTGCAATAAAAAGTACATAGAATACAGACAAGGTATCAAACGTTGGCGAAAGTTTTGTTTACAAATGTTTTGATATTCTTTTGCAAATGGATTTCATTTTTCCTAGCTGCATTTGATATTTAGAAACAAACAGGAAAAAAACTTTTACCGTACGCTCTCCGGTTGTTCGGTAATCGATAATCGGTAGCCAACTTCGCGGAAGGGCGGTACGAGAAATGGACTGGATAATTGTGCATGTGAGTCAGGGTTAGTTTGAGTTCCCGTGTTCGGAATTTTAAGTCCGAATGTGGAATACCCATATCCAAAGTATTTTTTGTGATATTGTTAGATTTCAAGAATTTGAACACTTTATTGGAATATGGTCTTTGTTGACATTTGTCTAGACTTGACATTAATGTAATGAATAATGGCTCCTGCTTTAGTATTTTCGTGATAAGATATCTATATCTATATATAAAAGAGATGTCCACCCATATATTGACTCATCACGATATCTCTGGAACGATAAGGCGCAGACTTGAAATTTGGTAGGAATATTCCTTTCGCCGAGTAGAGGTCAGCTAAGAACGAATTTTAAGAAATGCCACCCACAAGAGGGGGTTGCGGGGGTTAATAACATATATGGCAAAACAACGTTTGCGGGGTCAGCTAGTTTCATATAATTCATAGTCGGTCTGGTAAATCCTCCAATCATCTAAAAAAAAAACGAAGAATCGTATTAGATAGACTCACGCGATAAACGTGCTCAAATAATAAAATCTTTAGTATAATGAAATTAATAAAAATATTATCTACTAGCTTCTGCGCGCGACTTCGTCGGCGTGGACTCCGCTCCTATTGGTCTTAGCGTGATGATATATAGCCTATAGCCTTCCTCGATAAATGGGCTATCTAACACTGAAAGAATTTTTCAAATCGGCCCAGTAGTTCCAGAGATTACCGCGTTCAAACAAGCAAACAAACAAACAAACTCTTCAGCTTTATATATTAGTATAGATATATTTTGATGATGGCGAGGGCGTATGATATTTGTCGAGGACGATATTTGTAAGTCCTTCACTCAACAATACCCTTTGTCTTTACTGTCCCTCGCTCCGACAATAGTGTGCCCAGTTCGCATTATTAAAAAGCGTTTGTTTATGAATTCAGAATAAGAATTGAAAAATAATGGTATATAAATTTGAAGTTTATATTAAAACTAGCGACCCGCCCCGGCTTCGCACGGGTGCAATGCTGATACTAAATACTATCTACAACAAAAGATACGTTAGAAACCTCTAAAATCAGACATACATATAGACCTTCCTCTTAAAACACTATTTCTAATTTTAAAAAATTACAGCAAAATCCGTTGGGTAGTTTTAAATATCTAATCATACATAGGGATAGACAGCAAAAAGCAACTTTTATACTATGTAGAGATGATTAAGGTGAAAAATCACGATCCATGTATGAGAAATTTGGAGCTTAGTCGACGACTCAGTACAGTAGGTACTATGAGTAACGATCGCTATCAGGAATTGATAATAACAACCGGGACTGAGAGCTTAACGTACTCTCCGTAATACGATAGGGAGGACAGGACAGACATCCAAACTTCGAAGAAATGTTTGTACAAATACAAATAGCCATCCGGAGCGGGGATCGAACTTGGACTTAAATCGAACTTGGGCTTATTCAATTAAGTTCCAACCCTTACATGTATTTTAGACTTATGAGCGACTGTAAATCACGAAATTCGCCTTTTTTTGTCGTGTCTACAATAATGGCCATGCGATAAATCTTTTTTACAAAATATTTCATGTACAGATATGACCTTAATATTTTTGGAAGTATCGTACAAAAACGATAAATTTGGGTCACTTAGAAGTTGTGATTTACTGACTAGCTATTGCGAATAGCGCCTTAAAAATACATACTAAGTTATGCACACACACACACACACTTCAGCCTATCACAGTCCACTGCTGAACATAGGCCTCCACAAGTTCGCGCCCAATATTATGACGCGAACTCACGTGTTTTGCCCATAGTCACTACGCTGGGCAGGCGGGTTGGTGACCGCAGGGCTGGCTTTGTCGCACCGAAGACGCTGCTGCCCGTCTTTGGCCTGTGTATTTCAAAGCCAGCATGGATGGTTATCCTGCCATCCGTCGGCTTTTTAAGTTCCGAGGTCGTAGTGGAACTGTGTTATCCCTTAGTCGCCTCTTACGACACCCACAGGAAGAGAGGGTTGACACATTGTCAAGTTATGCATCTTAAGTTAAAGTTAGTTTAACTTTATGTGCTAATCTAGTAAAATTTAAAAAATATGTATTGAATAAGCGGCTCGGAACATTCAAGGGTTTGCAAAGTGATTAAACCATGTGTGGACTTTCAGAAAACGCATGTAACATAAAGGCAAAAGTTTAGACACGTATTTCTATTTGGTTTGGTTTACTGTTATAAATTTCTTCTTTTAGTGTAAACTTGATGATATAGATAATTTTAAAATGATCCGAAAATAATATCCCACTTTTACTTGGTCAGTATATAAATGTCTGTCTGTCTGTCTGTATATATACTTAGATCTTTAAAACTACGCAACGGATTTTGATGCGGTTTTCTTTAGTAAATAGAGTGATTCCAGAGGAAGGTTTATATATATATAATACATGCATAATATAGTAGAGGAACACTGATAGTTCTAAAGTTTTCTAATGTGATGTCGTAAATAAACACATTTTTCGCGCTTAGATTGCAAATATTTATTTTATATTTGATATTTAGTATCAGCATTGCACCCGTGCGAAGCCGGAGCGGGTCGCTAGTCTAAAATAACGAACTCTTTAATACACAGAGAGGATATTAAAGAGAGACTGGAAAGGACCGCTTGACCCTTGGCCCCAGTGCAATGTGTCTAGACGGCTTTCCCTATGTTTCAGATAGTTCTTTCTATCTTTATATTTTTATGGTATGTATAAAAGTAAAACCTTTTTCCTTGTGCAAGACTTGAGAACAACTTTACCGACTTTGTTTATCATTTTTGAAAAGGTTTTTTACACAATCGGAGTTAAGGAAATTGCTCAGAAAATTAGAAAATTTGAACAAATTTAACGACTATTAACATTTCACGCGTTTGACTGCTAGCGCGTCTTGCGTTTACAACTTGTGCGGCTTTTCAAAATCAATTTAGATTTTATAAAAAAACGCGTTAACGTACATAATTTGATTTTTAGTAACTGACAAAAAAACTACTAAATAAATAAAAAAAAATCAACATCGATTCAGGTATTAAGTAGTATTCGTTGTCTTTTATTAAATTCCTAATTTAATTATTATCCGTTCTCAAACGAACATTTTAGAGTCTGCGAACAAGCATCAGTGTACAGCGCTCTAAATGTTTCCCGGCTTCGTTCAGGAGACAAGTAATTATAAACTTATTTAACTGAGGTAGGTCACAGCCGGAAAATTCCTGCTTAAAATATGGAAAAGCCCGACTGGGGTAGTACCTCGAACTTACAGAAGACCACAGCTAAATAATACTGTTTTCAAGCAGTATTGTGTTCCTGTTGGTGAGTAAGGTGACCTGAGCTCCTGGGGGGGATTGGGGATAAGGTCGACAAAACGCTTGCGATGCTTCTGGTGTTGCAGGCGTCTATAAGCTACGGCAATCACCATCAGGTGAGCCGTATGCTTGTTTGCCGATCTAGTTACATAAAAAAAATAAAAAATACATTTGAAATAATCGGCATCAGTAAAATGTAATGTGTTGTAATTTTGTGTAACGTAATAAAAATGTAATTGCTTCGTCGAAAACGATTCTAATAATTTGTTTTATTATTTGTTGAACTTTTATTTTAATATAACTAATATTTTTGTTTAGTTATCGATTAATTTTGTAACTTTTGAAAACAATTCGATGTGTACCTGTAGCGGAGTTCATTTATTCAAATAACTATTTACATTTCTCTATTACTTCATCTTATTTCGTAGTTTACACGTTTTGTTTGTCTTCCTAGAAATAAATATAATTATTAAAGCTAACTACTTTCGAAATATTTTTACTATGTTACTATTATATTATACTTATAATTATACTTTCTTATCAAACTTTTTCTTAAGTTTAACAGACTTGGAACCATGACCAAAATAATAAAGACTCATCCTAAACATTTTGTTTTTACAACTGCCTAAATATGATTATTACTTCATAATGATTGCAAGATGTTGCATGGTATTTTATTCCTATGGAAATACGAGTATAATCGCATTTTCGAGATGATAAGTGCCACGGACCATTCCAGGATACATTTAATTATGATCTGCAGATGAGCCAAAAATCATCAACTTTCAACTTTTCACTCAGTTTTGTTTTCATAATATTAGTAAACTAGCTGCTGTGCCCGCGACTTCGTCCGCGTGAAATTTAACAAAAAGTTATTGTTCAGTTCGCAGTTATTAAAAAAAATCGAAATTAAAAGTAGCCTAAGTTACTCCTTATTACATCAGCTATCTGTCAGTGAAAGTCCCGTCAAAATCGGCCCAGTCGTTTCAGAGATTAGCCGGAACAAACAGACAGACAGACAAAAATTGTCAAAAATGTTATTTGGTATATGTTCCGTGTATAGATCCATATGCATTTAGTAAAAAGTGGTTATTTTAATATTAAAAACAGACACTCCAATTTTATTTATTAGTAGATATAGATTACATTACATTTCCTTTTTACGTTTTTTTTTTTCTTTATTTTATTTAGGGACTTTTATACGCAAGTACATGTCAGTCCCATCGTAACCTTATACTAACTATACCATCAGATGAGACTTATGAGCCTGAACAGTATAATAGCCTTATTAGAAGTTGGGAGAACGCGCGAGTATACCATGGAACATTCCAGAATCTAATCTATTCAAATTCATAAGTCTCATAATGGTATCTCTGCCAGATTGAAATCGTCTGCATTCAATTAGCAAATGATGTACATCTTCGACAATCTGACACGACTCACAATTGGGAGAGCTTACCTTTTTACGTTACATTAAGAAAATGTTATTGCTATCTTGGCACTAGTATAAGTCATAGAAATTTCTAGCTGCGTCTCGTAATTTTCCCCGCTTTATTTCCGATCTCGTGGGAATGTGATAAAGTGGACCGCGTTTCATTTTAACAATTTCAGTAGTTTTTGCATGAAAAAGTAGAAAAGATCCACTAATCCATTATCATCTCGCATTTATAACATTAGTAGGATTAAACTTTAAACAAAATGCAAGTTTCGTGGTTCCCTGTTTGACTGAAAGGGTAAATGACAGAGAATGCCTTTCTAAGTTAAAAGTAAGCCTTTTGCTTTAACTTTATAATTTCCTTAAAAAATAAATGTGTTAAATAATTAGAGTAGGTACAATTATCTAATGTCTTCTCTGACAAAATACTTAGTCGAAGGAAAGAAAGCATCCTTCCTTAAAATATTATCGAAATAGATCCACCATTTTGTCAAAAAGTGAATAAAAACTTTAATAAGGAAGCGACATCTGTAGCCGTGGTCGTTTATTTTTAAAACGAAAAAAAAATTAAGTCATTGTCATTTAAATTTATTGTTTTATTTCGATTTGAACAAAGTTAATGTTAAAATACCAGATACCATAAATCAAAACAGACTTGGCATCCGCCCGTAACTCCTTGACAAAATCGAATATAAATCTTGTGGAATAAGTTTAACTCGTAACTAATTACGTATTTTACAGTTACGTCACGTATTAAGGACATTAATTCTTATTTTAGATTTTCTTAGCTGAAACATTTATCAATTCTTATCTGCAGACATTCGTTGTGAACAAAGATTTTTTTTTCAAATGTCCCTTTTGAACAAAGAATTGGAATTGGATTGCGGTCTGCGGGTCTCACCACAATGGGTCTATAAACATAAAAATATAACTATCTTTTTCAAAGATAGCTTTGCCCTCGCCAGCTTGAATGTGATAATATTTTGTTTCAAAAACAAACGCTACCTAAAATAGTTTGAGAGAAAATAGGGGAGCAAGTCTTTAGTTTTGTGTAAAGCGGATGTAAAAGTGCCTATTTCCTGGTTACGAATTATATCCATTATTTTTCCTAATAATATGTCAAAGCTCATTGTATGATGAGCCTCGTAATGTTAGGCATAATATTAAAAATACGAGTGTATAATTAACAAAGTGGGCAAAATCTTGCAAAGAACTGAGGGTCCTTGATTCACATAGGTGCAGAGTATTTTTTAAGAGTTTTAATATCAAAATGCTTCAACTTTTTATGCTATAATGGTGGCATAACAAGCGTACGACCTTCTGTGATAGTTAGTGAATACCGTGCTTATGGGCTCCTGCAACTTCAGTAGTATTCATTACAACCGCATTGCTGACACTATTCTGACCCGCCCCTGGAACTCTGACTACCTCACTCACTGCAGAAACATAACAGTACTCCTTCAGCTCCAAATTTGGACCAAGATATTCCCAGCTGTTTCCAATAACATATATTCCCTACTATGAGTAACGATCGCTATCAGGTGTGCATGATTACAACCGGGACCGACGGCTTCTGAGACACGGTGGGGAGATCCACAAAGACTGCACAAACACCCAGACCACTGCAAACATCTATATGGCCAATACAAATGTTTGTCATGTGCGGGGATCGAACCCGCATCCGCCAGCGCAACAGCCACAAATCAGTGATGTGTGTTATAAATATTTTGCGACGCAATTGTTAATATGTCTACAACCCGTAGGGAAACTCAAACTCTAAGATCGTAAATACCGCGAATAGCCCTTTTTTCCAAAATAAATACAGTCTCAATATCTGTAGCATTACCCCACAATAGCAGACTGTAAGACAAAACACTACGTAACATAACACTTTGTAATATTGATATAGTGTCTTGATGAATGGCTGATGATGTTGCTAGCTAACAAACCATTGTTTGAGCAATTTGTGCCTACATGTAGTGTAAGCCTTGACGTGTACCTGGCAGTATAATCACGGGGGATTGACGTCCTTTACCGCAGTGGCGTCACAGCTATAATTACAATAGCCAGAAGTATTAAGTAGTAAGAGATCCGAACTAAAGACAAACTTCACCCATCTATCACCTATAGGTATATCTATCTTTATGGATGAAAATTATTTTATATTTATTTTAGTATATTCGAAAAAAATCCAGCAGGGTTGACTAAAAATTCCTGGAAAGGCTAAATTTAATTGAATTAATTTAATTGAATTAATTGAAAAATTCATTTTTATTTAAAAATGCACCTACGAGTTTAAAGCGTAATATTAATACATACCGACAGTTTGAAGTCTGTAGAAAATGCATACTTTGGGTTGTCTATTATTTTCCTGGCATAACTACAGGGTTGGCAGATATAAACAGGTATATTAATATATTGTTGTAGTTACTTTCACCCACGTGTTTAATAAATAAATCTTACATTTAAATGAGTAATGTTTCATTTAAAATACGATGAGATAGGGCCGTTAAGTGTGAAGTTTGAATGGCGGTTGTTAAATATAATTTGCCAGCCAACTTTTTCGCGATTTATCTTTAACACAATAAAAAAAAGATAATTATTTAATTTTTTCCATTAATCAAATAGGCGAAGATAACGTCTTGTTTGGATCTTAGACTATGATGCGTGATCTGAACCAAAATAGTCTTTAGAATCTTTACTTACAGAGCTGTAAGATGACTTTTTATTGCCTAAAACCCTCTTAAATAAACGGGCATACATGACATAACATAACGTAACGTTGATACATAAAGTATAATTTATTTGTGTTGTCTGGGAGATAATTATGGTTAAGTCCATAAAGTTCCTTGCTATTTTTGAGGTTTGTTTGTGTGTACATATGTTTATATAAATATATTGATCGAATCGAACTCATGACTGAAGCAACAACAGAATTACTAACATATACGTCTAAATGCCAGGCAAATAAAAAACTATGTCACTTATTACATTTTTTTGTTCACAGAGCGTCCTATGTCTCCGTGCTAACAATCGTAGCGTTCACTCTTGAACGCTACCTCGCGATATGTCACCCTCTACACATCTACGCCGTAGCGGGTCTACGAAGGGCGCTACGAATAGTTCTCGCGTTGTGGGCGCTGTCTTTGTTAGCCGCTTCGCCCTTTGCCCACTATACTACCGTGAACTATCATGACTACCCACCTCGTAAGTACCATTTATTTCTTTGTTATTTTGAGGTATTTTGTGTTTCCGGATCCCTGACACAGTAGTGAAACTTAGGACTGTTGAGTAAATCTATACTAATATAATATAATAAAGCTGAAGAGTTTGTTTGTTTGTTTGTTTGTTTGTTTGTTTGAACGCGCTAATCTCAGGATCTACTGGTCCGATTTGAAAAATTCTTTCAGTGTTAGATAGCCCATTTATCGAGGAAGGCTATAGGCTATATACCTACCACCTAAACTTATACGCTACAGACCTTTAAAAAACATAGTGCTTGAAGATTTTAATAGGGACCTTTATGCCACTGATTGGCAGTCTATTAGTGAATTACCCTCTATAGACTTGGCAGCAGACAGGTTCAATATGCTTCTGTTATCTCTCTTTGACAAACACGCCCCAGTAAAAACTATCAGAATCCGGGAAGATCAAATGTTGCCTTGGTTAACTCCTACCTGTAAATACATGATAGAACTGCGTAATAAAGCTTTTGAAACGTATAGAGAATCTAAATTAGAAGCTCATAAACGATACTACAAAGACCTAAAAAGACTTGTTGAAACTAGTATATTAAATGAGAAAAGGGCATACTTTAATGAATATGTAAACTCTACTATAGGGAATAGTAAACTGTTTTGGCAAAATATTAAAAAGAAGATATTAATAGATCCCTCAAAAAGTGATACCCTTCCAGACTGTTTTAGTGATCCTCATATTATCAATAATCATTTTTTAAATATTCCTCACAGTAAAAATATTCCTAAGACTACTTTATCATTTTTTAATACTCATAATTTTAATAACAACTCTATTTTTGAATTATCTACCGTGAGTGAAAATAGCATTGCCGCCTACATTACGTCATTAACATCAAACGCCACTGGCAGTGACGGCATTAACAGAGATATGATTCTGCTTACTCTTCCTTGCACTCTAAATATAATAACCCATCTTGTAAACAAATCAATCACGGATGGTGTTGTTCCTCTCTGCTGGAAATCAGCACTAGTTAATCCATTGCCTAAGGTTGACCGACCAACAAATTTAAATGAGCTTAGACCCATTAGCATTTTGCCATATTTGTCAAAATTATTAGAAAGAGCTGTGTATAATCAGTTAATGAAATATGTTGAAGAGAACAAGATGCTACCGGAATTACAATCTGGTTTCCGAAGGGGTCGAGGCACGGTAACTGCATTATTGGATGTAATAGATAATATTTTAACGGAACGGGACTTGGGCAATGGTAGTATTTTGGCTTTGTTGGATTTCTCCCGGGCTTTTGACTGTCTTGACACCCAACTACTGTTAGCGAAACTGAATTACTACGGTCTAAATGAGCACGCTTTGTCTTGGTTTGATAACTATCTTTCGCACAGACAACAAATAGTTAGGCTGACAATAGATAATGGCAATACCCTGTTATCTGATCCTTTACCAGTCACTCGCGGTGTTCCTCAGGGCTCAATATTGGGTCCTCTTTTATTTATAATCTATAGTTCCGATTTAACTCACGAAATTAAGCATTGTAAATTTCACTGTTATGCAGATGACGTTCAACTTTATATTTCTGTACCACCTTGTAATACAACAGTTGCATTACATAAACTGAATAAGGACCTTGACAATATTGCTGCATGGTCAGATAGGAACGCCCTGGTATTAAATCCATCAAAGTCAAAATTTATGGTTCTTGGTACTAAAAATCAAATAAAAAAGATAATCAATAACAGTGACTTGACTTTGACTATAAACAGCCAGAAAATAGAGATGGTTACAGAGGCAAAGAATTTGGGTTTACTCATCGACAGTAATCTACGATTTGAGAAACATGTCCAGAATTTAATAACAAATTGCTTTTATAGACTCAAAATACTATATAAAATCCGTGAGGTGCTGTCGGAAAGGGCTCGTATCACCCTCTGTGAAAGCCTTATATTATCTAGGCTAAATTATAGTGACATTGTGTTCGGACCTTGTTTACTAGCCAAAACACAACGACTCATTCAAAGAATACAGAACGCATGCTGTCGCTTCTGCTTTAATGTACCTCAACGCACCCACATAACACCATTTTTAAATGAGGCTTCAATGTTAAGAATGGAAGCCAGAAGACAGTTGCATCTGGCTACCTTGATGTTTGACCTAATGAAATTTAAAACAAATTATCATTTCCATTATTTAACGAAGGCTACGGTAGGTACACCTCGAACTATTCGTCCAATGTTGTCATTGCAAAGGCATAGGAGTGCGGCTTGTAGAGGGAGTTTTAGATACCAAGCTACCAAATGTTGGAATAATATACCACCACCAATTAGAAATATTAAAAGCAAATATACATTTAAAATTAGTTATAAAAAATATCTCTTTAAAGGACAGGTGCAAATGTAATTCATCTTCATCATTATTAATTTTATTATTTATATAAGGAGCTGCTATTTTTCCGTGATGTCTAATTGATTTTACATGCTATTGTTTTATCCGCATAATTATCATGTTATGTCTATGAAGCCATTTTATGTGTTCTGTAACTTACTACTACTATTAACTTTATATATATATATATGTATCTATGTAAATCGCTTTCCTATTACTATTATTACTGTTGACACTATTATTTATAATACACACTTTCAATATACTCGTATATATACAGGGTGGGGATGATAATACAACGATAACTTGGACAGCGTATATGTAATGACATTCCAAGCCCACATACAAAAAATCAATAAAATACATCCAGTAGTTTAGTCACAAATTATGATTTTTCATTTTTTAAAATTTCTACGTATGTATCAGACTAAAGACCTGACCTACCCTAAAACCGGCGGTTAACGACTCAAGGACAGCTATTGTTTAAACGCATAGCATCTAATTTTAGCTATAATTACATATAAGTATACAGTCCACTGCATCTCCAAATTTTCAAACTTTAGTTACAAATAAACAGTCAAAGAGTCCACACGTCGTTTTACTGTGCTTAAACCTAACAAGCAATAAACAACCCTTATCGCCGTTAACATTTGGTCCTATTTCGATTCGGATTTGTGTTGCATACTTGCGGCTGACTAGCGCGTTTCGATCACAAAAAATATCGATAAGAAATTAAAAGGCGTTCGTTGTTTGTTGTTATATTAGTGGTTGGAACTTTGACTTCGTTAAAAATATTAAGCGAATACAAAAACAAGAACGTTAACGAAGTGCTTATAATATTCAGTGTGTGACCGGATTACGGGTAAAAAAAAACTATAAGTGCTTCTTAACAGAGTGTAACTCAACCGACCCTTGTGAACATTCCACGTCTTATAAATATAAAACTTAAAACTTTGTATTTTTACCGTGTGAAATTGTATTACGAATATTATGATGGAAGATCTTCTGGTTTACCAAAACGAACTATTAAACAACTTAAAGAATGCAGAGAAGAACTATAAAAAGACACCGAAAGATAAGTTAAAGAGACCTTATTTAGAAACAAGACTAGAAATGCTTGAAGAGCTTTGGACTCACTTTAAAGACGGTCACAAAAGTATTATTTTATCAATTACCAGTGACGAACAAAGAAAAAATCCGTACTTCATAGAAAAGTCATACGAAGTGTTTCAAGAACTGTACGTGCAATATAAGTCAGCTATGAAAGAGGCTCTTCAACCGTTCCTGGATGCTGCACGACAAGCTCCAATACCTAGTACTTCTGAAGGTCAAGGGTCATCATCCTCTTCCTCCGACAGTAATGATATTAAATTGCCACAAATTAAAATACCAACATTCAGTGGCAAATACGAGGAGTGGCAAACGTTTTATGACTTATTCAATTCTCTCATTAATAAAAATACTAAACTATCTCCAGTACAGAAATTACATTATTTGAAAAGCAATTTAACAGGAGAACCAGAAGTGATCTTACGCAATTACACTACGACGGATGCAAACTACGCCGATGCTTGGAACGAGTTAATACAACGTTATAACAACAAGCGTTATAACTGTAATGCTATTTTAAGAGTCCTTTTTACGCAAAAATGCATACATACGGAATCAGCGAGTTGTATAAGACATCTGGTAGATACAACTTCGACGTGCTTAAAGGCATTAAAGAACTTAGACGTTGAAACCGATAAGTGGGACTTAATCATTAACTATTTAACCGTGTCCAAGCTAGATCCTGAATCACTAAGACTGTGGGAACAACAATTGAGTGCTAACAAAAGCGACTTACCTACTTGGCAAGACTTGAGAAATTTTCTAGAGTCTAGGTTCAGATCTTTAGAGATGGTTGAGACTAGTAAGTCAAAAACATCACAACCGAAGCCAGCAGCTAAGCCTAAAACTTTTCACGCGAATGTTAACAAGGAGGGAAAAGAGCGCGAAATTAAATGTGTACTGTGTGGAAGCCAGCATTACATTTATCAATGCAAAGCTTTCGCAGACATGTCTACGAAAGAAAGACAAGAAAATGTTAAGAACAATAAGCTCTGTTTCAACTGCCTCGCACCATCGCACTCAGTGAACAAGTGTCGACAGTCGACGTGCTGCAAACGATGTGGTCGTCGGCATCACTCTCTTCTTCATTTTGAGAGAGAACATAACACCGAGAAGTCTAACGAGGGAACAAACACGGCTTCAGGTACAGTTCGTGATACGGCGATAGGTAAGTCCGATCCTACATTTAATGATTCGCGCATTGTATCTAATTTTTTAAGTGAGCGTATACAAACCAATGCTGTGTTATTAGCTACTGCTAAAGTGTTAGTTAATAGTAAGGATGGTTGTAAACATATAATCAGAGCCTTGCTAGATCAAGGGTCACAAGCGTCATTTGTATCTGAGGCAACTGTTCAATTATTAAATCTTACACGTAAATCAGTGACTGGTTGGGTGTCCGGTGTAGGGGAAGGGCAAACGAGAATCAAACACATGGTTTCATTTTGCGTGAAATCACGACACCATCCCCATGAGCCAATTAGAATTAACGCGTATGTCATGCGTACGCTAACAACACTGCTACCTACCAGTAATCTCAAATATCCTGATTGGTTAGAACTGCAAGATTTGGATTTAGCAGATCCAGATTTCACAACACCAGGTAAAATTGACATTTTACTTGGAGCTGAGGTTTATGGCGACGTACTGTTAGATGGTATTATTAAACACCCTGAGGGAAACTTAGTGGCACAAAATACAATCCTAGGGTGGGTGGTGTCTGGCAGGATGACACAAGAAACTATCTCAGCAAGGAAACACATCACAAGTTTACATGCACATATTAAAGAAGATGATCTACTGAAACAATTTTGGGAAATAGAGAGGGAACCGAACAACATACAAAAACAATTCTCAAAAGAAGAAGAAAAATGTGAAGAATTTTATAATGCTACAACTGTGAGAGACGAAGAAGGAAGATTTGTGGTAAGGTTACCATTTAAGAACGAAGATCCAAAATGTCAATACGGTGAATTAAGAGAAATAGCTACTAAAAGGTTTAATTTATTAGAAAGAAAATTATCTAAAAATCCTAAACTTCGAGAAGAATACTCTAAGGTAATGGATGAATATATTAATTTAAAGCACATGGTAGAGGTCGATTCTTCAGAAATAGATAAACCTACAGCTGTCTATCTTCCTCATCACGCCGTGGTTCGAGAGGACAAGTCAACCACAAAGCTTCGTGTAGTCTTCGACGCATCTTGCAAGGGGTCTAATAATTTTTCTTTAAACGATGACTTGTGTGTTGGACCTCAGCTGCAGCAAGAGTTACGTCATATATTAATGAGATGGAGAACTCACAGAATCTGTATTACTGCAGATATAGTTAAAATGTACAGAATGGTTCGTGTAGCAGATGAAGATACAGACTATCAGAGACTATTATGGAGGTCTTCACCACACGATCCTATTAAACACTACAAACTATTAAGATTAACCTTTGGCACAGCGTGTGCACCATACCTTGCAGTGAAATCTTTACAGACACTTGCCAATGAGGAGCAATCAAATCATCCTACTGCTTCAAAAATTACAAAAACTGATTACTACATGGACGATTTATTATCAGGCTGTGACACAGAGGAACAAGCTGTGAATATTTACAACGAGATGAACGATCTAATGAACTCTGGGGGATTTCAGCTACAAAAATGGAGTAGTAACAGTGAAGCTCTTTTACAGTACATAGGAAAAAATAAGCGTGAAGATCATGAGTTGCCTTTAAAGATCAATAGTATTATTAAAGTATTAGGGCTAAGCTGGAATCGAGAAACCGATTGCTTTGAATACACAGTTAACTTGCCAGAGCCTAAACAACCTGTAACAAAAAGACATGTTCTTTCAGAAATAGCTAAGTTATATGATCCTTTGGGTTGGATAGCTCCCGTTGTAGTAGTCGCAAAGATTATCATGCAGAAATTGTGGAAGTCAGGATTAGAATGGGATGAACCTATTGATAGTATTTTATTAGCAGAATGGAGTCGATATCGTAAGAATTTAACGTATATCAAAAACTTGAGCATACCACGATGGCTACATTACAATAAAGCATTAAGTGTAGAGTTGCATGTGTTCGCAGATGCATCACAAGCCGCATATGGAGCAGCAGTTTATATTCGAGTCAAAGACGAAGAACGAGTGTACGTTAATCTAATAACGTCGAAAACAAAGGTCGCTCCAATCGAAAAACAAATCTCAATTCCTAGATTGGAACCTTGCGGAGCGGCATTAGCAGCTAAACTTATTTTAGAAACATCACAAGTGCTGTGTGTACCTAAAAACAAGTTGTTTGCGTGGACAGATTCCACTATTGTACTAGCTTGGTTGAAAGGTGGACCCAGCAGGTGGAGCACTTTTGTGAGCAACCGAGTGTCAGACATATTAAACACTGTAGATTTCGAGCGATGGGGGCATGTATCTACAGATATGAACCCAGCCGACTGTGCGTCACGTGGCTTACAAGGTTCGGAATTGTTAAACCATTCACTATGGTGGAATGGACCGGTATGGTTGTCTGACCTAAATATGAGCGTCAGTATTCCTAACATCGAAGATACACAAGAAGAAGAACGTGTAAGGTCTTTAACTGTTACACACAATACAGAAGAAGAATTCATTTGGACAAAATTTTCTAGTTTATCAAAAATGTTAAGAGTAATTTCATATTGCAGACGATTTATTAATCTTAAATTACCTAAAGACAAACGTGAAACTTTTTTTAAATTTATTACCGCAAAGGAATTAACAGAATCTTTGAATAATTGTATTAAACAAGTCCAGTCTATTGAATTTAGCGATGACATAAAGCAGTTAAAGTCTCATGGTTACGTGTTGAAAAGGAGTAAGATACGCAACCTTTGTCCCTTTCTAGACAACAATGGAATACTAAGAGTTGGCGGACGTCTTCAACAATCTCAAATGGCCTATGATATACAGCATCAGATCATTTTACCTGCGAAAAGTCATCTCACTAAATTAATAATCAAAGAAGCACATCTTAGGACAATGCATGGTGGTCCTCTAGTTATGCTTAATTATTTGAGGTCAAAATACTGGATCTTACGAGCTAAAGACCGCACAAAGAAAATATATCGCGAGTGTATTACTTGTATTAGGTATTCTAAGAAGAATACCACACAACTAATGGGTCAGTTACCTGACGTAAGAGTAAAGGCCGACCGACCTTTTAAATCAGCTGGTGTGGACTATGCAGGTCCCATCAACATTCGTTTTTCACCAGGTAGAGGAAGTAAATGTTATAAAGGATATATATGCCTATTTGTCTGCATGGTAACGCGTGCCATACATCTGGAAGCCGTCACCGACATGACTGCTAAGGCATTCATTGCAGCATTCCGACGCTTCACGTCGAGACGAGGCCATTGCCACGACATTTATAGTGATAACGGTACTAATTTCGTAGGTGCAGATAAACAGCTAAGAAACATGTTCAATAATGCCAAGTCTAGCATTCCTGGTGAGATAGCAGAGTTGTTAGTGGTAGAGCGTACTACATGGCACTTTATACCTCCTCATGCACCTAATTTTGGAGGGCTTTGGGAGGCTGGCGTGCGTAGCACCAAGACTCATCTTAGGAAAGTAATTGGAGATACTACCCTTACTTATGAGGAGCTAGCCACAGTACTAGCACAAGTCGAAGCCTGTTTGAATTCTCGGCCAATAACTTTACTGAGTGATAACCCCAATGACCCCCTTCCGCTAACACCCGGTCACTTTCTGATTGGTGAACCATTAATTAATTTAAGTGATGAAAATTATTCAAATAGTAATATTTCTAGTTTAGATAGATGGAGGCTAACACAAAAAATAGTTAACGATTTCTGGAACAGATGGTACAAAGAATATCTTGTGAGCTTAAACCAAACATACAAATGGAATAAAAAAAATCCTGAACCAGAAATCGATGACATAGTTATTCTAAAGGAAGATAATATTCCTCCAAGTAAATGGATATTGGGCAAAATAATTCTTAAACATGTGGGCCCAGATGGCATTACTCGTGTTGTGTCAGTTAAATGTAAAAACGGTGTCTATAAACGACCCGTGAGTAAGTTATGTATATTACCTAAACAAAATTAGTTTAAATTTTTATATAAATTGTATACATCTTCAATAATGTGCCTACATAAGTTAAGTTATGTGAATGTAATGTAATCTTAAGTACTTACTTTTTAATGTACGTAGTGAGCATTCCTAGCTTCGTAATAATCTATCTGTCCGTAAAACTACATAAGTAAATGAATGTTAAACAATATCGCACGGTGGGCGGTTAGGAGCTGTGAATGCAATACTACATATTATACAATGTTAATAATTATCGTTTATCTTTGTTATTAATATGACGTATCGCTTTGTCTTTGTTTTTACTGTGTTTCTATTTTACTTGCTATTAAGTCAAATTTGTCATAAGCCTTACGCACATTATTCAACTATGGTTTATTGTTTTTTGTTTTATTCTTGTAATCTCACTGAAAGGATAGATCCTTTGGTGGGCGGAATGTTTAAACGCATAGCATCTAATTTTAGCTATAATTACATATAAGTATACAGTCCACTGCATCTCCAAATTTTCAAACTTTAGTTACAAATAAACAGTCAAAGAGTCCACACGTCGTTTTACTGTGCTTAAACCTAACAAGCAATAAACAACCCTCATCGCCGTTAACAGCTATTATTATTTTTAAAATCATAGATTAAGAAATAATGGATATGGCATCGACTGCCACAAAAAGGCACAATTTTTAATCATTGCCATTTAGTGACAGTTCGCAGACCAAATAATATTATAATAACTAATGTTTAAAAAAAATAACTTATTCAGTATCGGCTACTGATCAGTTCTGCATATTTAAAAAAAAATTGATGGTTTGAGAAAATTTAAATCAAATAGTTTTTTATTCAATTTAATTTTAAATGCGTAACAATTTATTTTAATTTACTTTTCTAACTTACTATTTTTTATTCAATCAAAATAATGAAGTTTTGTAGGTACAAGCACATAGCACTTCCACGCGATTATGCCGCGTAGAAAGAAGGCCACGCGCGAAGGCGGCGCGATGACGCGTGTAACAGGTCAGTGATCCTGTAGTTACAAAAATGATGTTATAAAATTTTATTAAATTATATTGAATTAGTTTGTATGAAAAAATCTTTTTTTTTATTTTGATGTTAGGACTTATCTGATGGTTTTGAAATACTTCTTTATACTAGTACTAACGGTGTTTTCAATTATCGTTCTATTGTCATCCACACCTTGTATGTATACACAATACTACGTCACAAACCAAGCATTGTGCTCTCTCACCGTAACAGGTAGTAACTGAAAATCAGTCGATCTTTCCTAGGATTGATCTTTTAAGTACTGAGTTACTTACCTTTTTGCGATTCTGCAGCACACATACACTTTATTTTAATGTGTTTTTATTAATCCTACTAAGATGTTTTATTTGATACTTTTTATTTTTATTTTACTTTTACTTTTTTCTTTTTTTAATTGTGTATGTACCTAATGTGGAATTGTAAATAAAGTTTTTATCTATCTATCTATCTATATATCATCACGCTAAGACCAATAGGAGCGGAGTCCACGCCGACGAAGTCGCGCGCAGAAGCTAGTAATAAATAAACGCCTCACACTCAAATACCCCACACTAGGATTTACCCCTGTGTCGGGACTCGGGGGTCCGAAAAAACACAATAACAATAAACAAGCACAGACGCCCAGACTGCCAGGCCAGCTGTGCAAATGCGTCGTCAATTTGAGGTGTTTATTATTATTTTATTTATCTTTAGCTGTATGTACTTATAAACATCAATATACAAGTTTTTGAAATTCGAAACATTATCTCGAAACTTTTGTTTATAAAATTTTACCGAAAAATTTACTTTTTCGATAGCCAATATCGTTTAGTGTTCTGAATTTTTTTTTCATGATGTATTCAATATAAGGAATTGTACTAGTCATATTTTTATTTATATAACTGTATGTAGGTAATTGAAAATATTGGTTGTCTGTAAAGTTGGTTTACGGACGTGATAACGTCATACCAAAACATCTCGAACTATCGAGATGTTAAAACACAACTGAAAACACTCAACGAAATAATTATTTCTCACTACAAGTCTATAGTTATTTATTCACAATTCACACTTACATTACATTAAATACACAACGATTATCACACTAATCACTTATAGATACGCTACTTATCGAGCAGCAACGCTAGCCGCACAATGATTAAAACAATAACTGCTCTTTACCTACAAATTATCATATTTATAGGACAACAATCCCGCCAACACATGACAAAGACGGCGACTGACCAATCATAAAATTAGCATTAACTATTCGGAAGATGGTGTCTCCATCTATATGCTCTTTCGATACATTAACAAGTAATAATTACAGTAAAAACAACATAATCTTATAAACTTACAATCAAACCATCTTATAAAATTAGTAGAAGCATAAATTAATCCAATCGAGTTGAAGAGAGTTAAGCGAAGTTAAAGAGAAGAGCGTAACGGGACAATGAGTCATTGTTTTTCGTGCATGCAGCCGGTGTTCATCGATTTATTAGACGTTGTCACGTCAAAAAAAACAGTTATTTTAAAATTACAAACAGACACTTCAATTTTATTTATATGTAAAATATTTATTTTGTACTACGAGATAACGCGTGTTAACGTAAAACGTTCAATGAAATTCAGCGCTGTCGCTTCTGTCAGTATCATCTTGAGCTGGGACCAATATTTTATTAAGTTGAATATATTATCATTTTATTGCTTGTTTTCTGTTCTACTTTTCTTATTACTTTAACCTTGTTTTACTTATTGTTTTCTAATGTTTACGCGAATTTTTCTCATTGAAATGAAACAACTTTTTCGGATTTTAGTAAGTTTTTTAATATCTACTTAATAAACTTGTTTTACTAGTTGAGAATAATGTAGAATACGAATTTGTATTATTATATTAAGAGGAAAATATTATTATTTTTTTATTTTAAGCTTACCTAAAATACAGTTTTGAACACTCTCACTCACCAAAAGAATATTATGTAATCATTTTGTGAGATCTATTCTAATAATATAAAGTTGAAAAGTTTGTTTGTTTGTTTAAACGCGCTAATTTCACGAATTACTGATTCGAACTGAAAAATAATTGTCATTGCTCGCAAACGAAAAAAAACCGACTTCAATTACATCGACAAGTAATACGTAAGCCGACGAAAAAAAATTAACAGACGCACAAGTTGTCACTACGATTTTTGAGGGTTCCCCTCGATTTATCTGGGATCCCATCATCAGATCCTGGTTTCCTTATCATGATACCTAAGTTGGGATATCTCCTTTTCAACAAAAAAAGAATTATCAAAATCGGTTCATAAACGACGAAATTATCCCTGAACATACATTAAAAAAAAAAAAAAAAAAAAAAACAAACAAAAAAATATATAGGTACGGTCGAATTGAGTAACTTCCTCCTTTTTTGAAGTCTCTTAATTACTTTTGTTTTGGATAGTTCATTTCCCGAGGAAGGCTCCGTTACCGAGGAGAGTTACCGAGGATTTAGGTTATTTTCTCCTTAAATAAATTTCTGTGCAACCGCGGGGCACAGGTAGTATGCTACAAAGGGAATAGCTAAGCTCGTTTCAGGTGAAGCCGATGATGAAAAGCTATAAATTAAAGGAAAAAATTGTTTCATCGAATACCATGTAAGATTATAATTGATATTTCTTTCCAATGATTATCTAATTAATTTACCATCTGTTAAAAACAATTTATAAAAATATTATTAACAGTTATGTAAAAAGAACCTCTTTTAAATAATTCACGTTATAAATATTGTTAAATTTGATTTGTTTTTGCTATTTTAAACTGTTTTATATTATAGAACAAGATATAGATTATAGATAACATAGATATAGAAGAAAGATATATTTAGAACACTTTCAGTGTCATTTTTTATTTGTTTTTATTAGCAAATAAGAATAGATTTTAATTTCCTGCTCAAAATATGGAGCAGCCCGACTGGGGTAGTACCTCGACCTTACAGAAGACCACAGCTAAATAATACTGTTTTCAAGCAGTATTGTGTTCCTGTTGGTGAGTAAGGTGACCAGAGCTCCAGAGGGGATTGGGGATAGGGTCGGCAACGCGCTTGCGATGCTTCTGGTGATGCAGGCGTCTATAGGCTACGGTCTTACCATCAGGTGAGCCGTACGCTTGTTTGCCAACCTAGTTACATAAAAAAATAGATAAGATATGCTTAATTTAAACACTAAAATTATTTCTCCCTTTAGGGTGGTATGTTTGTCTGTCTATAATAATCTTTTATTTATACAGTCAGGTCACCAAACAAGCGTACAGCTCACCTGATGGTAAGCCGTCAGAAGTATCTCAAGCGCGTTGCCGACCCTACCACCAATCCCCCCTACCGGAGCTCTGGTCACCTTACTCACCACAGAAATAAGAAACAACACTGCTTGAAAACAGTATTATTTAGCTGTTATCTTCTGTTAGGTCAAGGTACTTCCCCAGTACCTCGGCCCTACCTCGGTTACTTTTCTTCGCCCAAACTGATGAATGCTACATTTTTTTAATTTCAATAATTCATTTGGACTAAGTCACTGGGATTTTTTGTTCCGAAATCCGACATCATTCCTTCGCAAGGAGAGATAAAAGTGACAGTTGTTTGAAATTTATAAACGCATCGTAGGATTGTTTTTAATTTAAAAACTAGCGACCCGGCTCGGCTTCGCACAGGTACAATGCTGATATCAATATAAAATATAAAATAAATATTTGCAATGTAAGCGCAAAAAATGTGTTTATTTACGACATCACATTAGAAACATCTTATACTATCAGTGTTCCTCTACTATATTATGCATGTATTATATATATAAACCTTCCTCTGGAATCACTCTATTTACCTACTTATCAAAATCCGTTGCGTAGTTTTAAAGATCGAAGCATACATAGGGACAGACAGACAGCGGGAAGCGACTTTGTTTTATAATAATGTAGTGATTAGAACGAAAGATATTTCAAATATTCTTATATAAACATTCGATTGTTGTAACTTTGTAAGTTTATGAATACGTATATTTTAAGATGTTAATCGTAAAGTATCAGGAACAACAGATAACGTACAAAAATACTCAACACTAGTTCATAAAAAAAGTACATAAAATCCGCATTACTCGAAGTCAACGATTAAAAACAATTCGTAAATCTTTGTATTTTCAAGAACGTACTCAAGCTGAAAACCATTTAATGCGTGTTTTTATAAAGGCAGACGTGATGAACGAAGATGTTTATTATCCCTGTATTCGAAGATGTTTCCTCTAATATCCCTGTATTTTCCCAGGAAATAATGTGTTATTTTAGTAACATTCTAGTGTAATTGTGAAGAGCTTCGTTATTACAAAATGTTATACTACTTACTTATTAACACACTTATATATTAATTTGTATCTTGATTTTGTTTCTCATTTTCACATTTTGTCTTTCATTTCTTTTCCCAAGAAAAGCTAGAAAGAGAACTGAATATCAGAGAAGAATGCTGTGATGAATTATATTAAGGCAATTTAATGTTTATTCGTAATTTGTTTTTATATTTTAGTGTACTGTTCATTAGTGGTTCTAAATAAATAATTAACCAGTCCTTTAACTGGAAGCGTCAAATTATGTCAAGTTTTATTTATTTAAGTAGTACAGTATTTGTAAGTAATGTTATGAGATTGAGATTCCATGACAAGCAAAATTGAAGCTAAGAGCGCTGTACAGCGTCACTGTCAGCATTACTAACTAACGTCATTTACTTGAGTATTTTTTCGTGTACCTACCTACGTTGTATTACTCGTTGATGTAATTGAAGTCGGTTTTTTCCGGTTTTTTTTTAAATATGTTTTTTCTTTACTATTTATATAATATAGCAAAATAATTAAACGGTAAATAAAAATATACAATTTTTTATTTCAATTCAACGTTTTAAACGCGACAGCCAAAGATGGCTTGGTATCCAATCGTACGATCTTCCATTTAATCTGTTCATCAGATTTATCAGATTTCATTTTCTAAATTCACCGCAGCTATAATTGATTGAATGACAGTTAGTGACTAGATATCATAAAGTCACTTAGTCACTACACCGGCTATGCGTGAGTGTTCTAAGATACCTTCGTGTTCTAATTGGTATTACGTCTTCACAATGGTCAAAGGAAGCCTCCATAGTCTTCATTCAACCGATCAAGTTCTAAGTTGATGACAAATCCTTGACACAGTAGACTTAGCATTATTGGAATAAGAGTCTTAATTAATTACTAAATCTAATATTGATCTACTTTATTTATTTCTTTTTATTTTCAAATTTCAAAAACTTGCAGCTAGTTTTGTTTACAATTATATTTAAAAAAAAAAACGATGATTAAATTACGGCCAATTACAAGTTTTCACAGCTAGTATTAATGGATATTATTATGTTATCGTGGTTATATTTACGGAAAAACAACAATATAATAAAAATAAGTTATTATAAGATAGAAAATAATATGCAAATAATTCTATACACAAGCCAAGATCACGCTACTTTTGAAATAAATCGACTGGTATTGATGTACGAAAAAATCGTTAAAAAGACTTATTTCGTTATCAAGCTTTATATTTTATTTATAGTGAACACATTTTCCTATTTTTATTTAATACTAGCTGACCCGGCGAACTTCGTACCGCCTAACAGTCGATTCCTTAAGTTTTTATTTTTTTAATAGGTACTTATCCTTGCCGTAACCCCTCCACTAACACTTAAACTTTATGGTATGGTATTAAAGTTCAAATTGACTTTTAAGTATTATTACGAATCTTTTTTATGGGAATATAGAAAATTGTTGTTTTTAGAATTTTTCAGGGAATTTTTAAAATTTTTCTCTCCGTAAGAACCATCCTCGTACTGCAAGGAATATTATAAAAAAAATTTTAGCGAAATCGGTTCAGCCGCTCTCGAGATTTGCGCTTTGCAACAAATTTAGCGATTCATTTTTATATTTATAATAATAATAATAATAATAATAATAAATTTATTCGTGAGAAACATACTGCATCAATTTAAAATTATACAACAAAAACAAAAAAAAACACATAGTACATAATTTATAACAAAGACAAGAAAGAGAACGTAAATAAAGACGAAAAGAAAAAAAAATACAACATAGACTTATTGATAAAAACTATTTAACTAATACATTATATGTTTGCAGCATGTCTCACAAAAAGGTGCGACCTCAGTTTACGTTAGGACTGTTAGTCCTAACACTGGTTTTCAGGACCACCCTAAGTTTTATTATATTTTGGCGGCATTCTGATGAAAAAAACACATAGACATGGATACATACATAAACATAGGAATCTAAGGACTATATACCTATAATATAAGATATTACAAAATAACATATACTAATAAAGGAGAAAAGTGTGATATGGACAACATGCAAAATTAAAAATATGAATATATACTCATATACATATGTGCATATTATATATACTTATAAATGGATACATATAGAATTTATTAGTTTATTTATAAATACTGGCACTACAAAAATCGTTCCCAAAATAAAATACTCATATTTAGAAATGTCACATTACATTATAGGTACTCACATAAACGTTTGCAAGAAACAAGAAAGAGAAAAAAAAACACAGCTACAAAGAAAAAAAATTAATCATTCTTTTGTACCTCCAACAAATACTTTTTATATTGGCGCTTAAAGCTGGCTTTAGTACAAAGGTCCCGCAGAGGAGGAGGGAGGTTGTTCCAGCACTTGGTTGCTGCGTACTTAAAGCAACCCCTAAATGCTGCTGTGCGGTGAACCGGCAAAGACAGTAGTATTTAAAGAGATATTTCGTATGCACTCTACATATTAGCCGCCTTTGTACCTTTGTGTGTATTGTGTTATTCATTGTTTGATATATTTTTCGTGTGCAACCTAAAAACACTTTGATATTTGGTCTGATGGTATAATAGTCTAGGCGTGCATCCTTGGGTCATTTGTTTTTGAATCTCGACTCAGGATTAACCAACTAAAAGCAGTTGAGTAGGCTTACATATGAGCACTTAGTACAAAATCGGCAAATGTGAAACTGTTAGTTTAAAACATTTAAAACTTGCGCTCAGGCCTTCGAACCCCAAACGATTACACTGAACTTGTTAATTACATCAGAACACAACTATCCACTTATGAAACAGACATGTATTATTCAGGTGAAATAGCGAGGCGAGGCTTTAAATTAAACGACTAATAAAAGTAAAACATTTATTTTTAAGCTACATAATTATATGAAATAATTATGTTTATTCTTAAGCAAAAAAGTGACATCAATTTATATCGACAAATAATCTTCAGCCTGTAATATCCCACTGCTGGGCATAGGCCTCTTTCCCCATGTAGGAGAAGGATCAGAGCTTTTAATCCACCACGCTGCTCCAATGCGGGTTGGCGGATATGTTACCTACTATATGAGTAACGATCGCTATAAGGTGTACATGATTATTAACTGAGTTAGGGCACAGCAGGCCTGCTCAAAATATGGAGCAGCCCGACTGGGGTAGTACCTCGACCTTACAGAAGACCGCAACTAAAATACTGTTTTCAAGCAGTATTGAGTTCCTGTTGTTGAGTAAGGTGAACAGAGCTCCTGGGGGGGATTGGGGATAGGGTCGGCAATGCGCTTGCGATGCTTCCGGTGTTGCAGGCGTCTATAAGCTACGGTAATCGCCTACCATCAGGTGAGCCGTACGCTTGTTTGCCGACCTAGTAACATTTAAAAAAAAATTTTGGATGGTGCGACTGACGCACAGTTTCGTTGATTGGGTCACTATTCCATTAATGACCTTAAATTTTCCTTTCATTCTGTTACCAGTGTCAGGGAACGCATCCCTGGAGTCAGCGTTCTGCGCGATGCTGGAGCTGCCCTCTTGGTACATCTGCGAGCTGAGCAGCTTTTTCTTCTTTATTCTGCCTGGTCTGATCATCCTCTGCCTGTACGTGAGGATGGGCTTGCGCATCAGGTATGTCATGGGGTAGGTATCTTGTTTTGATTTTTTAAATGTATTTTTGGAGAAAATTATACAATCAAAATTTGAACAGTTAAATAAACTATATATGATATATATATATTTTTTAATTAGAGACGTCGCGTTGGCGCAACGGTCACAGCACTGGTTTGTGGCTATTGCGCTAGCGGTAGCGGGTTCGATCCCTGCACATGACAAACATTTGTATTGGCCACACATTTGGAAGACCAAATAAAAAACGATTCTGTATTTAAATGACTTTATTTTTCTACATATATTTAAATCATGTTTTATCTCTCATGATTTAAATTTTTTTTATAGTTTTCGCGTGAACTCCAGAATAATTCAAATCTAACAGCGCACTTACAGTAGTTCTCTGGGGAAATAATAATTTCCACTTTGAAAATGTCGTTCCAACTAGTAACATTAATTAAAACTTTTTCCGAAATCGTATTGACAGTAAAGGCCATGTTAATTACGAACGACGAACTTCAAACGAACGCCAGGCTATATTTAATTCAAAAATGAAAGCTTTTATTTTTGATTGAGAAATGCACCTACGAGTATAAAAAAAGTGTGTGTGTTAGCTCAGACGCACGACTGAAGCTTACTCCTTCAGATCGACTGTCTAAATAGGCACAAAAAGGCTTACTAGTCTAAGTAAAAGATTAATAACATATCAAAGTGTAAATAAACTAATCTAATTTCACGCAAAATAGGCGCACAAAGACGTCGAGTTGCGGAAAATGGCCCGTTATTCAAGTTCAAGTTCAAGTTAATCAAATAACGCCATCTATCGATCGATCGATGGCGTTATTAGAAAACGTCGTTACGCCATCAATCGGAACCCTATTAGTTCCGATAGATAGCGTTACGAGAAACCTAATAAGGTCATTCGTTCAGTAGATTTTACTCCTCATATATTTTTCATACCGCGGCCCTTACATGAAAATCGATTCTTAAAGAGTAAACTCAAGTAAATTTAAATTATTGATAAAAAGAAGATAATTTTTAAATTTTTTAGCCATTAAACAGATATTTGATAATTATGTCTAGTTCGGATCTTAGACTATGCTAGAGCCATTAGAATATACGAGAGCCATTGTTTTGTTCGGTTATATTGCGAAAACTACTTAACAGATCGGAATAATATAGGGGGAGTCCGGGAGAGTTTAGCAGGTGGGAGACAATAGCCACTGCTTATAGAATCTTTGTAGTACTAGATTTTGAGACATTGCCACACATCTTAGACTCCATAGGCACCCCCCACCTTGCTCACGTGACGACGTTGTAATCGGCAGTTTGGTTTAGGAGTGAGAAGTAACAAGACATTTTCGTACCCGGTAAGTAAAATTTTTCAATTTCCGATTTTTTTATTCTGTTATTTACTGTGAATAGATTCTAGGACGTAATTTATATACATCGTAAGGGTAATTATCCTAGTAAAATTGACGATAGACAATTTTTACTTAAGTGTCATAGATTTTTATGAAAATGTAATAACGGACAGTTTAGCGTAGGGTGGGAGACATTAGCCTGGCGTCGGGAGGAGACTTTAGCCACTAATCTCTCCTGTAATCAGGGTAGATTCTCCTGCAGTAATATTTTATTTTATTTCAGATAATCATCCAAAATGTTTTTCAAATATAAAAAAGAAACAACTAGGAACAGAAGCAATTTTGATCAGTTAGTAATAAGAAATGCTTTAGTTGATATTGGTAAAGAAAAATCTACTAGAGGTGTTGCTTTAGAATATGGAATTGATTGAAATACCTCATGAAATTAATTAAGAGACAAGTTCAAATTGACTAAAATAACTTAACAAGTAATGCAGTTTAAAATAGTTTAAAACAGTTCTGATATTTACAATCGAGAAAGAGAAAACACTTGTCAATTATCTTCTAACTTGCACCAAAAGGAATTATGGAGACTTAACCGAACAGGCGGCTATGAAGCTGGCATATGAATATGAAACAATTACTTCCAAAAGGTTTCCAGTTTATTGGACTTCAAACACTTGCTATTGTATAAGTAACTAAGTATGCTATGAAGTATAAATCAATGTGATAATAGTTGATTCCTCACTTATGTATCTTAAAGATACTCAAAGTACCCTCCTCGTGTTTTCATTTGCTATGTAATACTTTGTGCCGTATTTTTATGATTAAATTTATTTATTGAATTACAATTTGTAATAGTATTTTGCCTACTTTTATACCCGGCTAAAGTTTCCCTACCTGCTGGGTAAAATCTCCCGCCCAGGCGGGAGACATTAGCCGAATTCCACTTTAGGAGAAATCGCTAATTACTCATTAACTACTAATGATGTAGTAAACTTTCTTAAGAGAAAATATAGCTAAATAATGCAGCTTAAGATACAATATATAAAAAATAGCGATTTGTAAGTATAGAAAGATTTATGAGCATTTTAGTGAAAAGCGGCTAAAGTCTCCCGGACTCCCCCTACTGTTATATCTATATAAATAAATGGAGAGCCGGTTTTTTTGTTCGTTTATACTGCCAAAACTATTGAACCGATGGGAATAACACTTATACTATAAGACGCAGTGTGTTTCGGAGAAGGTTTTAGAATATGATATTTTTGTGATTACTTATCGTGTAAAAAATTTGGACGGACAGAGGCAGCGATGTGTCTGCCATTAACTTACATCAAAAAGTCAAGTTTCCCAAGTCAATGCATAGCTTCTTGGGTTTCTTCCCATTACTTCATACTTGTCCATTAGACAACTCAACAAAATATTTCTGGAAGACAATGATATAATTATAGCATATTAATACTGTTTTATGCATGTCAGTATAATTTCAATGTTCCAGGGGAATTATTCCTATATATTTATATGCTTTGTCTGAGGAAGCCAAGTCAATTAGCAAAGACTCAAGATCCAATGGATCGTAGAACAATAAACAACATGATAGAGGGAAGTCAGCAAAATTTGAGTAGGGTCGCCTTTCACAACGACATTTACAAGAATGGAATTTGTATAAAGCGCTGTAACCGCAATTCCTCTAAACAGATTTGACTGTATTATGCCTTCTACCCGAAATCGTATACATTCAATTCATTTAAAATGGTGTTAAGTGACATAAGCTAAAGCTTATTATTTGATTCCAGATAATCTATACTAATATATAAAGCTGAAGAGTTTGTTTGTTTGTTTGAACGCGGTAATCTCTGGAACTACTGGACCGATTTGAAAAATTCTTTCACTGTTAGATAGCCCATTTATCGAAGAAGGCTATAGGCTATGTATCATCACGCTAAGACCAATAGGAGCGGAGTCCACGCCGACGAAGTCGCGCGCAGAAGCTAGTGTAAATGATAAAATGAGTGGGTTTTGTGGAGCTGTATTTGATAATTATCTCGATCAAAGTTTACTCAAAAAGTATTCATCACATCTCATTCAATTTTAAATGCGACTACAAGACAAGAATCAGCTTTCGATTAAAACAAGAATCATCTTAATCGGTAGGTATGCCCAGTAAAAATTTATGCGGTATAAATACAACGTAGGTCGACGAAAAAATTGTCAAGCAAATACGCATTATTAGATATACCTCGAAAAGTACTTGTTAGATCTCAATTAAATTTAAATGGTACCACATGACACGCACTACCTTTCGATTAAAATAAATTATCAAAATCGATCCACCGAGTCAAAAGTTCTGAGCTAACATACATAAAAAAATACAATCGAATTGAGAACCTCCTCCTATTTTGGAAGTCGATTAAAATATAGTTAAACAGGAAAATCTTGGTACAAGACAGGTTAAAAACTGAACTTAGGTTAGGTTATTTTTAATCACTGAATATAAATGTATTACACTATAGACTAACTTGTACACCCAATATTTTATACCTACCAAAAATCGATATTATACGTATAAATTTTGATAGTGTAATATTCTATTGATGTAAGGTATATCAGATGACGGTATAGCATTTTATTGTGACAACATTTTCCGTTGATTGATAACTTACAAGTGATAAAACCCGGTAACTTCAAGTTATGTCAGCTGGAGACTCGTCTAGTTCCTTATTTAACTACAGTACCTAACTGCGGAGTTTCTTGCCGATTCTTCTCTGCAGAATCTACATTCCGAATCGGTGGTAGCCTCACTTTTACAAAAATAATAAACACTTTAATATGTTAATTTGTAAAATGACGATTCGAAAGTGCTCTTGGGGCCTATTTGAATAAAGTTGTTTTTTATTCTGTTTTCCACGTCCGACGCATTTCGTCAGACATTCATAGCAACGCAATCGGAGTGTTACATTTATACTGGAGATACGATTATACAAAGCATTAATTTATTGTTCTTTCTTATGAAGTTTGTGAAATATTGTTTTCAATGTCCCTTCTGCTATATTTGAGCGTTAATTTTTAATTATGTTGATGATGTTTTCGATTTGTCTTTGTGTATAACTTTGGATTTTTCATTTTTATTTCATTTGATTCTGTATTTTTTTTGTTTTGTTTTATTTATTCTAATTTGATCATAATGATGTCGTGTTGTTGTTTTAATAATGGTCTGTCACATCTGTTTTTCTATATTTTAATATTTTTTTAAGGTTTGTCAATTTTATCTAGGCAATCACCACATGCTTATAACAGTGAGAACTACACAAAAAAATGAAGATAATACAATAGATATAAATAGCCAAATCTTTTTTTTACTATTCTTACAAAATTAAAAAAAATATATAAAATATTACACCCAGAGTCAGCGGGAATTGAACCCACCACCCCCGGAGCAGAAAGCAGGGCCACTACAAACTGCGCCAACGGGCTAGTCATCAAACAAGAAAGTATTAAGTATTAAAATGATTGTTTAACTTACGATCTAAACTATTTCACATTAACACAGATCGATAAAGAGCTTTTATGGAACAACTAGCCGACCCGCGCCCACTTCGTTGGGCGTTAATTATCTTTGTGAATGCAATTATGTTGTGTAGCTCTTAGTACTGTTTTATTAGGTTCATTGTTTAGAATTTGACGTATAAAATCGTAATAATATCGTGTATTTATTATTTTAAATTACAGAACCAAATAACATACTTTATAAATAAAATGTTGCTCCAACGCCATCTATCAAAAAGCGAAAAAACTTCGTCGTCGATTGAGTGAAATAAGAGTAAATAAAATAAGTAGACTAATAAATAGCGATAGAAGGCGATCGTTTCTTTGTCATTTTGATAATAAATTTTAATATTTTTCTTTTTTACTGAATTTTTTTGTACAATTACAATAAAATATAGCCTATGTCACTCCTGAATAGTGTAGTTTTTTGTTAGTGAAAGAATTTTCATGATCGAATCAGTATTTGCGAAGATTACCCCCGATATACAAACAAAGTTATAAACTTTTCCTCTTTATAATATTAGTATAGATAAATATTAATTTCATAGGCAATTTATAAAGCAAAAATATTTAACTCGCACCAAACAATCCAACAAATAAACAAAACATCCCAAACAAACAGATTTTCCGTATTTTAATATCAGCGTGACGAAAATAATATTATATCGATTCAGCCTGTAATATCCCACTACTGGGCATAGACTTCTTCTCCCGTGTAGGAGAAGGATAAGAGCTTAATCCACCAGGCTGCTACAATGCGGGTTGCCGGATATATCATACTAGCTTCTGCGCGCGACTTCGTCGGCGTGGACTCCGCTCCTGTTGGTCTCAGCGTGATGATATATAGCCTATAGCCTTCCTCGATAAATAGGCTATCTAACACTGAAAGAATTTTTCAAATCGGACCAGTAGATCCTGAGATTAGTGCGTTCAAACAAACAAACAAACAAACAATCAAACAAACAAACTCTTCAGCTTTATTATATTAGTATAGATATCATATAGATAGATATCAGAATGCCGCCAAAATATAATAAAACTTAGGGTGGTCCTGAAAACCAGTGTTAGGACTAAAGTCCTAACGTAAACTGAGGTCGCACCTTTTTGTGAGACATGCTGCAAACATATAATGTACTAGCTTCTGCGCGCGACTTCGTCGGCGTGGACTCCGCTCCTATTGGTCTTAGCGTGATGATACATAGCCTATAGCCTTCCTCAATAAGTGGGCTATCTAACAGTGAAAGAATTTTTCAAATCGGCCCAGTAGTTCCAGAGATTACCGCGTTCAAACAAACAAACAAACAAACAAACAAACAAACAAACAAACTCTTCAGCTTTATATATTAGTATAGATTAGTTAAATAGTTTTTATCAATAAGTCTATGTTGTATTTTTTTTTACTTTTCGTCTTTATTTACGTTCTCTTTGTTGTCTTTGTTAAAATTATGTACTATGTGTTTTTTTGTTTTTGTTGTATAATTTTAAATTGATGCAGTATGTTTCTCACGAATAAATTTATTATTATTATTATTATTATATATTATCTACTATGAGTAACGATCGCTATCGCGTGTACATGATAACAACCGGTACTGACGGCTTAACGTGCTCTCCGAGGCATGGTGGGGAGACCCACAAGGACTACACAAACACCCAGACCACGGCAAACACCTGCATGGCCAATACAAATATAATATTATATGACGTATCTTTAGGTATTTATACAGATTCAAGAAGTTAATTAATAATTACTTGAAAGTTCAAGTTGTGCCGGAACTTTTGCATTTGCTACTAATTTAATGAGCACCTCGTTGTTAGATCTCGAATTGTTTTCGAGGATGTATTTCAATGGCTGTTCGCGTCTGAAGCTTTCATCTGTCAATTGTTTTCTTCCTTTTTAATTAGATTTTGTTCTTAATTAAAAATGTTTACAGTTATCCTGTTAATATATATAAATCTTTACAGGTTACTGCAACCGCTTTTTTTATCAGCTTTATTTGAATTTACAGTAACAAGTCTTACAGGAGATAAAGCACTAGAAATGTTGTATTTTTACACGCTTTTTATTAGCTTCACTTGTATGTTTGTTAATATGTTTGTAAGTTTATAACCGACTCCTTTCGACTTCATTTTGACCACAGAAATAGTAATATATACTATTTCTGTGATTTTGACCCACTTCTAACGTTCAGATTTCATTTAAACTTGGTAGACTTATCGAGGACCGATGACAATACACTAATTTGACAAAATTATTTAATGGGCATGACGAAAGATTTAGAAAACCTATTCCGTAATGTGGGTACACATTTACTATTTACGAAAATACCTATATTTCGGTAATAAACTTAAGTTTAAGGAAGTTTAAAACTATTTTTCTAATATGTTTTCAACGAGTGATACAAAACGGCTGCAGGTGTCATGGCGTCGGCTCTGACGTCACGGTATAGTAGTTCGTTCCACCTACGACCCACAAGTGCCTACAACGCCATCGACCACGACCGCTGAAAACCGCTCAGTGGTCTATACACCGTCCAATCGTTTATTATCTTTTTGAACGCTCACGCCTATAAGTTACAGGCTATTTTTCAACCATTTTCAACTTGTCTACTAGACTACTGAGTGGTTTTCAGCGGTCGTGGTCGATAGCGTTGTAAGCGTTATGTGGAACGCGTATTATAGCGTGACGTCATGAGCTGTAATTCGTGTTTTAATCAAAATGGCCGATTGCAGTATTTTAATTAGTGATGCAACAGATCTCTGTTTCTGTTTCCGCAAGTGCGGAAGTTCCGCACGCTTTTCAACATTCGTTTCTGCTTCTGTTTCCGCAACTTTTATAACGGAGATGTAAACGGAAGTTTACGACGGTTGAGAGTTGAAAGTTTCACTTACCACTACTAAATTTTGAATATTAAAATAATTTTAAGTTGCAATATTGTTTTCTATTGTAGATTTCTAATATATCTATTTCTTATATAGGCTTGGTGTGTATTTAATACTTAATAAAGAAATATATTTGTAAATTTATTAATTTTTTTCATATTATTTACACTTTCGTTTCTGCATCCGTTTCCGTTTCCGTTTCTGCTAAAATTTACTTTTGACATCTGTTTCCGTTTCTGGTTCCGTTAAGACACTTCCGTTGCATCACTAATTTTAATGTCTTATTTTATTGAAAATCACGATAATCTTATTATTTTAAATAAAACTAAACAAGTATTTTGAATTTTTTTAATATGAGTGTTCCCCTAAAGTTATTAAATTGACGATTTTTTGTTACTGTCGTCATGCCCATTATCCTAACGGCTT
The DNA here is from genome assembly GCA_905220545.2 of Melitaea athalia. NCBI lineage: Eukaryota > Metazoa > Arthropoda > Insecta > Lepidoptera > Nymphalidae > Melitaea > Melitaea athalia. Next base: position 19,724,322 of record HG992189.1, on the reverse strand, counting down.
GGCATAATAATCAAGGCTTTTCTCGCTATCTTTTGGACTTTTCTAACGTTCAGATTCTCTACTTTTTAGTTTGATTTATTTATAAAAGCGTGTTTTATTTATATATTTATTCTAAGTATTATTTTTCAAGTAGAATTTTGATATTTAGTAAATTGATTGACATAATTGATTACTGCTTTGCTTTCGTTCCATAGTGTAATATCTTAGAGCCCATCACATTACTGCTACGTATAATTATACGCAAAGGATAGATAGTTTACCCATTCAATATTCATTTTTTTTTATTAACAAAGCCCTATTTAGACAATACTTTTTTTACTGAAAAACGTTAAATAAAATATCTTATAACATACACACACGGTCGTCTGTTTCTATGGTAAGCAACTTAATGCTTGTGTTAAAGGTTAACAGCCGACTGCTAAAGCTGTTTTTTTATATAATGATAAATGGATAAATAAAAATATTACATCCAGACTCGAGAGCAGAAAACAGAGCCTCTACAAACTGCGCCAACGGGATAATCAAAGGTTAAAGATTCGTTTTTAACGTTAATTATATTCGAAATTAAAAAAAACAGAACCCTTAGATTAAATCTGATAAAAATGAACTTGACTTTGCAATATTTTTGTCTCAGTCATATATATCGTTATATAAATAAACATTTACTTAAAGGCCATACAGATGTTTGTCATAGGCTGGGAGTGTGTTTTTGGACCCTGATACAGAATAAAATCCTTTATTTGCTTCACAACGTCTAAAAAAGCTCCCGGTATAAAATTCGCGCCATAACATACCGCCGCCATTTTTAAATCTAATCATAATATAGTTATTGAATTTACAGTAAACCATTGTTTAAATAATAAGTAAGTGTCTGTCAGCACCGTCAAGCAACTAGACTTTTCTTCTAAAGAACGATTAAAAATGTATCAAATTATGTTTAAAAATAAAACGAGAATGCTTTAGACCACACGACTGAAATAAAACTTCTGCACAATATGCCTGCACTGTGTCTTATGAGGCCGTTTACACGCAACGATAAATTGTAGCAATCTGATCGTTACGATAAATTGTTGCAATTTATCGTAGCGTGTAAAGCCCGCATTAGATATACGAAACGAAACTGGCTAGGAGAAAGAGAAAGAAAATGTGTGACCGCACCTCTCTCTATTGCTCCGTTCGCTTCACCCAATCACACTTTTCGTAACTCTCTTGTCACGCATTCACCAGCTTACTCCTTAAGTAAAGCGTGCGTAAATAAGTTTTACTTCATTAAAACAGTATTCCTCTAATATCAAAACACAAAGTGACGCTTGGTATTCCTATCGGTACAGTATAATGCTGGTATACTATTACATCTTACTACAGCTAAGGGCGCTTTAAGGGCCTATGCAAACCACGTTTTTTAAAGTGTAGGAGTAAGGATCCACCCCCGCCTGTTAAGACGATTCAGGAAATATTGCCGGCTCTCAACATGCTAATCACACACAAGGACACCAATGTAAGTAGTCGTATAACTTAATTATAATGGTTATATAATATTAATCTACTTAATTATTGTGAAGCAAAAACTTTGTACCCCTTTTTACGAAAATTGCGCAGACGGAGGAGTATGAAATTTCGTACACTTATAGTTTATTTAGAGAAGGAGTAGGTACGGAATACTAATATTTTCTCTGCTATTTGGTTGAGTGACAATTACAAGTGTTTTTGTTGTTGTATAAAGTTTTGCTTGGTGTTCTAGTTTTTGTGTATAGTTTTATTGTGTGTATGGTCTTATTTGTTTGTTTTTGTTGTGTATATTGTAAGCATAAGTAAACTTAAGTAATTAATGATGGATTACGAACCCCTTGACCCAGGTAGAGTTCTTTTAATTTTCCCCAATCAATGGAAATTGAAGAAATTAATAATAGAAAAAGAAATAATAGTGATGCTAATTTAACCCAATCTAAAATACCCACTAACCTTCATCAAACACCATCTATTCAATTAAATTATGTGTGTGTAGCGATACAGACGCGATGCAAACGCGCGTGTGTAGCGATACAGACGCGCCGGTGCCGCGCGTTTTAATCGATACAAACGCCAACAAACTGCTCTGTAGGATAAAAGCGCGCCGTCGACGCGCGCTTTTAAAACGCGCATCGATGGCGCGTTTAAAATCGTGGTTTGCATAGGCCCTAAAGCGTCACTATCAACGTCACTGTTGTTGTCACGATCCCCTTTCCGTATATTTTTCTTACCCGCCTCTAATAAAAATGTAATATCAAAACATCAAAGTCCAATAAAAATATAACATCAGGATAATAAACAAACCGGTTAATTAATTCCGCTTTTACAATAACAGTAACAAATTAAATTGCTCTGTTGATTCGAAACCCCTCCAACCGGGTGTGACCGCAGTAAAGGTTAATATCCGTTATATTATCGGTAGCGTCATGTGCAGGTGAATGGCGGTTTTCGGTTTACTTCGATACTGGTATTCGAAAGATTAGAATTGTTAATTTGTAGGACATTTGCGGGCGAAAGGGGACAGTCTACAGTTGTAAATATATCATCATTTCAGCCTATCGCAGTCCACTGCTGGACTAGTTCGCGCCAAAAATGACGTGAACTCATGTGTTTTGCCCATAGTCACCACGCTGGGCAGGCGGGTTGGTGACCGCAGGGCTGGCTTTGTCGTACCGAATGTGCTGCTGCCCGTCTTCGGGCAGATATATATTGTAAATATATATTTGACATATACTATTACTACATTTTAATTTCAAAAAAAAATTATTCTGCACTCTTTCTCTATATAAACTAAAAGTGAGCGAAATTTCATACTCCTCCGTCTGCGCAATGTAAAAGGGGTACAAAGTTTTTAATTTGAAAATTAATAATAAAAGTTACTTCATCATCAAGAACATTATATGAAGATAAATTTTAATTCAAATAGTTGTTGTTAAAAATTTAAAGTGGGAATAATAAGTAATCCTGCGATGTCTGATTGGAGATAACTGGAGTATGTCAAGAAATAAGGAAACGAGGTCGTATTTTCATCTAATGAACAATAATTTGAAAAGCAAAGGACAAAGAAAACGGATCAAAAAGAACATTCTAGTTATTTCATGAATTATTCAACGCTTCGTGTCAGTTTTGTTGCACGTCGTTCGTTCTATATTTGAATGAAAGAAATAAACTTTATTTTACTTCTATTTTACAAAAATAAATTGGAGATGGAAAGATTAAAAAAAATCCGTGCGTACAAAGTACACATGTCAGAAGTGAAACTTCTTTGGCAAACTAATTCAAAAATAACTAATTCAAAAAACGAATTTAAAATCCAAAAAAAAAACTAATAGAAAAAAAAACAAAAAGCCAACGTCACGCGGTGTTCCCAGGCGGTTACCCATCCAAGTACTAGCCGTCCCTGATGCTGCCGCGTTACTGGTCGCCGCCCAAATTTTACCCCTCATGCGCCTAAAGAAGTTTCACTTCAATAAACTTAAAAAATATATATGACATTTTACGATTGTCTGTTTAGACGTTTTTGTGAAAATTTGTAGGTACTCATAAAAATATATACATCATAATAATTGTAATCGACCGTCATCTGTACATTAGAGATGATTAAAGAACGATTTATGGTAAAACGAGTACGAGCCTTTTTGCGAGAGAATTATATTGCAAGCTAATTCTTTTTGAGATTTTTCTATGTTTATCCCAACATAACGCAAAATCTGCTGCATGAATTGGAGTGAATTGAACTTTCACATTGATCTTAGCATGAAATGGAGCGAATTTAACATTTAATGAATTTTCTTATGATCCTGTAAGTATTACATCGTCGTAAAATCTGGTGTAGTCTAGAAATACTGTTATAACTGAGGTAGGGCACAGCAGGAAATTTCCTGCTCAAAATATGGAGCAGCCCGACTGGGGTAGTACCTCGACCTTACAGAACACCACAGATAAATAATACTATTTTCAAGCAGTATTGTGTTCCTGTTGGTGAGTAAGGTGACCAGAGCTCCTGGGGGGGATTGGGGATAGGGTCGGCAACGCGCTTGCGACGCTTCTGGTGTTGCAGATGTCTATAGGCTACGGTCTTACCATCAGGTGAGCCGTACGCTTGTTTGCCAACCTAGTTACATAAAAAAAAATATTACTTTGTTCACGATCATAGATTTTCATTTTCATTTCCTCCTCCAAGTGAAGTGTACAGAATGTGAGGGCTGGTGGGTGATAAAAATTCCACAATTTATATTGTGGAATTTTTATTTTTTAATTCTCGATTTCCTGCTTTGATTTATTCAGCCTTGTAACACTCCAATGCTAGGTATAGGCCAATTTATCTATGTAGGAGAACAAAATCTTGCTTCCATCCATCTAAATTCATTCAGTAGTCTCCACATTTATACAAAGATAAATAGAAAAAAAATTATTTCTCAATAATCATGTGTATATTTATGTACAGGAAATAGAATAAAATTGATGTACAAACAAAAAAAAAAGATCCTGTACGCGTATCCTAAAAACACAACTCTGTTTGTTAACTTATTTATCATTTAATCTATACTAATATTATAAAGAGGTAAAGTTTATAACTTTGTTTGTATATACGGGGTAATCTTCGCAAATTCTGATCCGATCATGAAAATTCTTTCGCTAACAGAAAGCTACACTATTCAGGAGTGACAAGATAAAAGGAAAAAGATAAAAATATATAAAGATTTTAAATCAGCAGGATTTGAACCTGCGCCCTCTGACGTGCCGTGTCAACAATTCAATCTAATCAAGCATTATTATTTGCCTTAGAAATTAATTGGTGATTTTAAAACATTTATATTTATCTGATTTGCTGAAAATAGTGAGAGTGTATTGGAACATATCAAATTTCACCGTACCCTTCTTATGTGAAATGGATTATAACGCCCAACGAAGTGGGCACGGGTCGGCTAGTTACGAATAAATAAAATTGGAGTGTCTGTTTGTAATATTAAAATAACCGCTTATTACTAAATTCATATGTATGTATACACGGTACGTATACCAAAATAACATTTTGATTATGTTTATCTGTCTGTCTGTTTGTTCCGGCTAATCTCTGAAATGACAGGACCGATTTTTACGGGACTTTCACTGGTAGATAGCTAATGTAATAAAGAGCAACTTAGGCTACTTTTATTTTGGACTTTTTTTATTTTGTAACTCTGTTAACTGAACAAAATCTATTTTGTCAAAAGCGAGTGAAGTCGCGGGCACAGCTAGTCTTCAAAGATGGGCATATGTTATAATTTATGTACGGGAAGGTAAGGTTAGGGTAGTCATAATCTCCATGTGGTATTTTAACGCATTCGACCCGTCGAGAATGTCACCGATACTTATACCTAATTAAACTAGCTGCTGTGCCCGCGACTTCGTCCGCGTGGAATTTGACAAAAAAGTTATTGTTCAATTCGCAGAGTTGTAAAAAAATCTAAAATAAAAGTAGCCTAAGTTACACCTTATTACATCACCTATCTGCCATTGAAAGTCTCGTCAAAATAGGTCTAGCCGTTTCAAAGATTAGCCGGAACAAACAGACAGACAGACAGACAAAAATTGTAAAAAATGTTATTTTGTTATATGTACCGTGTATAGATCCGTATGCATTTAGTAAAAGGCGGTTATTTTAATATTACAAACAGACACTTCAATTTTATTTATTTGTATAGATGTATAAATTATAACTGGTCCAAGTTCGTAAGTCTAAGATATTTTTAAGTATTTTTTACTCTATAATAATCGATACGTAGAACTTTTTTCTACCTTCTATATTCTTTATTATTTGGTTAAAAGTGTAATACACGTATTAGTAGAAATACGAGTATAAACATTTTTAATGCTTTAGCATTCACTAGCGACCCGCCCCGGCTACGCACGGTTGCAAAAACTATCAGTGTTCCTCTACTATATTATGCATGTATTATACATATAAACCTTCTTCTGGAATCACTCTATTTACTAAAGAAAACCGCATCAAAATCCGTTGCGTAGTTTTAAAGATCTAAGCATATATACGGACAGACAGACAGCGGGAAGCGACTTTGTTTTATACTATGTAGTGATTGGAAAGGTCGTCTAAGTTTTTGTATTCATTTGCATGTTACGGTCATCAACTCAGCCTATCGCAGTCCACTGCTGGACATAGGCCTCCCCAAGGTCGCGCCAAACATCCCCAGTTTTCCGATCTTCATCCAGCTTTCACCGGCAATCTTACATAGATCGTTATTCCAACCAACTGAGCCAGAGGGCGGTATATTGAGTATGCTGCGGTAATAATAATTAAATTTTTTGTCCAGGTCCACCCACAGTCACAGCCCAGGCAGTCCCGGTACTCTGAATGGAGTGAACGGCAGCGTGCACGGCGAGGCACGCCAGGCGCAGTCTAGAAAGAACATCATAAGGATGCTAGGTGAGATACACATTAGTATTACATGATCATCATCATCAGTTCAGCCCATTGCAGTCCACTGCTGGACATAGGCCTCCCCAAGTTCATGCCAGACATCCCTGTTTTCCGCAAACCCGTAGTATTACAATTGAAGTCTTACTATTACTAGTATGGTAGTGGAGGCCAGATTGATAAATGTAGATTTACTCGAGCACAGTGGGGACCTATTGGATTGTCAATTTTAGATGCTAAAATGAAATAAATTAAAAGTAAAAAACCTTTTTAAAAAACAAGCTTTTATTTGAATGCACTAAAACGAAAAAAATAAATTTTTACTTTAAAACTTCTTACTATCTACTTACTTATAAAGTCATTACACATAATCTATATGATAGAAAAGCTTGTCGCGAGATAGTACCCGTATTTCCTTAGTTTGAAAATTTTAATAGTTAAAATCAATCACATCAATTTATTTAATTTACTTGTTTACAAGCAAATCTTGCGACAAGCTTTTATATCATATAGATTATGTGTAATGACTTTATAAGTAGATAGTAAGAAGTTTTAAAGTAAAAATTTATTTTTTTCGTTTTAGTGCATTCAAATAAAAGCTTGTTTTTTAAAAAGGTTTTTTACTTTTAATTTATTTTTGACTTTTTAGTCGGTTATCACGTCACTTTATTCGAATTATTCTTAGCAAGCCCTTTCATTTGATACCCATATTGTAGAAGTGCACTAAAAATAACTAGTCCGCACTCTTGGATATGCCGCCATATTGGATTTAGAATGACGTCATAAAGTTAACCATGCATTGGCATCCAAATCGAACCTATATACAAAATTTCAGGTCAATTGGTTGAAGATATCTGCTTCAAAATTGAGTTGCAAAATTTCACCTGAACAAACATACATACATACAAACCATGCATTGTCATCTAAGATGAACCTATATACAAAGTTTCAGCTCAATTGCTTCAAAATTGAGTTGCAAGATTTCACCCGAACAAACATACATACATACATAAATACATACAAATCATGCATTGTCATCCAAATTGAACCTGTATACAAAATTTCAGCTCAATAGGTTGAAGATATCTGCTTCAAAATTGAGTTGCAAGATTTCACCCGAACAAACATTCATTAAATTTACATACATACATACATACATACATACATACATTGCAAGTTAAATAAAAGCTTGTAAAAAGATTGTATGAAGTATGCCCTTTCATCCGTGGGGAGGGCGTTTAGTCAGTCACGAGGAAATAGATACTCGAGCGCGTCACATATTAATCTATACTAATCTATACTAATATATAAAGCTGAAGAGTTTGTTTGTTTGTTTGTTTGTTTGTTTGTTTGTTTGAACGCGGTAATCTCTGGAACGACTGGGCCGATTTGAAAAATTCTTTCACTGTTAGATAGTCCATTTATCGAGGAAGGCTATAGGCTATGTATCGTCACGCTAAGACCAATAGGAGCGGAGTCCACGCCGACGAAGTCGCGCGCAGAAGCTAGTAATATAATAAAGCTGAAGAGTTTGTTTGATTGTTTGTTTGTTTGTTTGTTTGAACGCGCTAATCTCAGGATCTACTGGTCCGATTTGAAAAATTCTTTCAGTGTTAGATAGCCCATTTATCGAGGAAGGCTATAGGCTATGTGTCATCACGCTAAAACCAATAGGAGCGGTGTCCACGCCGACGAAGTCGCGCGCAGAAGCTAGTAGTATAATATGCGCCCTACGTGTTTCTGATAACGGAAAAATATTATTAAAAAAAATATTATGCCCGTTTGCGTGGCGGGTGTGACCTTACAAAGGGTTAGTAAAAATGTTCGACCCGAAGATTAAGGAATTTACTCCATATAATTTTGAGTCAGTACGATGAGAACCCAATCCGCCTGCCCAGCGTTGACTATGGGCAAAACACATGAGTTCGCGCTATCATGTTTGGCGCGAACTTGTGGAGGCCTATGTCCAGCAGTGGACTGCGATAGGCTGAAGTGATGATGATGAGAACATCAAGATTAAACGTCTGTATAGCATAATAATCTGTCACGCTCGAGTTTTTCTTACTATCGATTTTTTTTTGCTATTCTAATCGGTTGCCCTAGACGTTTTATTAATGACTGCGATATTTTTATTGCAAATTAAAAACAATAATAATACATTTTCTACGTTACTTTACTGGTATTTCGTTACGAACCTGCATTTTATTAGTTTATATAGTATACTAGACGACCCGTGCCCACTTCGTTGGGCGTTAATTATTTTTGTGATGCAAATAATATACTTATACTTAAGTTTTCATCTCGCTCACATATAACTACCACCCCCTGTTTCAACCCTAAAGGGGGTTGATTTCTAAAAAGACATTATTAGTACACCTCCACACCATCTATAGAGCATACATTTTGAATTTCAAGTCTCTTACTTCAAAAACATAGGACTTTCATACAAACTTCCAACCCCCGTTTTACCCTCTTAGGGGTGGAATTTCGTAAAACCCGTTCTTAGCGGATGTCTACTCCCTATAAGGAACCTACTTGCCAAATTTCAAGTTTGTAGGTGTTATAGTTTCTGAGATTTCGTGATGAGTGAGTGACCTTTCGCTTTTATATATATTATAGATAGTATAATATGCGCCCTACGTGTTTCTGATAACGGAAAAATATTATTAAAAAAAATATTATGCCCGTTTGCGTGGCGGGTGTGACCTTACAAAGGGTTAGTAAAAATGTTCGACCCGAAGATTAAGGAATTTACTCCATATAATTTTGAGTCAGTACGATGAGAACCCAATCCGCCTGCCCAGCGTTGACTATGGGCAAAACACATGAGTTCGCGCTATCATGTTTGGCGCGAACTTGTGGAGGCCTATGTCCAGCAGTGGACTGCGATAGGCTGAAGTGATGATGATGAGAACATCAAGATTAAACGTCTGTATAGCATAATAATCTGTCACGCTCGAGTTTTTCTTACTATCGATTTTTTTTTGCTATTCTAATCGGTTGCCCTAGACGTTTTATTAATGACTGCGATATTTTTATTGCAAATTAAAAACAATAATAATACATTTTCTACGTTACTTTACTGGTATTTCGTTACGAACCTGCATTTTATTAGTTTATATAGTATACTAGACGACCCGTGCCCACTTCGTTGGGCGTTAATTATTTTTGTGATGCAAATAATATACTTATACTTAAGTTTTCATCTCGCTCACATATAACTACCACCCCCTGTTTCAACCCTAAAGGGGGTTGATTTCTAAAAAGACATTATTAGTACACCTCCACACCATCTATAGAGCATACATTTTGAATTTCAAGTCTCTTACTTCAAAAACATAGGACTTTCATACAAACTTCCAACCCCCGTTTTACCCTCTTAGGGGTGGAATTTCGTAAAACCCGTTCTTAGCGGATGTCTACTCCCTATAAGGAACCTACTTGCCAAATTTCAAGTTTGTAGGTGTTATAGTTTCTGAGATTTCGTGATGAGTGAGTGACCTTTCGCTTTTATATATATTATAGATAGACTAGCTGCCAGGACAGACTTCGTTCTATCTGTTATGTTTTTTTTTTTTTTATTACTAAAACCTTCCGTGGGATTTTTAAGGAACATACAAAAAAAATTAGCCGAATCAGTCGATCCATTCTCGAGTTATGCGCATAGCAACATTCATTTTTTTATTATATAGATTAGTATTATTGATGGTATTATATTATATTATTTGTATGTATTATTATTATTATTATTTATTTTTATTTATTTTTATTGTGCACCTACTCTCTATACTTTCTTGCACATACCAAGGTTGACTGGTAGAAAATGCATGAATTAGCATTAAGCCCGCCTTTTGTATACACTTTTTTTTGTACAATAAAGAATTTTAAATAAAAAAAAAATAAAAAAATTGTTATAACTTTAGTAACAGTTATCATAAATACCTGATAGCGATCGTTAGTCAGAGAAGGGAAAGTATCCGCCAATCCGCAGTGGAGCAGCGTTGTGGATTAAGCTCTAATCCTTCTTCTACATGGAGAAAGACGTCTATTCTATAATCGTCTATGGGATGTTACCTAAAAGCAATTAATTAATTTATCTGAATTTTTGTGTGTGTGTGTGTGTGTGTGTGTGTGTGTGTGTGTGTGTGTGTGTGTGTGTGTGTGTGTGTGTGTGTGTGAATATACGATACGAGATAGAGACGCGACAGGATTGGCAAGAACTTCTTGCCAAGGTCCCCAAGGAAGGGCGAGGAGGGCGCATAAGGCGAGCAAAAAATCAGATTTCACCCGCGCGCCCGTGACTAATTGATGAAACAAAATATACACAAAGCCTCGTGTCAGAGTGCGATAGACGATATAGTTTTGAGCGCATTACGAATGTTAAAAACGACAAATATGATTATATTATATTATAATTCCAAAACTAAAAGTAATTACATTAAATGCCTCGGCATAGCCTTTACTCATATTTAAATGTAATTAATTATCAAATTTTTGTCTTAATGGTCATAACCATATCGAGTATAAATAGAAAAAATATAAAAATTAGAGGTTACTTCGTGATTATATTTTATCGAGGAAATTTCCTTATTTTATGTTTTTGATATGGGTTAACCCTTGCAAATATCACGTAGTTTGTCATATATTTTTATTTTAAGATTTGGTCTGGAATTTTTCATGTCAAAACAAATAGAAGATTGGTAATTTTGCATTATGCGCGCTCTTAATAAAATACAGTACTCACAATATGTCAAAGATATCACATTTAGTTTTGTCAAATAAAAGTTTACTATGTACTTTTATAACTGTGTCAAAAGCAAAATGTTACATTAAAAACTTTGTATAGACCAAGAATTTGTGATAATCAGGTTTTCAATAAAATGACTCACAACTGAACAATTTCGATTAATTTGCAAATCGGAGTATAACTGGGGCGACAAATTGATTTAGCTAGGCTTAAAATCTGGAGATATTCGATTTCAGCGTATTTTCATGTAAAAAGATTTACGCGGTTAAACTTTACAAATATGCATGATATAAGTATAATTAATACAAAACAAATCTATTCATGTCTCAAAAGCGATAAAATAAAAAGAAACACAAATGCCTAGAACAAATCAAATCAAATCAAAAGTAACATTATTCAAATATTCAACACTTCAAAAGCACTTTCGAATGGTCATCTTACAAAATAAAATTTTAATTATCGTTAAAAGTGAAGCTACCAACGATTTGAAATCTAAATTCTCAGAGAAGAACTGGCAAGAATAAACATCTCTACAGCCTATAAAATATTTGTCCAACTTTTAAATATAAAAAGTAATGTGATGTGTTATTTTATTTATGAGTAGGTATACCGGGAAGGACATACATCCGAACCGAAAAGTAATATTTGTAAATAGAAATATCTATTATGATCCTGAGCGGAATCGAACCCGCAAACCGCCGAAGTTTAGTATTGATATCACACGAGCGACGAGCGATCCACCACACCAGAGCGACTGTTTTTTACATCTGTAGTATATTTAAAAATAAATAATGAATGTTTTTAAGTGTTGGCGCGTATTAACGACTTTCTAATACGGCGCACGTTTCACACCCTCTCCTTTCAATATAAAGCTACTAAGAAGCACTTTGAACGAAAACTTAAAAAATAAAAATAACCGTTCTCAAGTTCTAAATCGATTTACAAAAGTTTTAATGTTGAATACTGTAACTTCTCACTTAGAATCAATGCCTGCGGGTAATGAGTCGATGTCCCTCTACATTATTACATACTAAGGGTGATTTGCGGTTTTTACCCGCGCTTTGTTAGCTGCCACTCCGTGGGTGGGTTGGGCATTTGGCAGCTTTCCAAACATCGAGAAAAAAAAAATTTTTTAGTCATTTCCTCTCACTTCAAAATTTGTCGGATTATAGTTTACCTAATATCTTGAAGGAAAAATAACGTCAGCTGACCATAACATGGTGGATTATACGTCAGCTGGCTGCTTGAACATGAAAAAAAATTTTTTTTCAGTGATTTCCTCTCAACTAAATATTTACCTGGTGATAGTTTACATGCTACTATGAATGAAAATTAACGTCAGCTGGCTGTATCTCGGTGGAAAGTTTGTCAGCTGGTACCTTGAAAGACGTAAAAAAAAATTTAGTCATTTCCTCTCACTTCAAAATTTGTCAGATTATAGTTTACCTAATAATTATCTTGAAGGATAAATAATGTCAGCTGATGTTGACATGGTGAATTATACGTCAGCTGCTAGTATTAGATAGTAGTGTTTATAGTAGTGAGTATAGTAGTGTTTCATCAAAATATACATTATTTGCGAAAGGCCTTGTCATTAAAATAGGAATATTTCCAACCCTCGGGCTGAATGAAATGTGAAAAGGGTCGTGATATTTATAAATAAAACATAGTTATATGGTATTAACTGTTGCCTCAAAAGTACCGCTGTGGTAAAGTTAAAATAGCTATAATCGTTTTCCTCGCAAAAGAAAAGAAAAAAAATCAAAAAAAAATATCAATCGTTTGATGACTTTACGAGGTCATCAAATTGAATTTCCGGTGTGGCTGTGTCCTTGTGGGTCTCCCCGCCGTGCCTTGGAGAGCACGTTAAGCTCTCATTCCCGGTTGTTATCATGTTCACCTGATAGCGATCGTTACTCATGGTAGGGTATCCGCCAACACGCACTGGAGCAATGTGGTGGAAGCCCCGATCCTTCTCCTACATGGGGAAAGAGACATGTGCCCAGCAGTGGGATATTACAGGCTAAAAAGTTAAAAACGATATCGATTTGTTTTCTAAAAACTGTTAAAATTAATTTTCTTATGTTAATTAATTATGTAGATTTAAATTGAAATTTCTTTAGAAGTTTTTGTATGTGCCTTAGTAATTATAATTACTTTACAACTCAAAATGTCTACAGAGAACAAGAATCAGAACTCTAAATCAACGAGCAATTCGTGGGCATAATTTACACCGATGTACTGAATATATTATACTGGTATCTTTAATTAAAAACTTTATAGAGAGAAGGTTCAAATCATATATATTATGACGCTAAGGTTAAGATGTTTGACTCCCTTTTTAGAAAAAAACTTTACAATTACCTACTCCACATAAATTATATATCATTTTATAGATAATGGATTGCTCTACTGGAATCCACAACTAAAAAAAAATTATTATCGCTTTTGTTCTTGAAAATAATTAATTATTAAAATTATACATATATATGAAGGCTTTAATTTTTAAACAACGTCAACATGATTGACGGTAGGTAATTTTTTTAGTTATGGTCTAAGAGACGTGGTAGAGCGACCTTCACCGATCTGATAACTCGATGAGACATATTTTTTTATCAAATATAATTTATAAACAAATATGCCTAAAATAACTTGCCTATCGAAAAGTGGTCGATGTTCTACGTCTCCCCTACTATTATTTAGTGCGAATTATTCACACGGGTATTGCTAGTGTATATAACATACTACATATTACAATGATTTAGATGTAGTTATTGTAAATGCCTTAAGTTCTATTTATTTAAGAGTGTGGCACTAATCCAGTTAAGCCAGTTCAATCAATGACTTCTAATTAGTCAATAATATAAAGATCCAGTTATCAACTATCTTTAGTCCGCAGCTTTTTTTTTTTAATGTAACTAGGTTGGCAAACAAGCGTACGGCTCACCTGATGGTAAGACCGTAGCCTATAGACGCCTGCAACACCAGAAGCATCGCAAGCGCGTTGCCGACCCTATACCCAATCCCCCCCAGGAGTTCTGGTCACCTTACTCACCAACAGGAACACAATACTGCTTGAAAGCAGTATTATTTAGCTGTGGTCTTCTGTAAGGTCGAGGTACTACCCCAGTCGGGCTGCTCCGTATTTTGAGCAGAAAATTTCCTGCTGTGCCCTACCTCAGTTAAAGCTCTTCAGATAATAAGCAGTTTATATATTATCGAACTTAACTATAATTTATTTTGTTCTCAGCTGCGGTAGTGATTGCATTCTTCGTGTGCTGGGCACCGTTCCACTTCCAACGACTGTTCTTCATCTACGGCACTGGTGTCCACAACTACCACATCATCAACGAATACCTGTTCTTCGCCGCTGGTTTCTTTTACTACATCTCAGCTACCGTCAACCCCATCTTGTATAACATCATGAGTCATAGGTTTGTCTAATTCTATACTAATCGCGCTTTTATTCAACTCGCTGTGTCCCGCGGTTTCACTCGCATTCATTTGAAGAAAAAATAGCCTATACTCCTATAGCCTTTCTTAGCAAATGGGTTATCTTACTCAAAAAGATTTTTTCAGTTCGAACCTGTAGTTCTGGAGATTAGCGCGTTTAAACAAAAAAAAAACAAACAAACTTTTCAGCTTTATAATATTAGTATATATAGATTGGTTCGTGGTTTCCTTTATTTTATTATTTTTTTTTAATTTAATATAAATATATTCTAGACGGTATCCTGCCCTATATCCTATATATTGGATTCAAGTAACATGTTTTTATATTTAAAAAATGTGTGTGTACTTATGTACGCACGTAAGAAGTTATACTTCATTGGCTAGCTAACTTCACGTTGCTAACTTCTTCGTGTCGGTAATTTATGTGACGGTGTGTAAAATTTACTCTCATCATTTTTCCCTAACGCGCCAAAAGAAGTATAACTTCAAAAACTAGTGAACTATGTCTTATAGTATAAATACTTTTATGGGTACATTTTAATAAATCAATCACGAGTGTTTTAAACAGAGCAATTAAAAAGGGTAGCAAAAATATAGGGATGAAATAACTTCTTATGGGAGGCTAAACCGCTTCGGTACGTAACGCGTTACGGTGCCAGTCTGTCTGGCTTCCCTTTCTCTCACGCACACGGCAGCGGTAGGCAGACTCCTCCCCTCTCACTCTAACCCACAGCGCTAGCTGTATTACAGACATATACTGTTGACAGTGAGCGATGATCGATCACGATTCAGCCTGTAATATCCCACTGTTGGGCATAGGCCTCTTCCCCATGTAGGAGAAGGATCATACACATGGCAGTGAGCATATAACCTAAAACTATCACTTAGATTTGTTTATAAACTAATAAGTTATCACTTCAGTCGGGCGTCCCAAGATAACCAATTTATTTATTTTTAGCTTGTTAAACGCAATTTCGACCTCATGAAAATATAGCCTATGTCAGTAATAACGTAGCCTTTCTCTGGTTGAAAGAATTTTTTAAAATTAGTTTAGTATATTTTGTATTTGTCATTAAATATTTACTAGCTTGCTAAACGCCATTTTCGTCCTAGTGAAAATATAGCCTATGTCAGTAATAACGTAGCGATTCTCTGGTTGAAAGAATTTTCTAATAAAAATCAGTCTAGTATATTTTGTATTTGTCATATACATAATATGTATAAACAAATATAACATCTTTCAACTTTATAATATCAAGTACACACTTGTATTTTATTTACTACGCCCCAACTTGATAATAGATCCCTATTTCTGCGAGTACAAAGGTATAAAAGAATCTTTTGATCGAATGAGATCTCTGTTCAAACACAACACGGATACATTATTCAAATCTTAAAAGGTGCTTTTAAGTGCTGTGAATGCTTTCTAAAACTCATTGTAACCGAGATGTATGGTAGACAATATATGGATGAAAATTGTTAGCTCGTTGTGATGCAAAGGCTCGAAAAATATGCAATTTCATCTTGAATAATAAAATTGCTATTACGACGTTTTCTTCTTCAGCTCCTCATTATAAAAGACTTAGAAAATATGCTCTGTATAATATAATTAAAAATTTAATACCTTGTATTTACTTAGTATGTTTAAATAAATAAATAATAAATAATTAAATAAATATCTACAAAATACATACATACACATGCCTAATAAGATTTCAAATCTATACATCTACACAAATAACTAAAATTGGAGAGTCTGTTTCTAATAATAAAATAACCGCTTTTTACTAAATGCATATGGATCTATACACGTTACATATAACAAAATAATATTTTTTACAATTTTTGTCTGTCTATCTGTCTGTCTGTTTGTTCCTGCTAATCTCTGAAACCGCTGGACTGATTTTCACGAGACTTTTTCTGGCAGATGGCCTGGCATGGCTGGTGTAATAAGGAGTAACTTAGGCTACTTTTATTTTAGAAATTTATTTATTTTATAACTCTACGAACTGAAAAACAACTTTTTTGTCAAATTCCACGCGAACGAAATCGCGGGAACAGCTAATTGTACATAAACTTAGTACAAAGCTGTTTAAAATTTTAAAAAACATGATTATGATAACATTTTGTTTACAGGTATCGCATCGCCTTTAAAGAAACACTTTGCTGCCGAAGAGTTCGTCGCAAGAAAAGTAGGTACCGAGACCAATCCAGCGTCAGAGAAACTATGGTCAACCATACATCAGATGGCTCCCATTTAGTTCGAGTCAGGTCCCATAGTCACGACCGCAGGAATCGAAGCGAATACCGAACGAGAAGGAACAGCTTCTGCAGTTCTGACACCACCAGCATTTACAGCGATAGATGGAGGGAAAACAGCAGAAGACCCAAGGGCATCTGGAGTAAGAACAACAACGAAACCGCTCTTATGCTGAAGGATTATAAATATGATTATGAATTGTAAATTTAAGTAGGTAACTTATGGTCTAAGATCCGGGTTTAGCAAAATATTCCCTTGCAGCCAGGTCAGTAACCTCTGTCCGTCAGAACCTGGCTGCAGGTAAGTATAGCAATCATAGAGATGGGTGCCTACTACAGTAAGGTATATAATATTAAATATTGACGGTTTTAGCTAATTACATGTAATTAACATGAGAGGGAAAAGATAAAAAAAAATTATTAATATTATTAATTGTAGCAGGCTTATGGTGGCAGAGGTTGTTTTTATAAATTCACAATATTGAATTCAGCCTATAAAAAATTGTTTCATCTAATTAACAGATGAGGGAAGATTTTGCTAATCCCGGATCTTAGACCATTAATCGATTTTATTGAATTAGATAAGATTGGCGATAAGGTAGATTTGTATTTTGCGATTAATTTCATTGGACGAAAAAAATTATAACTGTACAATTTAATTAGGAATGTGAGTATCAACATTCAAAATTGTTGACGTCGCAGCCAATGCTGCATTATTTATACAAGAAGTTTTCATATCTCCTAATACATATCAAACCACTTTACCCTGTTTCCGATTGTTATCAACAGGTCGGACATTGCTAGTCTATGTAGTCATAAATTGTCAACTGCATTTTGGCTTTAAACTTTTTTAATACATGGCGGAAAAGGTATTACATGATTTTAGTAAGAAGTAGCTACTAGTAAGAAGTACTAACTGAGGTAGGGCACAGCAGGAAATTGCCTGCTCAAAATATGGAGCAGCCCTACTGGGGTAATACCTCGACCTTACAGAAGACCACAGCTAAATAATACTGTTCAAGCAGTATTGTGTTCCTGTTGGTGAGTAAGGTGACCAGAGCTCCTGGGGGGATTGGGGGTAGGGTCGGCAACGCGCTTGCGACGCTTCTGGCGTTGCAGGCGTCTATAGGCTACGGTCTTACCATCAGGTGAGCCGTACGCTTGTTTGTCGACTTAGTAACATTAAAAAAAAAGTTCTGAAATTTGTAGTCAATGTTTGTGTTTGTATTTTAATAATAAATCTATCGTGATAGGTTTTTAAAGTGCAGTATTTCTCTATACTATTGATTTTGGATTTTTGTTAAAGTCATCAAAATTTTTCAAAAACTAAAATTGTTTCGCATGAAACAAAGTAAAGAGATACAGAAGTACGAATTATTTAATGATTGAGAATCTAGTATTAATTAATATTAACTATATCATTGTTATTTTAAGAACAACGGGATGATTGCTTAAAACTGTCGCTCTTGAAGTATATTACCAAGAGGAAACCCGCTTTTTTAATGTATTATTATAAATATACTTTCTTGAAAACAAAAATAAAAAGCGTTTAAATATACCAGAAGGTTAAATTAAAGTTTTGAAAATATAAAATGCTTAACAATTTATTTTGAACCAGAGTCGTTTAGCAATATACTCGTAGTTACAAATATTATGATCGCGAAAATTTTCAGCAATCAACTCGTGAGCTTAAAAAATTATAGATTTTTGTACATTGTACCGTGTAATTTAATATGTAATAGTATAATAAGCTTAAAGTAACTTAATGTGTAAAGAGAAATAAATATTTAATTAATAATACATATAATGTGTTTATCTATATTGTTGTTCGGTGTTAGATACCTACTAATCTAGCTTCCAACTGAAATATCTATTGAGTGACGTATAATAATTTTCTGTCGATTTGTTGTCTTATTAACATGCCATCTACGATATTAAAATTAGTGTTAGGTTGCGTTGCGTCCTGTTGTTGAATCAAAGTTAAAATCTAAATAATTATATATATTAAAATTGACTTCAATAGCACAATATAAAAGTGAAGATACCGTCGATTCTGCAGAGAAGAACCGGCAAGAAGTCCGCAGTTACTCTTTAAAAAAACTAAACTGTGTTTAACAACAAAATTTAAGTTAAATTTAAGTGACAAAGTAATAACTTAAGTAGTATTTTTTTGAAGTGAAACTTCTTTAGAATCGTTGTGATTTCAAACCGGAAGGCAACAACAAGGAAGGAAGGTCGAGCCGCAAGCCACTAATTTTAAAGTAGTTTTTTTTAAATTAGTTTGCCAAAGAAGTCTAACTTCTATCGTGTGTGAATCGCACACACACCCTCTTTTTTTTGTTATTTAGAGTGAGCTAATTATTTTATTTACCACACCATAACCGCCTTAGACTCAGTCAGTTGACGTGGACGCCAACACTGTCTGAATCCTATGGTCTAAGATCCGGAATATAACAAAATCTTCCCTCATCTGTTAATTAGATGAAACAATTTTTTATAGGCTGATTTCAATATTGTGAATTTATAAAAACAACCTCTGCCACCATAAGCCCGCTGCAAATAATAATACTTAAAAAAAATTTTTTTTTCTTCTAAAAAATCTTTTCCCTCTCATGTTAATTACATATAGTAAGCTAAAACCGTCAATATTTTACATTATATACCTGACTATAGTAGGCACCCATCTCTATGATTGCTATACTTACCTGCAGCCAGGTTACTCTGACTGAGGTTACTGACCTGGCTGCAGGTAAGTGTAGCAATCATAGCGATGGCTGCCTACCACAGTCAGGTATATAATGTAAAATATTAACGGTTTTAGCTTACTACATGTAATTAACATGAGAGGGAAAAGATTAAAAAAAAAAACTTGCAGCAGGCTTATGGTGGCAGAGGTTGTTTTTATAAATTCACAATATTGAAATAAGCCTATAAAAAATTGTTTCATCTAATTAACAGATGAGGGAAGATTTACCTTCTCGGATCTTAGACCACTAGTAAATACCTATAAAATTAATTGTACTGAAATATTTTAATATTAAAACTTTAACTGGTTTTGACGAGACCATCTTTCATGACTTTTGTCGTTTTTCAGAGTTTCTATTCTCGAGCTCATCTGCCAGAACTATTAACTATCGACTACTAGTAATTTTCTATCAAACACATTTATATATAAATTATTTATATATAATCTGATTATGTAACCTACAACTTACACGTGATTTGGTTCATTTTGTTTCAGTTAAACCTATACAATGTTTGTTTTAAACTCTCATATTTGAGTATAATTATGTTGATTTAAATCAGATAACAAACATTAATGCTAAAATTACAACAGTTTATGGTCCAAATATAAAGTTCTAAAATTGTAACTGGTTCTAGTAGTTATTAGGAACTTTGGTTCAAGTTTAATTACTTTGGAAGTCGCAGTATCGTTCTGTATATGCATAAATGATCTTGTATGATCTGGTATTGTATTGTCTAACATACCATCTTGGCTCTATAAGCAGAATATGCTTGACTATATACTCCAGCTGGTATACAGATTTATTATTTATTTTACACTTTATTGTACACCAAACAAGAAACAAAATAAATAAGCAACCTTAACAGCGATTATTAAAAAAAAAGTACAAAAGGCGGCCTTATTGCTTGAAAGCAATCTCTTCCAGGCAACCAGATCTTCGGAGCTGATGATAAAAAGTCATTTTCTGCAATAAAGGCTATTTACTGCAGAAGAATATGGACGCTTAGCATCACGTGGTTAAAAATTCAAAATTAGTTCATTTACGCTTCAGCCATATACCACTGTTGGGCATAGGCCTCGTTATCATGTAGGAGAAGGATCAGGGCTTAATCCACCACGCTGCTCCAATGCAGGTTAGCGGATATATTCCCTACTATGAGTAACGATCGCTATCAGGTGTACATGATAACAATTGGGACCGACGGCTTAACGTGCTCTCCGAGGCACGGTGGGGAGACCCACAAGGACTGCACAAACACCCAGACCACGGCAAACATCTGTAAAATGTTGTAGTTCATCGTTTCATCACTTTAGTCGTCATTATGACCCGTTACAATCAAATAGAATGGTTCGTGCCCTATATTTTAGAAGAAATTAATTTTATTCCAATTTTGATTATTTTTTACACTAGTAATGACTAATTACAGTACATAATTATTGGAGTTTTATAATAAAACTCTTGCATTTTCCTCTAGCTTGCACGTCACATACACTTTACATAAGACAACTAGAATGTATGAACTTCAAGTGATTTTCATAAAATTGTTCTTTGCTTGCTTTGTACTTCAAAGGGGGATCAAATATCTTAAGAGGGCTTACATTCTTTCTGAACGATACGCTACGAAACTTGTAGCGTATCGTTCAGAATTCGTGTTAGGGCCGTTACTTACGTAACGTTTTTTTTGGTCCGGACGGAACGTGTCGTAAAGTTCTGGAAGTACATATCTATTATCTCTATATATTATCTCTATATATAATTATAAAATGAATCGCTGAATGTGTTGCTAAGCGCAAATCCCGAGAGCGGCTGAACCAATTTCGCTAATTCTTTTTTCATAATATTCCTTGAAGTACGAAGATGGTTCGTACGGAGAGAAAAATTAAAAAAAAAATCCCTGATAAACTTTAAAAACAACACTTTTTTATATTCCCATACAAAAGATTCGTAATATCTAGTACTTAAAAGCCAATTTGAACTTTAATACCATACCATAAAGTAAGTGTTAGTGGAGGGGTTCCGGGAAGAATAAGTATTAAAAAAATTAAATGTTAAAGAGTCGACTGTTAGGTGATACGAAGTTCGCCGGGTCAGCTAGTTGTTTCATAGAAAATGTAAACGAAAGAGCATTTGTTACGGAAGCACGAACGGGGAAGGAACGTTAAATGCAGGGGGAGAAAAAATATATCCTCAGCGACGATGTTTTACTCGTCCCGACAGGAGTGCCTCGTCCCATACACGACGACGACGTTCCATCCCCGCAGTGGCGTAGCGTGGTTTTTTTCCGTCCAGGGCAGATTTCATTTCATTTTGTTTCATGCCCCCATGGCACCCGCCACGCTACGCCACTGCGTCCCCATCCCATCCACGTTCTAACTCCGTCACATACACGTTACGTATGCAGCAACCCTTAACTAAATTTATTTACATACATATTATACATAAATTTTCACTGGTTTATTCATGAGAGAATTGTATATGGTATTTGCAGAGCAATAGAAATCAAAACAGTCCTATTTGAGCTTGTATCTGTCTGTTTAAGCGTTAGTTCCAGTATTACACTACCCAAGCATTACGATCCTGGAGATCTAATTAAAATCCAGCGTGTGATGTATCCTAATATCCATAAGTGGATTTATATTGCATTTAACATTTTTAGTTTAATCCTAAAGTTTTCTTTTAATAACACAAATTATTTTAATAACACACAGTACCTGGGTGACCGAGCCTAGCTCGGTATTTTTATTTTTATTTTATTTATTTCGTTTTTTTCTCGGTATTTTTTTATTTTATTTTTATTGAAATAAAAAATCACGAGTGAAATAAAAAAAAAAAAAGAAAAAAGAATTTAAATCTGGAGACTGAGATTTGAACCATGGTTTTCTCGGTCAATCTCGACCGTCAGATTTCCCATCTGAGCCATTAAAACATTAATGACAATTGCAAAATTAACCTTCCTATTCTAACGATATTTTAGCAATTTTTTTCACTGCCTAAAAACAGGAATAAAACGACATTTTCTAAAAATGAATCCTAGCTATTATAGATCAATTTTTCACCCCCGAAAACCCCTATATAAATACTAAATTTCACGAAAATCGTTGGAGCCGATTCCGAGATTCAGAAAATATATTTAAATACAAGAATTGCTCGTTTAATAGTATAAGATAATAAGCGAAGCAGACAGGGTCGCGGGTTTTAGGTGGCGTGGTGACAATTGAATTTGTGGAGGCCTATGTCCAGCAGTGGACTGCGATAGGCTAAAGTGTGTAAAAGCCTTACAAAGATACAAAAATAAAAATGAGCATGGATCCTTTATATTAATTAAGTGACATTTTAATTAAAAAAAAATTAAAAACTTACTTCAAATGTACAATAAAATTTTGTGGTCGTTAACGTAAATTGAATGAAACATACCCCTTTGTGAGCCTAAACGACATGAGAGCCAGCTGCGGAATATTGCTATTCATAACAAAAAAAAATTTATTGAAAAATTTCGTGTCAAGCACCTGTGGTTAATGCAATGAGCAATGCAGCAATAAGCTATCTAAAATATTTTGTTTCCAAGCCCCATACAAAATTAACACTTTTAAATAAAATGCCCTAATTTATTTATTTTTTATTTATTTGAGTTAATTAGGATACGGTTATGATATACATTAAAAATAAATTTAAGTGAGGAAATTTTATCAAATACTTTTGAGAAATCAACGTACACCACGTCAGTCTGATACCCATCATCCATATGAGACAAAATTTGGTGTAAAAATTCATTTAAATTAGATTCTGTAGCTTTTTTGTTAGTAAAACCGTGTTGGTGTTTAATAAATAAATAATTATATAAAAAATTGAACACATACAGTAATACGATCACGATGTCACAATGATTTTAAGTAACTAATAGGTACAGGATCAATCATCAGGTTAATATAAAATAAACACATAGGAACAATAAGATTTTATTAATCTTTGGATTATAAACTGTAGCCAAGAATTTATATGGTAATATTTTACCTCTAATCACGATAGCATGGACCGAGAGCCAGCCACCGTTAATCATACACATTTTTTTAAGTCATCAAGTGAGACGCCACACCTGGTGTTAAGTAATTACTCACGAAACAGAACCAGGACCACAGATGCTCGGTTGGCTTAAATAGAATTATGAAGTTGATATATGGACAACAGGAAAGTAAAATGTGGGACTGAGAATTCTACCTCAGCTGTTTATTAATATCCGTCCATGGTTTAAGGCTTAAAGGCATTTATTTTACATAGTCACTTATTTAAAAAAAATACTAGGTACTTACATTCATATCAAAATTACGAAACTTATATTTAGTAGTAAAATTCATATAATTCAATAGTAAAATACAATGAAAGAAATATTTAATATTTTAATTAATAGACTACATTGATAACACATAAAAATATAATATCAATCATAACTTTATTTCTATTATTCTTAATATGAAAGAGAGAGATAGTTTATTATTAATTGAGCAAGTATATAATATAAGTTATATTAATAAATTCATGTTCTAAATTTGGTTATATTATATATAAATATAAATAATATAAAGAAAACCCCCCCTCAACCATTTAAATTCATTCACTGTAACAAAAGTCTGAGGTCAAAACCCCCAGACACTCCACTAATAACCAAATTTAGAACATGAATTTAACAGGCCAACATCAGCTTCTAAGTTATACAATACAATACATATAAATATTGTATAAATATTGTACACTAAGAAAAGAAATTTTTAAATCGAGAAGGAAAACAAAAACATGTAGGTACAGAAGGCGGTCTTATCGCTAAAAGAGCGATCTCTTCCAGACAACCTCTAGTATGAAAAGGACATTGTCATGTTCTTTGTCAAGAATTAGACGGCATGGAGGTGTACACGTGTAGGTATATAAACATAATTATAATCATACACATTAATATACATGCATATACATTTTACATATATGTCAGTCAGCCAGTCAGTTCAGCCTATTGCAGTCCACAGCTGGACATAGGCCAGCTCAAAAATAGTTTTGAGAATATTTCTGTCTTCCCCACATACATATAATTATAATTGTATATTTTTAGTTTGGCGGCAAGAATCTATAACATAATGTCTTGCCGATTGTCTATATGTCTAAAAAAGATTATGGCGGTCCGCAGACCCGTATAAACGTATGACGGCTTTATAAATCCACTGAATAAATCACTAAGCTAGCGATAAACGATTCTACGACGAACGCCACAGAGTTCACATCGGCGCGAGCAAGAAAGCTTCCTTCGATATCGTTAATTTCATAGTATGGCAACCCTTAATTTATGGCTCTCTGTTCGATACCCAGCTGTAACCTGCAGACATATCACATAAGGTTTAATATATTGGTCATTTATTTGTCAGTATTTGAAATCATTACAATTGCTTTGTGTAACAATTTTACAATGGGGAATATTGTTGACGACGCGTTGGCGCAATGGTCACAGCACTGTTTTGTGGCTGTAGTGCATTCCTGCACATGATAAACATTTACATTGGCCATGCAGATGTTTGCCCGTGGTCTGGATGTTTGTGCAGTCCTTGTGGGTCTCCCCACCGTGCCTCGGAGACCACGTTAAGCTGTCGGTCCCGGTTATTATCATGTACACCTGAAAGCAATCGTTACCTACTCATAGTAGGGAATATATGGTATAGTAGGGAATATATGGGTTGTCTGGAAGAAATGGCTAAATAGCCATAAGTCCGCCCATTGTACTTCACAGTCTGTAAATGTCGTTAAATGTGTTTAATGTTTAAAATGTAGTTGTGGTGTACAATAAAGTATAAACAAATAAAAATAAATAATATATCTGCCAACCCGCATTGGAGCAGCGTGGTGAATTAAGCTCTGATCCTTCTCCTACATGGGGAAAGAGGCCTATGCCCAGCAGTGGGATATTACAGGGTAAAGTATGGCTGACATATCGATACAGGTTAAAAGTCGAAATTAAAATATTGTATAAAATATGCTATTATTTTTAAATTGAGCGAAGTGAGAGCGCTTATACAAGCACTCCGTTATAACAAAATGGATTGGCACAATTAATTTAATTTACGAATAACTTGAAAAGGGTCCAAGAGATCAAAGAGTGTCCTTCAATATCAAGTATAATTAAATCATTTCTTATTAAAATAAGTTCGTTGTTTTAATACGTAAAATGTGCATTTTTTCTGACGTACCTATTTACCTTGTGGACGTTGGTTTTACCATAGATTAGTAAATAGTACTACGTTTTACGTCCTGTATTGAAACTTCATCATTTTTCTATATTTTACTATGGAAGAGTATAACGTCATAACTATTATATAATTATAAACGAAGTGAGGGCATGATTTGAGTTCATACTATGAGTTAGTATTCCCTCTTATTAAGCCTGTAAGGTGCAGTATTTATAACAAATTAAGATTACATAAGTACTAGGTATATTTAAAGATTTCTGCACTATTCGTACCCAATAATTTTAAGTTATTTAGATACTAGCTGTGCCCCGCAGTTTTACACCTGATAATTTGAAGAAAAAAAAGCCTATAGCTTTCATCGGTAAATAGACTATTGAAAACAAAACTAATTATTCAATTCGAACCGATAGCCCCAGAGATTAGCGCGTTTAAACAAACAAACTTTTTCAGCTTTATAACATTAGTGTAGATAATTGTTTGTAGAGTAGGAGTAATGGCTCTACATCCAGAGAATAAGAAAATTATACAATACCTGCAGAAGATTATATAGTAAACTTCCCGAAATTAAACTGTGAAAACTAAAGGTACATCCAATTTCATTTAGTGGATTTTTCGTGATACCAGTGGCTCTACCGTGATACCTTCGAACAAATAGACGACAATTCAGACGAATATTCTAACATGATTTTTACTTAGAACATTATTATAAAAACTGATAATGTTAATAAATTATTGCAGCTTGGTATTATTATTATATCATTCGATATTTAGCATATATTTTTATAAATCATGTAAATAAAATAAAGGTACCTAATAATAATTTTATAACGTTAGGACGTCGGACATCTCAGTCCTCCCGCGACCATGGTTGCTGTAAAGTATCCGAAACGTCGGGAACTTAAAAAACATAATAAACCACGATAAAATCCGTAAAAGTTGTTTCATTTCAATAAAATAAAGGTGTTACGATAATTTTGTAAAGTAGTTTTTTATTATCGATAAAAAAATCATAATAAATATAATGTAGACCCGAATAATTATTTTCTTTATACCTTGAATAGAACTTGAAATTAGTATTTTAAATAAGGAACTTCGTATTTGGTGTCCCACGACACCACACGGTTTTTTTCCTAAATGTCTTTCATACACAGATATCGGCTCTTATATACAAATTATTAGAAATAAACGTTTTGTTTATGTTCGGTCGAAACAAGTTTTATATTTACATAGAAAGCATTCCAACGGATCAGATCTATGTAGTTACACGACTCCTTGATGTTTTCAAAGTACATATTCTCCATGGAATTTCCCGTGGGGACACAATCGTTGGTATCTCTAACGTTTCCTTATGTTACACTTTTTATAATATAGACGTCCCTCGGGCTATTCGAATAACAAAATATTTATATAAGCTTAGTAAAAAAGAAAATCTTAGAACTGTTTTCTTTTACTTGCTATAATAGTGACGATAGCTAGTTTAAATTTTAACGAGTTCTGTTCTTATATTGATATTCATAACTGGTCATAACTTTAGTACCTACCTAATTAGTTTTTAGGTCGAGGAAAAAGTTTCTTCGTGTTTTATATAGAAATTCAAGGTAAGATTTTACAAAATTTATTTACATTAATTATAACATAAATTGCCCATTTTGTTCGATAACTTGCCACCATCTACATCACCAATTCACCATCATAGATAGTGACCACAGACAGAATTCTGTTGCTGTAGATGGGACATATCATTAAAAAGCCTTGCCGAGTTTTGACAGTCCTTTTTAGGGTTCCGGAGCTAAATGGCAAAAAACGGAACCCTTATTCGTCATGTCTGTCTGTCTGTCTGTCCGTATGTCACAGCCATTTTTTTTCCGAAACTATAAGAACTGTACTGTTGAATCTTAGTAAGTTAGTATGTAGATGTATTCTGTGAACCGCATTAAGATTTTCACACAAAAATAGAAAAAAATACAATAAATTTTGGGATTCCCCATACTTAGAACAGAAAATCAACAAAAAATTTTTCATTAAACCCATACGTGTGGGGTGTCTATGGATAGGTCTTCATAAATGATATTGAGGTTTCTAATAATTATCATTTTTTTCTAAACTAAATAGTTTGCGCTAGAGACACTTCCAAAGTGGTAAAATGTGTCCCCCCCCCCCTGTAACTTCTAAAATAAGAGACTTCTAAAAAAAGAAACTTCCACCGAAAATTGGTTTGAACGAGATCTAGTAAATAGTTTTTTTTTAATACGTCATAAATCGTAAATCGCAATTTTCCTTATATTCAATCAATTCAAATATTCAAACATCGATCAAAGCTACAACGAACTACAAGAACTTTTATAATATTATGTTACTTGCACTACGAAACCCTTCATGGGCGAGTCCGACTCGCACTTGGCCGCTTTTTTATGTTAACATTACACTACCTAAAGAATTCTGAAGAGACCAAATCTCAAGATTGGGGCTATATGGTGGACGCATTAAGACTCCTCATTCAAACTTTTTCAATTTGTTGCGTGGCTTAAGACGTATGTGGTCGGGCGTTGCCGTTGTCGAGATGATAGACACCTTTTCTATTGGACATTTCTGGCCTTTTTTGTGTAGCCAGCGTTTTTAAAATGGGTCAAAACTGATTTATGGTCAATTCTCTGATCTTCAGCTATATCGTAATTACTCAAAAGTCGATCTAGCTCCACTTTTTCAAAAATATTGTCACGTTTATCCGTAACTGGGTGACCAAAGCGAAATACATCTTTGAAATCAAAATGCGGCCTATAGTCTTGGGCCGCAACTACTACAACTAATTTTTAACTGACATCAAAAAAAGGAGGAAGTTCTCAATTCGACTGTATTTTTATGTATTTTAAATCATAAATAACTATTTAAAGTTGTACCGATGATGATAATTTTTGTCTAATCGAATGGTGGCGCATGTGCGTGTCATGTGGTCACACTTAGACTTGATTGAGATCTGACAAGTAATTTTTGAGGTATCTCTAGTAATTCTTATATTTAATTGATTATCTTTCGACCACCTACGATGTATTACTTATCGATGTCAATTGACTTTGGTTTTTATCTTAATAAATATTTCATAATTAAGTAATAGTATTGTTCGAAGGCTTTTGTTTTCAACGATTGCGGAATCTTCGAAGTGAAGACTCAAATGGCAAACGCAGTGTGGGACGTCCTCCGGCCCGTTGGACCGACGATCTACGTAAGATTGCCAGCGTAGGCTGGATGAGGATTGCGGAAAAATTGAGATGTCTGGCGAGAACTTGGGGAGGCCTATGTCCAGCAGTGTATTGCAATAGGCTGATGAGTTGATGACTGTGTGTGTGTGTAAGTAATAGTACGTTAGGCCTTATTTCCTAGGTATATAAATTAAAGTTACGCTTTACGCAATTAGCCTGTAACATACCGTTGTTGGGCATAGGCTTCTTTCTCCATGTAGGAAAAGGATTGGAGCTTGATCCACCACGCTGCTCCACAGCGGGCAAGCGAATATGTTCCCTATTCCCCGTTACTCATGTAACGATCGCTTAAATGTATTCATGATAACAACCGGGACCGACAGCTGAACGTAATACTCGTATACCCTAAAGATTTAGACTATTTCAAATTATTCTTTTATTTTAAACATTATTCTTTCATTTAAGTACATCGCTACTCCATAAACACGACAATCAGTCATCAGTTCAGCCTATCGCAGTCCACTGCTGGACATAGGCCTCCCCAAGTTCTCGCCAGACATCCCGGTTTTCCGCAATCCTCATCCAGCCTACACCGGCAATCTTACGAAGATCGTCGGTCCAACGGGCCGGAGGACGTCCCACACTGCGTTTGCCAAGGCGCGGTCTCCACTCCAGGACACGTCTGCTCCAACGGCCATCGGTCCTGCGACACAGATGACCAGCCCACTGCCACTTCAATCAAAACACGACAATGAATATGTTCAATTGTTACAGAAAGTATACAATGTATTAAAATAGTACTAAAACATCGTTAGGGACAGAGAACCACAAGTCAGTTTATAAAACAGCTTTGTGGGCGAATCGCAACGGAAATTTCATTTAGTAATGGAGTTGTTTCACACTGACCTAGTTTAAAAGCGCGTTTTTCATGTTGCGGGATACTCGGTGTTCAAGAGCAGGCCTCTATGTTCGTTAATGTGTATGTCTTTAGGGGGCGTTCAAGTATTACGTAACGCAAATTTTGAAGATTTTCGACACCCCCCCCCCCCCCACCCGATAAACGTTACGTAACACCCAACTGACCATTTTTACCGCATTTTTACCCAAATGTCACAACTTTTTTGCGCAAACTAACCGGAAAGTCGCTAGATTACTTTTGTTATTGTTTTAATCGCGTTTGTGGTAGTAATAAATAAATAAAACGATAGATTTTAATACCCTATTTTTTTTAACTAAACAAAAAACAATGTTACGAAACGCGTTGCTCGGACCCCCCTCCCTCCCCTGTAACGCGTCGTAACGTTTAACAAGACCCCTCCTCCCCCCCGTTTAGCGTTACGTAATACTTGAACACCCCCTTACATGTTTATTTTTAAACACTGACCTCGAAATATTACTTGTATAAACACACATAAAAATAATATAGTGTACTTTTTGAGAATGCTTAGTTTGTGCGAGTGTATTTGTGTCTGAGTGTGATTTTAATAAAATTTAATTTTTATATTAATAAATATTAAATTATTATTATTATTATTATTTTTACAATGATAATGTGGCAACAATATCAGAAGTAATGAGATTAGCATTTCTAACCTAACTAGGCATAGCCTGTATTTCGGTTATCAGCAACATTTGTAAAAAAAATAAGATTAGTTGTACCTCGTATCGACCGTACATAATATCACAGCTAACTAACACTGCTTTCAAGTATTGTGTTCCCGTGGTGAGTAAGGTGACCAGAGTTCCATCATTGAGGGTAGAGTTGCGATGCTTCTTTTATGTTTTTTTTTTTATGTTACTAAGTCGACAAACAAGCTTACGGCTCACCTGATGGTAAGTGACTACCGTAGCCTATAGACGCCTGCAACACCAGAAGCGTCGCAAGCGCGTTGCCGACCCTATCCCCAATCCCCCCAGGAGCTCTGGTCACCTTACTCACCAACAGGAACATAATACTGCTTGAAAACAGTATTATTTAGCTGTGGTCTTCTGTAAGGTCGAGGTACTTCCCCAGTCGGGCTGCTCCATATTTTGAGCAGGAAATTTCCTGCTGTGCCCTACCTCAGTTAGTGTTAGTTAGTAGTAGTTAGCTACCTCGGTGGTGCAGGCGTCTATAAGCTACGGTAATGTCTTACCATCAGGTGAGCCGTAAGCTTGTTTGCCGACCAAGTTATATAAAAGAAAAATTTATGTGACTTCGGTCTTAAAGTAGCTTCTGTAATCTCTTATTTACTGTATCTATCTCATGGCCCGCAATCAATCAAGCTCAAGTGCCCAGCAACCGTCAATTTGACGGCAACAAATTATTATTAGATCGACATCAACCTGAGTTTGTTTTAAATTACAACTCTATTGTGTTAAAAGTTTGTGATAGAGTAAAGGGATTGTATTGGAATTTTTGTTTTGTTATTATTTTAATTAATATTATGGTTGAGATACTAATGAAGATAATTATTTTCTATCGAGGAAGGATAGAAAAACAATCCACAGATAAAGATCTCATTTGCTTGTCTATCTATCTATTTAACTATCTTATTTTTTCTCATATATAAAAATAAATCACCAAAATGTATGTTCGCGCTTTACGTCCTTACAACTGACCTTTTTATTGTGATTGTTATAGTTAGGACAAGCTTTGCATGTAAAAAAAAATATTAACAAATTGTGGTTTAAGTTTGCCGAGTTAACTAATTTAGGGGAAAACCGGGAGACTTGCTCAGGTGGGAGAGTTGAACCATCTTTTAAAACTCAACATAAATTACGCACTAACGAAACGCCAAGACGGTCATTGATAGAGCGCTGGTGGCCAATAACCAGCACACTGTCATTTTTTACAATGGCCGGTTTGTTTGGCTCTCAGATTCGGAAAGTTGTTTTTGGTACGGCGGAGTAAATTTTATTAATTTATGTAGTTTTAAGATTGCGGCCGTGTTTATAGAGGTACGTATGGTGCGTTATTAGTATTGTACTGCCTGATTATTGCAGTTTAACGTGTGCTAAGTGTTTTTTCGCTGAGACTGATTGTTTTTTCTGTCAGTAAAATTTAATGTCAAAGTAGTATATGCGGGAGACTTGCACCACCGCGGGTGCGGGAGATATGCTCAGTGGTTCATGTCTCCCTCTATAGTGTTTGTATGAGGATATTTCGAGTTTTATTGTATAGATGTAAAGATTTAAACTTTTTGACTAAATTTAAAAACAATTCGAAAACCTTAATACGCGAGTCCTATTTGTATTTGGTTTGTTTTTTTAATGTTTAATCTTATTTTCTCTCACGGGTTAATTGCATGAAAAATGCCTTTTCGATACAAGCCTTCTGAAAAAACATGCAAAAGAAAAGAACATACAATCACAGAATTAGAAAACGCTATCCGTTAGGTAAAGGAGGGTGGTGTATATTTAAGAAAACCATCTATTAACTATAGAATCGATAGATGTACACTAATGCCCAGTTTCTGAAGTCCCCAGATAACTTCTCACTAACTATTGATTCATTAAAGTTAAACGTAAGATAAACGTCGGTTAACTGTCACTGCGTTTCTGAATACGTAACAAGCCATTCAATAACTATGTAACTAATAACTAGTTCCTTATTTGCAGCTAGATGGCTCTGTTTAAGTGATCGTATCTAAAATTGACTTTATTATTTTAATTCGTCTTGAATACTAGTTTTATTTACTAGAATAATTTTTCCGAGAATAAATAAGTAACTTAACACTGTTTTAGTTAAAAAATATGATTAGACATTATTTATGAACGACATCATTGTCCACTTTATCTGTGAGCATTGTCAATCGTGTTTAAAACGAAACGCCTAGTCGCCTAACGCCCTTTTTTCCCTCGTTCTCGTTTTATTTCATTGTTTTTGTACCTGTAGCGTAAAATCTTAATGCGATAAAAAATTCTTCCAAAACAGACAGTGTATATTTGCGATGCGTAACAGGAGCTAGAGCAGGGCTAATAATATCACTTAAGTGTATCACAGTGTTCTTATTAAAGCGATATCTCAATTGAAATTCTTCATCCGTAAACATTTCGAAAGGATTTCTCCTACGCCTTAAGTTTCTGGGTACGGATATATTAAAAATAAACTCCATTACTACCGAATCAGACTCTGAATTGATGAGCTGCTCGTATTCATGCTAACACTGATTGTTTTCTGCTTTGAATATTTTTACCAATTTTTAATATTTAGCTTTCACTGGCAGTTAAATATAATAACATCTACACGTTACAAGTACATAATATATTCACAATATAACCTAAAATATGACGTAGTTTGAGAAATAAATCGTCAAATTATAGTTATGGAACCGATAAACGCCGCCAATTGGACAGTTAAGTTGAACTTAGTTTAAACGGAGTTTATCTTACATCGCCGTGTTCGGAAACGCAATTTCACAAGTTATCGAACCAAAAGCGCTAATGAATAGATAAACCACCGTTAAAAGTGACTCAGAAACCGGCCATAAGACGTTATAAGTTGAACGAAAAAAAAAACAGTCAGTATAAAAAGTCACAAATATTTACTCTTTGAAGAAAAACTTCTAGTTGAATATTTATTATCATGCAGTAAAATGCATTACGGTCTGACTAGAAAGCAAGCATTGCAATTGGCTTTTCAATTCACAGAGGCGAATTAAAAAGTATTCTGCTAGCAAGGCAACAAACAATGCTGCTGGAAAAGATTGGTTTCGTGGTTTTCTTTCCAGAAATCCAGAAGTGAGTTTAAGAACACCTGAAGATACTAGCTTGTCTTTGTAAAATATTTGTGATTTAAGCTGCAAAATGTTTTTATTTTCCCCTTTAAAAAGCAATGTTCAACTCTCCCCAGAACCCGGTTCAAGTGTCCCTAAGGGTGGGGAGAGTTGACTCAAATCCCATTTTTCATTCAAACATATAATTATAATATATTTCAGTACTATAATATCGAAAAAGTAACTATGCATAAGTAAACCTAAATAAATAAGCTACTGTTTATTATTACAATTGAATCACTAAGCCTCATTTATAAGAAAATACGATACTTTAAACAAAAAGCGGTTCAACTCTCCCGGTCTTCCCCTATACATTTATAAATAATGTGTAGTTAAGGAAATTTATCAAATTTAATAACATACTATATAAAAAAAGGTGTGTGCGCGATTCACACACGATAGAAGTTAAACTTCTTTGGCAAACTAATTATAAAAAAAACTTATTTAAAAAAAAACTTCATTTAAAATTAGCGGCTTGCAGCGCGGCCTGTCGTTTTTCCGTTGCATCCGGTTTGAAATCACAACGATTCTAAAGAAGTTTCACTTCATAAATTATTATAATAAGCATGTGTTCGTCTGAAGCATCCTTAAGCAACTAACTAGACACCATGCATCTGCCTTGTGCGCCACGTGGGTATTAATTAAAACTTATGTTCGTTTACTAAACTATACGCTGACGGAATTTTAACTTTTAATATATATTTGTATGTACTAAGTATATAAACACAAAGGAAAAATTTTGCAACTCAAAATGAATCCTAGTCAGAAGTTAGAAAGATGAAACTAGCTCTAGCTCTGCTGTTTTCAATCTAAATTGCAATCAAAAAACTTATTTAGTTCGTTTTTTTTTTGTGTTTTCCACACATGAGGAAAACATTTTAGAACTTATTTTAGAACTTATTAAGTATTGCAGAATGCTATAATTTTTATAGAATTATACATAAAATATGTACATTAAATTAACAAAAAGAGCGTTACACACTACTACATTTGACACACACACTACATTTACACATTCTACTACATTTTATTTTGTTGATTGTCAGTCTGTAGTCAAATTGAAATTTTTTTTTAATTATGGTCGAATTTCGACCTCTGGGTGACCACTAGTAATATTTAATTTTCGTTTTATGTAATTATATATTCAAAGGTAAGTATGTAATGTGTAGTACCTAATATATTAAATGAGTACCTACCTCATGTTGCTAGCCCGACTGTCCAGTTTTAATCATAAATAATATTATCATCCTTTCAATATTTTAACCTCTGTAATTATTGCTTAATTTCTTGACAACTGCCCCTTTGAAGGATATTTAAACTTTGAAGGGAAATTGGGTACAATTAATGTCCATCAAGTTATTCTAATCAAAATTTTGTATATAGTCAACGAGACGCCGCGCGCCGCTTTGATGGCGTTAACCAGATTTATTATTCCTTCAGATACAGCTTAATGTTTGAATAATTATTAAAAAAAAAAAATACTTTAAAATTTTTACTATCTATACTAATATCAGCTGAAGAGTTTGTTTGTTTGAACGCGTTAATCTCAGGAAGTACTGGTTCGATTTGAAAAATTCTTTCAGCGTTAGATAACCCATTTATCGAGGAAGGCTATAGGCTACACATCATCACGTTGAGACCAATAGGAGCGGAGCACTAATGAAGAATATTTCAAAATCGGGAGTTTATTATTCCATTTTGAGAGCTTCCGCTGCGTGCACTGCGTAAACAGTTAAAGATTGCCAAAAATCTTGTATCACATAATTGTTCTTCTTTAAAAGTTCTAAAAAAAGTCCGCAATAGCATATTGTCTACCTTTTAAGGTTGGCTCACTATAACCGTTTTTATGCTAAACAAAATTAGTTCTAAAATAATGCATTGTTTGCGAAGGTGTTTTTATACTCGTAAACATGTTATTAATCCTCATCCAAATAAATACGTTATTCATCACAAGTATTTAATTTAAAACGCAACTGCTCTTTACATCATTCGATTTCAATGAATATCTTAGGAGATATCGCAGATTAAAAAGGCATCTCTGCAAAAATATTTAGCTGCAAAGTTTGTTTGTTTGTTTAAACGTGCTAATTTCAGAAACTACTGGTTCTTAAATTAACGCGTGTGAAACCGCGAGGCACAGCTAGTCTACTTATAAAGTCATTACATAATTTATATTATTTAAAAGCTTGTCGTATATATATCCTAATTTGTCACGTTAATTCACGTGACGTAAATTGTCACGTCTCCTCGCCTTTTGTCATTAGCATGAGAGCACTTCAGCACAATTATCTAGGACCTTTAGTATAATTTATTTCCTTGAATAAGTAAAAAAAGTTATTTGGCAGTTAAAACAATGTTTAGTGGAATAATATTTGGGATAAAACACACTGTTGTTGTATGTAACTTTGTATTATTATTTACTAGCTGACCCCGCAAACGTTGTTTTGCCATATAATATGTTATTAAATATTAACCCCCGCAACCCCCTCTTGTGGGTGGAATTTCGTAAAATCCGTTCTTAGCTGACCTCACACTCGGCGAAAGGAATATTCCTACCAAACAAGTCTCTACGCCTTATCGTTCCAGAGATATCGTGATGAGTCAATATATGGGTGGAAATCTCTTTTATATATATAGATTAGATTTCATTTTCAGTGAATTAAATCAAAATTAAGCAAAAGGAGCGGAGGTCGAACTGACGGCGATAATTCACAGCAAGTTGATAGGTTCCTTTGATTTTTGTTCGAAATTTCTCCAGAGACGTGTATTCTTACCACTCTCACTCTTTCGACCTGAACACAAGATGAATTTTAAGTCATGTTTCAATCCGGAATTTTTTACGGTTGTATAAATTATAGAAATCGTATGGGA
Organism: Melitaea athalia; assembly: GCA_905220545.2. Classification (NCBI taxonomy): domain Eukaryota; kingdom Metazoa; phylum Arthropoda; class Insecta; order Lepidoptera; family Nymphalidae; genus Melitaea; species Melitaea athalia. The sequence goes on along the minus strand of HG992189.1, from coordinate 19,687,643 downwards.
TGTGACTTATAGATTGTAGCACACACAAACAATTTCATATACTTACCTATTTCTATTCTTAGGGGCTGTCTCCACGAGCGAGCGTATCGCCGGCGATAGTATCGTCGTGCCACCTATTTCTATACACTCCCTATGGAGCTGTCTCCACGAGTATAGAAATAGGTGGCACGACGATACTATGGAGACAGCCCCTTATTGTAAGTTTTAGAACTTCGAATGTAAGTATGCGAAGTCAAACTCCATAAGAGTTTGATGGCATTGTTACTGTCGAAATATGTAAATATCTTTGCTCTCCTAAAGTGTCCCATTAATTTCAACTTTTGTTCCAAAGAACCTATAGCCTATACGTTGCTACGGCCGGGGTTAAAATCCACTACCATCAGCGCAACAGCCAATGACCGTTCCTCTTAATAAAAACATTAATCCATCACTAAATAGCAAGGTAGTTATTAGTATAGTATATAAGTAGATTTGCTTAAATATTTCTCCAAACAAAGTATCAACCTACCAACACTTTTAATTGGATTCCCCAAACCGTAACCAGAGTTAATTTATAGTTTGTATCACGTTCGGTATCATATTTAGTTACATTAAACTCGGTTCAATTAATTTGCGTTGAGTGTAGAATTTGACGCTGATACGAAGGCGTTTGTTACACGCTTACATAAATTAATTTTCATAATAGGTACTGACGACCTTCCTAATATTGTAAGTTTAGTTGTGCCTCGTGGCTCGACCTTACAGAATATCACAGCTAAATAATACTGCTTTCAAGCAGTGTTGTGTTCCTCTGGTGAGTAATGTGACCAGAGCTCTTTGGGGGAGAGGTATTGGGGTTAAGGTCAACAACGCGCTTTCTGTGGCTCTGGTGTTGCAGGCGTCTATAAGCTACAGTAACTGCTAACTATCAGAACGGTACGCTTGTTCGCTGACCTAGTTGTTTTAAAAAAAAGTACGAAACTAAAACTTACTTTATTTAAGTAGCTATTAGAGGTACTATAATATAATCTATATATAAAAGAGATTTCCACCCATATATTGACTCATCACGATATCTCTGGAACCAAAAGGCGTAGAGACTTGAAAGGTAGGAATATTCCTCTCGCCGAGTGTGAGGTCAGCTAAGAACGGATTTTACGAAATTCCACCCACAAGAGAGGGTTGCGGGGGTTTATAACATATATGGCAAAGCAACGTTTGCGGGGTCAGCTAGTTATGATATAAATATAATATAATTACCAAGCGGTTTAGAAAAGTAAATGAACTCCAGACTGACAAGGTACCTAACTACCTACTGAAAAATTACTAATTACAGTTTTAAAAATTGTTTATATTATACATCATTTAATAATTACCAATTCAGTCACGTCTTGCATGAAAGCCACCTACATAATTATGTATTTATAATTATAATAAGTAATCTTCTACCGAAATAATGTTTTAGCTATGAATACAAACTTTAAACTTATTTTGGGGAGCGGGTAAGCTGACCACTTTTTGAAGTAAATTTTTTTACGCATACTGTAAAAGTCGTACGTAAAGTACGACTTGGGGAGTAAGCTGGTGAATACGTGATGAGAGCGTTACGAAAAGTGTGATCGGGTGAGGCAAACGGAGCGAGAGAGAGGTGTGAGCACATATTTTCTTTCTCTCATTGCCAGGTACGTTTCGTTTTTTTTAATTGTGTAATATTTGAAAAAAAAAAGTATATTATATCTAATGGAATAAATAAAAAAAAATGATGTTTTGATCCTTTCTAAGGTTCCATTTAATTTTCAAGATAAATAACATTACTATTATGAAAATTAAGTTTGTAATTAACTTTTTAATCGAGATGAAGATAAAAAGGATTACTGTTAATGAACGTAAGCATCTGTTTACAAATTTATTTAGATATTTTATTATTACATGTCATCTTGACGTCAAATTCAAAATATTTTTCTTTTCAAATTTTATTACATTAATATTTAATCTCGTTTCTGTCATGTTTTAGAATTATCTATAAAATCTATTTATATAAAAGAGATTTCCACCCATGGACTCATCACGATATCTCTGGAACCAAAAGGCGTAGAGACTTGAGGTAGGAATATTCCTTTCGCCGAGTAGAGGTCAGCTAAGAACGGATTTTATGAAATTCCACCCACAAGAGGGGGTTGTGGGGGCTAATAACATATATGGCAACACCGTTTGCGGGGTCAGCTAGTATATATATACATATATATGTATATAAACTAGTGGTGGATTAAGCTCCGATCCTTCTCCTACATGGGGAAGAGGCCTATGCCCAACAGTGGGATATTACAGGCTGAATCGTGATCGTGTGGTCGCACACCGGTCGAAATTCGACCATAACTAATTTTATTTATACGTTTGAACATCATACGTTCTGTTGTCAAAGATATATAATATAACTAGCTGCCCGGACAGACTTCGTCCTGTCAAAAGTTAATAGTAGTAATTTTAAAAAAAATTTCACAACTGTCCCAACGGGATAGTAACATAATATAACTATGCATACGAACAATACTTAGATTAACATATAATACATAATTTCGTGAAATTTCAGTATCAGCCGAGATCTCGTAAGATATTAATCCAGCCATCCATCTCACGAGGTTCCCGAAATTGAGTATTTTTTCTATAAATGTACAAGGAAGGATGTTGCTAATTTCCTTTCCATATTGTTATTGTTTAAGAGAAAAAAAAATAAAAAAAATATCCACTTAGTGAGTACAAATCATTAGTTTACTTATAAATAATATAACTATTTATAACATAAAAAGACTATGCTATGTGGTTACGGCAGTAAAGAATATAGCCACCCCATCTCTTCCCGTGGGTGTCGTAAGAGGCGACTAAGGGATGACACAATTGCACTACCACCTTGGAACTTAAAAACTGACTGATGGTGGGATAACCAATTAACCATCCAACTGCTGGCTTTGAAATACACGGTCTTCTTCGGTCTTCGGTGCGACAAAACCAGCCCTGCGGTCACCAACCCGCCTGCCCAGCGTGGTGACTATGGGTGACACATAAACACATGAGTTAGTGCCATTTTTGGAGCAAACTTGGGGAGGCCTATGTCCAGCAGTGGACTGCGATAGGCTTAAGTGATAATAAGACTAGCCCGTTGGCGCAGTTTATAGTTGCCCTGCTTTCTGCTCCGCGGGTTGTGTTCAGCCTTAGTCTGGGTGTAATATTTGTATTTATATATTTACAATGACAAATTAGGTATCAACAATACAAACAAAGTGATTAAGATAATTTACAGGTATACTAATGCCTCAAAGCAGATTTTTAAAAATATACAGAGAAGACATCTTGTAATCTCGTTAGAATCCGATCCAAAAAAATATACAGAATTCAATCTCACAATAAATGAACGCAAACTCGCTAAGCTGAGATTGGATTTCATGTTCCTAAACGGGGTGTATTTCAATTCAAATACATTTTTTATCTATTTCAAAGTTTGTCTGAAAGAGTAGATAGATCATTTGTACAGAAACTATTGGTTCGAATTGGCCAATTATTTTTGTGTCGGATGGTCAATTTCCCGAAGAAGGATATAGGCATATATAAATAAATAAATAATAAATAAACGCTTCACACTCAACGGTCCCCAGTAGGATTTTCTCCTGTGTCGGGGGTCTGGAAACACACACAATACACAATCACAAACGCCCAGACTACGACAGACATCTACATGGCCAATATATGTCTGTTGTGAGCGGGGATCGAACATGCGACTGCCAGCGCAACGGCCAGTGCTGTGACAGCTGCGCCAACGAGTCGTCTATATACATATAATATTTTTTAATATCTTATTTTCTCAAACTTAACGCGGGTCAAACCGCGGGGCAAAGCTAGTACCGGTAAAAATAAATATTACATCTAGACTTAGAAGGAATCACTGTCAAGTGTGTTGGCATAGTATAGTAAGCCAGCAATGTAACGAAGAATTGTAGGCCTATAATACACAATTGTTAAAAAAACAGGGCTCTAATGATAATACTTTTACTGCAAAATTGCAAATTAACACCTGTAATGATCTCCTATGGATACACATAGATATCCTTATCATCACGGCAGCAATTGTAACTATACCTAAGGATGACCTATGACCCATTATCATATCCTGGTCATGTGGACCATTTTGTAACGATACTATATTATGGGGTGTTCTGAGAAAGACCCCAACATATATAAATTTATAACATCCTGGTCACGAAGACCAATTTGTAACACTATCATGGTAGTGGCGTTACAAGCTAATATTAAGCTTAAGAGGACATTAAATGTCTTTGGCCTTATGAATGCGATCGTCTAGTATAAGGAAGGACTCTACGTTGTGTTGTTTTTTGTTTCAGAGTAACTTCAGTTCTTTTTGTGGTATGCCGAAGGAAAGACATAGTATATGTTATTAGAAGCCTTGATTTCTATATAAACTCTAACTAACATCCTACCTAGCCATTAATTCAAAATAACGTCTCTGCATAATGACATTAAATTCCTGAAATTAATTTATCCTAAAATTTAATTGAAGATATTTACTCTTACCAGTGATATAATTACTATAGATAACCAACTTCTGGAATACTATTAAAAGGAAAGAAATATATAACACCTTATAATTAACTTATTTAGAATTAATAAGACTTAGTAAATTACACTTACCAGCGATATAAATACTAAAGATAGCTAACTTCTGGAATGCTGTTAAAAAGGAAAGAAAGATATAACACCTTATAATTAACTTATTTAGAATTAATAAGATTTAGTATCCTAAAATTTAATTATAAAGATATTTACACTTACCAGTGATATAAACCCTATAGATAACTAGCTTCAGGAAAATTATTATGAAAAGGAAAGGAAGATATTAAACTTTATAACACCTTATAAGTAACTTATTTAAAATTAATTAAGATTTAGTAAATTTGAACCATTAAGAATAAATAGGAATAAACTTGTTTATTTAGAAATAACTATCACCTACTGTTTAACTAAATATCTGACGTCTCCTTAAGAATGTGTAAATTATAATTGCTAATATTTTTAGTGAATCTAGATAGCTAAAATAGAAATAGAGCTAAATAATTATATATAGGATATTCTATAATGACATTGATTAATTGAATAGTGTCTAAGTTTCTTTTACATGTATTTTTAGTTCAAACCTGATATAATAGATAGATTCTAATAACTCTAAACAAATGAAATAAATAAAAATATATAAGTAAATGAAATAATGATTAAATACATATTATATAGTTATTAATTATCTTGAAATAATTTATTCAGTTAATAAATTATCTCAGATAATTGTGAAAAATAATGTGTAGTGTTTGTTTGTATGTGTTAATCTGTTAGGATAGGGTTTATAGGTATTAGGGAATTAAAAGGCCGGGTTCAACTGAACCCGGGGGGTCGCAACCACCATTCCCCTCCGACCCCAATCCAATCCACACCGTGCTGAAGGCTCTAAATTAAATTAGGCACAACGTTGGTGCTATCAAATCAAAAGAAAGATAGTAGGTAGGAAATGAGAGTACCCAATTTCTTACAGTAAGTTAGACGGAAATATATCCTGTCTAACAAATGCTTGTTTCATATCGCTGCATCACAATCATGCAAGGACTGTATTTGAGTAATCCCTTGGGACGTCATATAGACATAGCCAGTGAATTACTAGAGTTGATGTAATTACCAAGCTGTAATCAGACATGGTATTAAGATGTGTTCCACGTGAACAAAAGGAGATCGTGTCTACTGATCTTTTCATTGTGTGCTTACTAGCCCATACGGGAACTTCGGTCACACAACTACTTTGAAATTCGATCACGAAACCTACTACTTTTGCCACAATTGGATTGTGTAGTGTAATTTCCCATAGGAAAGACCTACTGAGTTACGGGTCTATAGTCAGCTATATTGTCAAGCCTCGCCACCATTGTGAGATGGGTCGTCGGCGACTAGCGACTGGCGACAGCGTAACCTTTCGAGTGTCCTATAAGGAAAATAAGAATAATTAAAGGTATAAGACCAACATGTAGAGTAGGTGTATTGTGTAGGTTTGTCTTTGCATGACTTACAGCATTCACATGAAACAGCATTCATTAACCAGAATAGGTTGTTCAATTGAAACATTGAACCAGTAATTAAGTTGTTAAACATTTGAATATATCAGGCTCTCTTAGGAACTGAATGGATTTATCAAAGGACATAGTAGTGTCGAGAGATAAATAAAACAACTAAATATAACATATTCATTTACTCAATCAGAATCTCTGAGAGTATCTCATTTTCACAAGGAAGAGAGAATGTATATTTAATAGGTTTTATGATCCATCAATGTTTGTATGTTTGAAAAACACAAGAGGACTTGATTAAGGCTTGGCTTAAATCTCAGTAAATCCGCCTTAGGACTTAACAGAGACTGTCCACAAAAATTAGCAATAAATTAATTGGAAAAGTGAATATGTTTCTCTATTAGTCTAAAATAGAACTTCATACCACTGTCCAAAACTAAATTACTAACCTTTGTTGCAGTTCAAACATCGACCATACACTAGGTGTTTGGTGGAGTTTGTCCAATGTCTCTCATCAAAGATGAGGAATTCTTATCAAAGATAAGCAAACATACGTATAGTATTTACCAAGAACATAGTTCAGGTAGGCAAACACAAACGCAGAGGTTGGTAGGAAGTACTCGCAACTTTCTTTACTAGATAGACCTAGATTAGGAACTACCTAGCATCGATGACGCGAAGAACTGTGGCTTAGACAGGCCTTGCCTTATAGGGGAAACCTATAATAAAACACTGGCGAATACAAACATTTATGGATTCACCTTAACATAGTTTATATAGTTCAATGAAAGTCATCGTGAAATTGAGACACTCCAGTCTACCAGATACCTCGTTTTGACACTTATTTAAGAACATAAGTTCTTAGATCAATGTTCAAAACTACAATAGTTGTGTAATGTCATAGTTCAGTGTGTAATTACCTCATCTTAGAATGTATTCAAGAGCTAAAAGTATCCTTGAACTCATTCAAGACTACAAACCACCTGTGTTACCTCGCTCCAACATATATTTAAGATCTACAAATTCTTAAATTAATGTTTGAACTACAAAGTTTGTGTAATGTCAAAATGAAGTCAAATACACACATATATATATATATATACATATATACATATACATACAATAGAAGCATATTTATATGTAGAGAATATTCAATAAGATACGACAACTAATCATTAGTTTGTTTATAGGTCATATTTTCCTAGAATTATTCACCACTCTATTTACTTCCAAAGTAATGACATAGTAAAATCTCATTTCATTATTTAAATACACCCTAACGAAAATCTATTTAACCCTTAATATCTAATATGATAGTTTTAACCAAGATTCATTCAATTTATATATGTACTTTAAAGTATAACGGATGTAATTTCATTTTATTCTAACAACATCATATTGTGGTTATGTACTTAAGTTAGATTTTATTTTATTAGTTAAATTCAATATAATTATGGTCATAAGGCTTATTTCATAATAATTCCATTCATTAATCAATCAATAATTAATATTATCAATGTAACCTTTTCATAATAATTTCATTCAGTAAATAATCAATAGTTAATATCAATGTAAACCTAGATAATAATTCCTTTCAATAATTAATCAATAATTAATAGTTTCGACGTAAACCTAACTAATAATTCATTAGATATATTTTATTCAATAATCAATTGATAATTAATAATATCAATGTAAACCTAGATAATAATTCCTTTTCAATAATCAATAATTAATAGTTTCGATGTAAACCTAACTAATAATTCATTAGATATCTTTTATTAAAAATCTCCGTAAAAGTTATAAAAATCAGGAAAAAAAAACACAACATGCAGAAACCCAAACATGCAAATAAATAAAAAATTAATGCATTCGAACCAATCAGGAGCGCTTCATCACAGGTCTTTCACTGAATTTATTTAGCGGATTACAATTTAAGATTCTATAATAAAGAATTGCACTTAATAATAATCAGTAAAATTAAATTAAAACTAATTCGCGATCTACACTGAAGTTACATAGCCACTCGGCCAGCTTACGCTAATGAAATCCCTGAATCAGATCTAAAAAATACTTTTTAGGTATTTCTATCTTTAATCTAAGTCAGAAGTTCCATAGCTTCGCCGGCCAAGAGCCCGCGGCGGCCGCGGAGGCCTACCGCTTCGAACTCCGAATTCAAATTTGAATGTCAAACTGACTCCCCCCGAAATTGACTGCCCATCGTATATATTGAAATCTCGCGTCTGTTTTTCCCCCACCCTAACACGTCCACCAATGCGCTCTGCAGTGATACCATACTCACAGCAATTCCCGTGTTTTACGGAAATTCGGTGATCCCCGCGGTACATTTCCGTATTCAAAAAAAAATACGGCAATCCCATGTGTAATTGTTCTTTCCCGATAGTTTATAAGTCATTATAGTGCAACACAAACCAAGAACAAGAAATAAAATTATTACAAAAACAAGGAATAAAGTTATTACTTCCTCAATAATTTGAACTTTACTGGCTGTGAGCACTTTTATCCGATCCAAAGGAAATTGCGTAAATCAATTAAACAAAACACAATAAAAGATAAACAATAAAAGGGAAAAACAAATACACATTGAATAAAGCTGAAGAAAAAAAATTGTTAGTTACGATAAATTTGTATGACGGTTGTGGAGAATAATGTATTATTCAACCGATTTCGAAAGGGAAATTATTTAACCGATCATTGTCATTTTTAACCTTACGTGTTAATGTAAAGTAAATACACGTCAATTTTGTAGTTTTTAATCCAAACAAGGTAACTTAAAACTTTATGTTGGCAACTCTGGTGTCCTGTAATTACAGCAAAAAAACCCACTCATACGCCGGGTCGAACCCTTAGGCCCGGGTTCCACCGCTTAACAGAATTATGCTTTGCTTAATCGAATTTATAGTTCGATTCTAATCTTGCTTTCGTTTAATTATTATTACGAATCATTTGTATGAGAACATAGCAAAGTGCTATTTTAAGACTTTTTCAGGCAATCCCTTTAAAATTCCTCTCCGTAACAAACATCCTCATACTTCAAGGAACACAAAAAAAAGAATTAGTGCAATCGGTTCAGCCGTTATTCTCTAACTGCGTTTAGTTTATGTTAGTGAAATGCAATTTCCAGCTCTAAACTTTGTTAAATGCGTAAACCGACTTTACGTCGAACTAATCGCGATTATATCAATCAGTGGAAACTGGCCCTTAGAACGTTCCCTTATCATCGTTTTATCGAATCTGTCAACACAAAATTTTAAGCCTGTCTCGAATATAAAATTTATAACTCTAATATTTTAACAACTAGCTAAAAACTGTTTGAGTTCCCAGCCAATAAATTTCTATTCAAGTACAACTTAAAATTTGAGTCCCTAATGGATTTGAACCATTTTCGTTCATTGAGTTGACTGTTTTATGTTTATATGTCAACTCACATTTCAATTTATGCGTTTGTAATCTTAAGTATAACTAAAATTTATGGCACCAATAACTCAAAACTGAACTGTGTTTACGTGTTACGTTACAATCGCCCCTTAATTATATAATGTAGTTTATCGTAATTATTAATTAATCACAACAACGTAACCAAATAACACAATTCTGTATCATGTTACTTCTCAATTGAAAGGACACTCATGAATCTTTACATTCAACTTCAATCAACAGCACTTAGAAGCATACTCTTCTCCCAAACATCCAACCTCTCATCAATCATACTACTAGCGTTATATTCAATGGTTAAAATCAAAATAATCAATTTCAACCAACCATTCCAGCTCCTTCACCCACTCTCACACTCACATAGATCCAATTTGATTTGAATTCCTACATCTAGGCTCAATTTTATCTTATAACAATACACATATTGTTTTTAAAATATAAAATCCGGCTCTCAATGTTAAATATACAACTTAACAGAGTGCAGTTCATCTTATTTTAGAGGAGATGGGGACTTTTAGTGGGGACCTTTAGGCTAAAATGTATTAAGTACAGATATGGTTTTTAAAAATTGGTCATATATATATATATTTTTTTTTATAAAATATAAAATATCAGCTCAATTCTGAATCTGGAAGCTGAGAAAAATGAAAAAGATAGTTTTCGTCAAATTAATTGGGTATCGATTTAACTATAATCGATTATAGAATTTAAAAAAATTTGCACTAGTTAATTAACTCAAAGTATTCAGATACACAATTGAAGTTATAAACAATAAAGTGTATTTAAATAAAGTTACATTAATATCGAAAATAAAAATTAATATCTGATAAACCCAAATTATTATCGATTTCGTATCGATTGAAAATAAATCATATCGATTTAACTATAATCGATTATAGAATTTTAAAAAAATTTGCACTAGTTAATAAACTCAAAGTATTCAGATACACAATTGAAGTTATAAACAATAAAGTGTATTTAAATAAAGTTACATTAATATCGAAAATAAAAATTAATATCTGATAAACCCAAATTATTATCGATTTCGTATCGATTAAAATTAAATCATAATTATTTTTAATAACAGCTTTGACAGCTGACTGATATTGAAACTGTGTGCCCCGTCATGGTCCCGTCACTGTCACTTGTTTCATGTAATCATGTTTTATAATTGTTTAATGTTTTCAGTGTATTCAGATGCATCCTGAGTCCATTCCTGATATTTATTTATGGTTTCAAGTGATTGATATTTGTAATGATATAATATGATAACCTTTAGTGCTTCAGGAACTTAGTGATTTTCCATAGACATTGTAACATAACCTCAATTTTACAAAACGTCTACTAACTCCGCTCTTAAATAGCCAAAATGTACAGAATTTCAGCAAGGAATCAATAAGCGTAAATACATTAATTGGTACTATTTCATTACGTTATATTTTACATTGCATTTCGGCCCAAGAATGTATGGAATCGTATCCGTTTCCTTTCAGAATGAATAAATTAAAATATTTGAATACAGTTGCACATTTCATATCTAATACTAATATGAATTGGTAATATGTTGTTTAGTATATCGCAGTACTTGGACAACTTGTACTGCAAACAGTCAAACTTTAAGGTCTGACCTATATTTTTACAATTTAATTTAGATTGAATATAACTGAAAATGTTCAGTTACTTTTGTGAAGAAATGACCGCCCTACTCCCCACCAACTATTTTTATTAAGCTAGCGCTTAATAAGTATTTGATGAAAGAAAAAATTTATATAAGACTTAGTAGTCCGTTGAAAATTAAATTATTATTTCTATTAAGCTAGCGCTTAATAGGTTAAGTAATGATGAAAAAAAATTTATATATGACTTAATAGTCAGTTGAAAATTAAATTGTTATTTCTATTAAGCTAGCGCTTAATAGGTTAAGTAATGATGGAAAAAAGTTAATATATGACTTAATAGTCAATTGAAAATTAAATTGTTATATAATTATGTGAGAACTTTTAAGCGCTCCAATAAAATTAGTTGAGTCATTTCCCTGACCCATCATTACCTTAATTTTTATTTTTATTCATAACTAAACCTAATTACAATTACACTTATCTAACTTATTACTATCTATTTTAATCATTTAATTACTATCTTAATAACCTAATCTTTTACTTATATATCTAACTTATTTAAGTGCAATTCATTTTATAAAATCATCTATAGTTTCGACATTAAATTATTGTGAAATATAATAAATCTTCGATAAAGTTTATTGATATTCTAGTTTAAAATCTATCCTTTTCAATTCTACATTATTAATTCTAATGTTTGTATCAACAGTTAAACATTGATAACATCTATAATTGATCGTGATCAATTTATTATTGATAATATCTATTTAAATGTATTGTATTAAAGTTTCCTCTAATTTCTTTAGTTATAGGGTCCATTAATGTGTAAACATTTGCAAATGGAATCGCACTAACTACATAAGGTCCTTCATACAGCAATTGAAACTTTTTTATAAGTTTCTTTTGAGCCTCTGACTTATTTACCTTACGAATCTTTACATAATCTCCAATCTGAAATTCAATTAAACGATGGGACCTATTAAATTTAGTTTGTCGTTTAATACTGTTATCTTTTAAATTTTTCCTAACTTGAATTCTAATTTGATTAATATCTCTAGACTTATTTAATTGAGGCAAACAACTATCAAATGACATATCATTACTCAATCCATATAATATTTCATTAGGAGTAAATCCCGTACTTTCATGAAATGTGTTGTTATATAATGTTTCGATTTTATTTAATATCGTTACCCAACTTTTATGATTTTTATGGCAATATGTTCGAAATAAACGTCCTAGTTCTCTGTTAACCCTCTCTGTCGTATTAGGTCGAGGATTTCTTACAGTTGTAAATATAGGTTTTATACCCATATCTTTTAAAGTTTGTTTCCAACTTTCAGATGAAAATTGACTACCATTATCAGTCATAATTACTTTAGGCTTAATTATTTTAACAAATTGTTTTAATTTTGTAATAACTGAACGAGAAGTGGCTTTAGACAAATCATATAATTTAACAAATTTACTAAATGAATCCTGAATTACAACTATATAAGCAGAACCAAACCGTCCTTTCGGCAATGGTCCATATAAGTCTGCCATAACTAAGTCACCTATTTCTTCTGTCACAATAGATTTACATTTGCCTACATATTTTATATTATCACTTTTAGAAACTTGACAGAGATGACAAGTCTTTAATAATACTTTAACTGTTCTATGCATATTAGGAAAATAGAATCTATCCTTAAGATATTTGAGTACCTTAAAAACCCCTTGATGTCCCATTTCTTTATGAATTTGAGAAATTACTTCCTCTCGTAACTGAGAGGGTAAATAAATTACATGTTTATCTGAATCAATTTTAAAATATAACACTCCTTTCTTGATATAACAACGCTTAGCAATATTATTTATTCTACCACTATGATTATTACTAATGTTATTTATAATATCCATTATCAACTGTACTTCATTATCGTTAGATTGAAAACTAGATATATTTTTTAAGTTTGTTATTAATGTTTTATTTTTATTAATTTCCATATAATGTATTTCTGGACAATAGATTCTATCTTCTTGTATCATTGATGAATCAGGTGGGAACCTAGATAACACATCAACAGCGACATTATCTCTACCTTTTATATGTTCGATACTATAATCGAATTGTTCAAGAAACAATATCCACCTAATTATTCGACTATTATACAATTTCCATGTCCTAACAAACGTCAATGCTTTGTGATCAGTTCTAATTATAAGCTTTGCGCCCCTCAAATAGGTTTCAAACTTCCTTAAACAATAGATTATAGCCCAAAACTCTTGTTCAGTAACAGTCCATCTTAATTCAGCGCCCCTAAGAGATCTGCTACAATAGCCTAATATTTTCATTTCCCTTTGTTCATCGTACTGAAATAAAACCCCCGCAAGACCTACTCCCGAACTATCTGTTTGTAAATAAAAAGGTTTAGACATATCCGGATGATGCAACATTATTGTCTTTAAAAAACTATTTTTCAATCTTTCAAAGGCTACTTGTGCTTCTGAAGTCCATGTCCATCCCTTGCTCTTTTTTAATAATTGGCATAAAGGTTGAATTATACTATTATAATCAGGAATGAACCGCCTATAATAATTACAGAGTCCTAAAAATGCTCTTAAATGTTTTATTTTCTTGGGAACTGGGAAATTCTTAATTGACTCTATTTTTTCTGGGTCAGTTTTGATTCCCTCGGTAGAAATAATATGTCCTAACATCTTAACTTCTTTACATATGAATTTACATTTTTCAAGATTACATGTTAACCCCGCTGACTTTAATTTGTTTAATATTATATCAATATGTTCTAAATGTTCATTTAACGTTCCTTGAGTTAAGATAGCAAGGTCATCTAGATAATTCACGCAAAAATGTCTAACTTCAGGCCCTAATATTAAGTCCATAGCTCTACTGAAACTACCTACTGAAGTCTTAAGTCCTTGTGGTAAAACATTGTACATATAAGATTTTCCATTAAATGTGAACCCGGTATACTTTTTACTATCCTCAGAAATGGCAATTTGAAAATATGCATTATTCAAATCTATTATACTAATATAATTAACCCCATGAAATGAATTTAAAACATCTATTTGCATCGGAGGTGCTTCCGACTCAGCTATCATGTATTTATTGATTTCACGTGCATCTAGTAGAACTCTAATTGAACCATCAGATTTTAAGGTGTAAGTTAACGGACTACAATACGGTGTTGAACCTCTAGAAATTATTCCCATATCAACCATTTCGGCTAATTTTCTTCCATTTTTTTGTCTATACGCGTACGGAACAGGATAAGACCGTTTAATTATTGGACTATGATCCATCATTTTGATAATATGTTGATAACAATTAGCTCTACCTAACCTTTTAACAAATACTTCGCTATATTTAATTAGAATCTGTTTTAATTTATTTAATTGAATTCCTTTAAGAGGTGTACCCGTCTTTATTTCTTGTAAATATTTATTGAAATCAAAACTATTATCTACCTTTGTAATATCACAAATTCTCCTTTCCTCAAAATTATATTTAATAAACGGAATTAATACTCGTTGATCTCTATGTTCGATAACTAACCCTATGGATGGCTCTTGTAATTTAATATTAACATTATTTGCCATAAGCCAATCAAATCCTAATATCATTGAATGAACTAATTTTGGTACTATAAAAAATCTAATCTCTAATTCAATTACCCCAAATCTTACAGGCAATAAAACCATTTGTTGTATTTTAGCACTCTTTTGTCCTACTGCTCCACGTATCTGAATCGGCTTAACAGGTAACATGTCTAATTTGTTCCCAGTTAATGATTTTAAAGATTCCCAAAATGATTCTGAAATACAGGTTATGTCACTCCCTGTATCGACTAAACATATGACTCGTTTACCAAATACTATCACTTCAATCTCAGATTTAATTATTTCTAATTTATCCGCGGTAATATTATCTTCCTCGTCAAATAATGAAAAGACTGCTTCGGTTTGCACTAATGACTCATTATCTATTTCCGATTGATTTTTTAATGTTTGTATGATTTTATACTTGAAATCTGTTGAATTATTTTTATTTAATCCTGAACCTAACCCTGATTTACAATATTGTCCCTTAGCTATGATTGGTTTACGTATACCATTATTATGTCTACCTAATGTCTGTCCAGGTTCCCACCCGAGTTTAAGCATAATTCTTAAAGCTACTGATGTACTGTTCGCCCCTACTAAAGTTGATGTACCGGGGTCTGTCACATCAACACTTATTAGTTTAAATTCTCTGTTGATACAGAGTTTTCTATAGAAACATTGTTATCATTATCTACTCTATTCGTACCATTAATGCTATTCTTCTTGTTTGGTATCACCTTACTCATTGATCTAGTGTTCATAATTCGCTTCCGGTTGAGACTGCCTCTGCCATTCTGCTGTTGAACTACCATCTCAGATCTTTGAACGCTGCTAGAATGGGCATTAATGCCACTACTGAAGTTATTTTGCTTATTAATGTTATCTAACTTTCGTAGAAACTCCGTAGCTTGAAGAATCGATGTGTAATTGCTTGTTGACCAAGCATATTGAACATCTTTAGGAAAATGATTCATAATGTCATTTATCAATTGTCTCTCTTGAATAGGATACGTCAACATCTTCGCTTGTCCACATAAAGTAATGAAATGGCTTAACATAGACTGGACTCCGTCCCACGAATTCTGACTGATTCGTCTTCTTAATTCATTCTGCTCAGCCTCGCCCCAATATGTGTCTAAAAAATCCCTTTTGAAGTCTTCAAACACTGTCCATCTATCTCTATAAATACGCGCCCAATTTCGCGATTCATTTTCAAGACAATCTATGACAATGTCTATTATATCTCTCGCCTCTGGTGCAGACCTTCTTAAATAAGCAGTCAGGTCTTCGATGAACGTCACAGGATGTTTTCCCTTAAATGGAAACTTAGGTCTTTCCGTAGGCATCTGCGCCACTGGATAGTATACCGTTGATGTTCCCGGCTGTATGATAGGTTGAATAAAATTTTCTCTCAGCATAACATTGTCCGATGATCCACTAGGAGTAGACATTCTATTTTCCAACTCCGAGATTCTATTATTGATGTTATTCATTGCCTTTTCCACCATTCGAGATATGTATCGTAAAGAATTAATCTTCCTTACTTTAGTAGCAGGTCTAACTGCAGACACTCGCTTGTTATTAGAGTTGGTTGACTTGGTTCCAACAGGACTAGCTTTAGGTTGACGCCTAGGCATTGTTATAGATTTAATTTGCTTCAAATGTAACACTGATAATGTTTATCTAAATTTTAATTAATTTATTCTAATTCAAAAAAAGATTCACTGCACTCTTATTTAATTTGAGTTTAATTTAAATAAACTTTCCAAATGTTCACACAAAAACTATCTCTTTCTAATCACCTTTTAAACTTCTAATATTTTATTGAAATTTTACCAAGTCGACCGGATTCTGCAAATGTTAAACTTAGTTTTAATTTTAAAATATTAAATGTTTACAAGTTTAATTAAAATTCAACTATCATACTTCAAATGAAATATGACAACTTCATTTCTTCTCTAGTATTCATTGATAACATTCTTAACAAACATCAATTCCATTCCATTCACCCCAAACAATACATCCATCAACAAAAAAAATAATAAAACTATCACAGTGAAATCATAATAATTAGAAAATATCTCAAATCCTCATAAATGTTAACTGCCAAATTCATACTATCCCTAATCGTCCTTTTCTATAATAAATACTACAGTATATATTTTTAAAACTACAGTATATATTTTTAAATTGAAATTCAATTTACTCGGATTGAACTTTCCACCTTGCATATGACATTCAATTCCCTCATCCACTGAACCATTGTATATATCTTATAAGATCACAACCACGCCATCTTTGTTTCACAATAAACACTTCCATATCTACACTCGATACTACGCCATTTCTATTTCAAAGCCTACCTTTCAATACCACTCACTCTCAACAGATGGCGTTACTGACATGAGACATTTTGAAATTCTTTCAGCGCCATCTACGAACACATAGCACAACCATCCATACTTTCGTAAGCAACTCGATATTAATTCACGTTTGTCCACCAGATGTCGCTACCAATCCTACTGCAACTATATATTAGAGTTGTGTCGTACTAGGTACATGGCAATAATTGTTATCACAGTGGATGTTATTTTAAAAATATCAATGACAAATACCAGTGACAAAATACTAGGTTCGCGATTATTAGATATTTTCTAAAACTATAAGAACGGGAACAAGATGGCGCTGTATGCTCAGGTATTAAAGATACTAAGCAATTGCAAAGTTGTTATGTAGGTATCTATTATTGAATGAGTATACCTAATCCGTTTATTATATTTGTATTATTAATGCTATTCTAAACTAAAAGATAAGTTAGTTGTTACATTTTATATTTAAAGATTTGATTAACTACTTACACGTATTTCACAATAGGTGGCGCGATAGCGTAATTTAGTAAAATATCGGTCTAGGTTTAATTTGGTTGCTTTACTTGATGTCGGAAATAAATGTGACAAAAAGGGCTATTTTTTTTTTTTTTTTATTTTCTAAAACTAGCGTTCCTTGAAATTACGGAGACCAGGTGGCACTGTTATACCCATACATTAAAAATACTTCAGTTGTCTCACCTACTCTTAGTGTATTCGTTTAAGTACAAGTGAGATGAAAAACACAGTCACGAGCATTTTTCAAATCTAGTCACAGTGACAGACTGTGACTTTTAAATAACGAGTATTTATACCAGCGACGATAAATACGCCTCATGCCTACTATATATTTGATATTCAATTACTACATTAATCTTACTTAATCACCATAGAGTTGTAAAAATATCTATTAGTTTCTATGTAAGAATGAAATACCATAATACTTAATACCATACATCAACTAATGTTTATGCAATAATCAATTCCCAACTATATTTTAAAATTTATATGCAATTTCAAGTTCTTTCTAGTAAATATTATATTAAACAATTTTGTCTACTTAAAACTTGCACATTTTACTCAATTTCGTTGTAAAACTTAGCTACCTGAGCAAAAGGTCATCGCAGATGTTTAAAGCGCTATCGTTTTTTTTTTTTTTCCAGTAATACTAAGAAATTTTTTTTTTATACAGAGAACCATTCCTTTCAATAAGTAAAACCAAGTTTTTATTGACAATTGACAGTTCAAAATTCGAAGGAAGCTAACAAAATACTTTAAAATAAATATAATGTAATAAATTGTTCATAAAAAAAATAATGTTCTATATTTTTTTTCAATAATGTCTTATTAATATTTAAAAACAAGAACCTTTTCAAAAGAATTTATTGTAGTTGTTTTTAGAACGCAATTTCTAATGTCACAATCTAGTTAAAAGTGTATAATCTATGGTCACAACCACATATTTTTGATTTTAATTAAGTAGTTCTGTAATTCTGTACGATCCCTGTTAGACAACTGATAATTGATTATTTATAAGCAAATTTATTAGTTCTTTAGTATATTAGAATAGAATTGAAGTATACATAAAGAGACCGAATAAGTTATAATGTTATGTTAACATGGATTGATTTTATAGTTCTTATGAGTGCTATGTCATTCGGTAAGCTATACTCCTTTTTTACAAATAAAATTATCTTAAACAGTTCCAGTCCATTCCTAAAATTCAAAGTCAAAATAACCCTGTTACCTTCATAACCTAATTCAACTTTATTTAACCAATACATTCTCGCACACATGACTAAAATGCACTGAATTTCTATACTTTAAAATCTGTTATTTAAACTAAGTATAATTTGCTATGATGGCAATGACTACACTTAATTATTTTTAAAATCTAACATTAAAATGAATAAATATACCAAAATACATAGTTTTTCCTGTACAGTCTTTGTAAATAAATGAATAGAAGTTAATTCCACAGTTAGTTAATATTATAATTAATTTCCTACTACTAACTATAATATTATCCTATCTTCACATTATATTTGCATATTTTTAATACTATTGAATACTACCATTTCAGCCTAACATCCACGTACATCCAGCCAGCCCAGGATGTTCAACACATAACTATTGGGACCAATTTCAACTAGGAAGGAAATTACTTCAGCGTCAGTGACTAAATGTGACAAAATAAGTTTAAATTGTACATAACCTAGAATAATTTGTATCTGTAAGTAATATTAAAATTTACTGCAGGCTTTTATTTAATAATTCCCTAACAATATTTAATTAATACAATCTAAATTTTATTAACTGTCCTAGTAATGTCTACTGATTGACGATAATATCATAATAATCAGATAATAGTTAGATGTGCCTAAGACTCACTTCAATATACTACTAGTCAATTTTAGTAATGCTGTGTAGGTAGATACTTTCATGTAATTTCATGAATAAATAATTATTTAAATTTGTAACTATCCATCATTAGTAATAATACATGAGACAGTAGGCTGCTATGGTCTGACCATTTAAATCTTATTACTGAGAAACTTAATGCAACTTTTAAGTATTAAACATCTCTTCAATATTACTCTTAAAACAGATTTATTTAGATTTATGTACCTAAATGTAATTCTAACTGCGCCAAGATGCTATATACCTATAGATCCATTTTTAGATTGTCTAAAACAAGTTAATGTGCTTACATAATATAAATTTAATAGGTTTATCTTATTTTGTGTAAAATGACTTAAAGAATTGTTAACTAATATGCTTTGTGTCCTTCAAAATGCAATCAATAGGTATATTCTTGTTATCTATCAGTACAATCGTGCAACTATTATCATTTTATCACTGGCATTACATTTATTCACTGTAAATGCTTTGAAAAGTTACTTTAAAACTTCTAAGATACTCGCTTACTTCAGCATTTGTGCAACCATAAATATCCTGGTCACGGCACCAAAATTGTAATGATCTCCTATGGATACACATAGATATCCTTATCATCACGGCAGCAATTGTAACTATACCTAAGGATGACCTATGACCCATTATCATATCCTGGTCATGTGGACCATTTTGTAACGATACTATATTATGGGGTGTTCTGAGAAAGACCCCAACATATATAAATTTATAACATCCTGGTCACGAAGACCAATTTGTAACACTATCATGGTAGTGGCGTTACAAGCTAATATTAAGCTTAAGAGGACATTAAATGTCTTTGGCCTTATGAATGCGATCGTCTAGTATAAGGAAGGACTCTACGTTGTGTTGTTTTTTGTTTCAGAGTAACTTCAGTTCTTTTTGTGGTATGCCGAAGGAAAGACATAGTATATGTTATTAGAAGCCTTGATTTCTATATAAACTCTAACTAACATCCTACCTAGCCATTAATTCAAAATAACGTCTCTGCATAATGACATTAAATTCCTGAAATTAATTTATCCTAAAATTTAATTGAAGATATTTACTCTTACCAGTGATATAATTACTATAGATAACCAACTTCTGGAATACTATTAAAAGGAAAGAAATATATAACACCTTATAATTAACTTATTTAGAATTAATAAGACTTAGTAAATTACACTTACCAGCGATATAAATACTAAAGATAGCTAACTTCTGGAATGCTGTTAAAAAGGAAAGAAAGATATAACACCTTATAATTAACTTATTTAGAATTAATAAGATTTAGTATCCTAAAATTTAATTATAAAGATATTTACACTTACCAGTGATATAAACCCTATAGATAACTAGCTTCAGGAAAATTATTATGAAAAGGAAAGGAAGATATTAAACTTTATAACACCTTATAAGTAACTTATTTAAAATTAATTAAGATTTAGTAAATTTGAACCATTAAGAATAAATAGGAATAAACTTGTTTATTTAGAAATAACTATCACCTACTGTTTAACTAAATATCTGACGTCTCCTTAAGAATGTGTAAATTATAATTGCTAATATTTTTAGTGAATCTAGATAGCTAAAATAGAAATAGAGCTAAATAATTATATATAGGATATTCTATAATGACATTGATTAATTGAATAGTGTCTAAGTTTCTTTTACATGTATTTTTAGTTCAAACCTGATATAATAGATAGATTCTAATAACTCTAAACAAATGAAATAAATAAAAATATATAAGTAAATGAAATAATGATTAAATACATATTATATAGTTATTAATTATCTTGAAATAATTTATTCAGTTAATAAATTATCTCAGATAATTGTGAAAAATAATGTGTAGTGTTTGTTTGTATGTGTTAATCTGTTAGGATAGGGTTTATAGGTATTAGGGAATTAAAAGGCCGGGTTCAACTGAACCCGGGGGGTCGCAACCACCATTCCCCTCCGACCCCAATCCAATCCACACCGTGCTGAAGGCTCTAAATTAAATTAGGCACAACGTTGGTGCTATCAAATCAAAAGAAAGATAGTAGGTAGGAAATGAGAGTACCCAATTTCTTACAGTAAGTTAGACGGAAATATATCCTGTCTAACAAATGCTTGTTTCATATCGCTGCATCACAATCATGCAAGGACTGTATTTGAGTAATCCCTTGGGACGTCATATAGACATAGCCAGTGAATTACTAGAGTTGATGTAATTACCAAGCTGTAATCAGACATGGTATTAAGATGTGTTCCACGTGAACAAAAGGAGATCGTGTCTACTGATCTTTTCATTGTGTGCTTACTAGCCCATACGGGAACTTCGGTCACACAACTACTTTGAAATTCGATCACGAAACCTACTACTTTTGCCACAATTGGATTGTGTAGTGTAATTTCCCATAGGAAAGACCTACTGAGTTACGGGTCTATAGTCAGCTATATTGTCAAGCCTCGCCACCATTGTGAGATGGGTCGTCGGCGACTAGCGACTGGCGACAGCGTAACCTTTCGAGTGTCCTATAAGGAAAATAAGAATAATTAAAGGTATAAGACCAATATGTAGAGTAGGTGTATTGTGTAGGTTTGTCTTTGCATGACTTACAGCATTCACATGAAACAGCATTCATTAACCAGAATAGGTTGTTCAATTGAAACATTGAACCAGTAATTAAGTTGTTAAACATTTGAATATATCAGGCTCTCTTAGGAACTGAATGGATTTATCAAAGGACATAGTAGTGTCGAGAGATAAATAAAACAACTAAATATAACATATTCATTTACTCAATCAGAATCTCTGAGAGTATCTCATTTTCACAAGGAAGAGAGAATGTATATTTAATAGGTTTTATGATCCATCAATGTTTGTATGTTTGAAAAACACAAGAGGACTTGATTAAGGCTTGGCTTAAATCTCAGTAAATCCGCCTTAGGACTTAACAGAGACTGTCCACAAAAATTAGCAATAAATTAATTGGAAAAGTGAATATGTTTCTCTATTAGTCTAAAATAGAACTTCATACCACTGTCCAAAACTAAATTACTAACCTTTGTTGCAGTTCAAACATCGACCATACACTAGGTGTTTGGTGGAGTTTGTCCAATGTCTCTCATCAAAGATGAGGAATTCTTATCAAAGATAAGCAAACATACGTATAGTATTTACCAAGAACATAGTTCAGGTAGGCAAACACAAACGCAGAGGTTGGTAGGAAGTACTCGCAACTTTCTTTACTAGATAGACCTAGATTAGGAACTACCTAGCATCGATGACGCGAAGAACTGTGGCTTAGACAGGCCTTGCCTTATAGGGGAAACCTATAATAAAACACTGGCGAATACAAACATTTATGGATTCACCTTAACATAGTTTATATAGTTCAATGAAAGTCATCGTGAAATTGAGACACTCCAGTCTACCAGATACCTCGTTTTGACACTTATTTAAGAACATAAGTTCTTAGATCAATGTTCAAAACTACAATAGTTGTGTAATGTCATAGTTCAGTGTGTAATTACCTCATCTTAGAATGTATTCAAGAGCTAAAAGTATCCTTGAACTCATTCAAGACTACAAACCACCTGTGTTACCTCGCTCCAACATATATTTAAGATCTACAAATTCTTAAATTAATGTTTGAACTACAAAGTTTGTGTAATGTCAAAATGAAGTCAAATACACACATATATATATATATACATATATACATATACATACAATAGAAGCATATTTATATGTAGAGAATATTCAATAAGATACGACAACTAATCATTAGTTTGTTTATAGGTCATATTTTCCTAGAATTATTCACCACTCTATTTACTTCCAAAGTAATGACATAGTAAAATCTCATTTCATTATTTAAATACACCCTAACGAAAATCTATTTAACCCTTAATATCTAATATGATAGTTTTAACCAAGATTCATTCAATTTATATATGTACTTTAAAGTATAACGGATGTAATTTCATTTTATTCTAACAACATCATATTGTGGTTATGTACTTAAGTTAGATTTTATTTTATTAGTTAAATTCAATATAATTATGGTCATAAGGCTTATTTCATAATAATTCCATTCATTAATCAATCAATAATTAATATTATCAATGTAACCTTTTCATAATAATTTCATTCAGTAAATAATCAATAGTTAATATCAATGTAAACCTAGATAATAATTCCTTTCAATAATTAATCAATAATTAATAGTTTCGACGTAAACCTAACTAATAATTCATTAGATATATTTTATTCAATAATCAATTGATAATTAATAATATCAATGTAAACCTAGATAATAATTCCTTTTCAATAATCAATAATTAATAGTTTCGATGTAAACCTAACTAATAATTCATTAGATATCTTTTATTAAAAATCTCCGTAAAAGTTATAAAAATCAGGAAAAAAAAACACAACATGCAGAAACCCAAACATGCAAATAAATAAAAAATTAATGCATTCGAACCAATCAGGAGCGCTTCATCACAGGTCTTTCACTGAATTTATTTAGCGGATTACAATTTAAGATTCTATAATAAAGAATTGCACTTAATAATAATCAGTAAAATTAAATTAAAACTAATTCGCGATCTACACTGAAGTTACATAGCCACTCGGCCAGCTTACGCTAATGAAATCCCTGAATCAGATCTAAAAAATACTTTTTAGGTATTTCTATCTTTAATCTAAGTCAGAAGTTCCATAGCTTCGCCGGCCAAGAGCCCGCGGCGGCCGCGGAGGCCTACCGCTTCGAACTCCGAATTCAAATTTGAATGTCAAACTGACTCCCCCCGAAATTGACTGCCCATCGTATATATTGAAATCTCGCGTCTGTTTTTCCCCCACCCTAACACGTCCACCAATGCGCTCTGCAGTGATACCATACTCACAGCAATTCCCGTGTTTTACGGAAATTCGGTGATCCCCGCGGTACATTTCCGTATTCAAAAAAAAATACGGCAATCCCATGTGTAATTGTTCTTTCCCGATAGTTTATAAGTCATTATAGTGCAACACAAACCAAGAACAAGAAATAAAATTATTACAAAAACAAGGAATAAAGTTATTACTTCCTCAATAATTTGAACTTTACTGGCTGTGAGCACTTTTATCCGATCCAAAGGAAATTGCGTAAATCAATTAAACAAAACACAATAAAAGATAAACAATAAAAGGGAAAAACAAATACACATTGAATAAAGCTGAAGAAAAAAAATTGTTAGTTACGATAAATTTGTATGACGGTTGTGGAGAATAATGTATTATTCAACCGATTTCGAAAGGGAAATTATTTAACCGATCATTGTCATTTTTAACCTTACGTGTTAATGTAAAGTAAATACACGTCAATTTTGTAGTTTTTAATCCAAACAAGGTAACTTAAAACTTTATGTTGGCAACTCTGGTGTCCTGTAATTACAGCAAAAAAACCCACTCATACGCCGGGTCGAACCCTTAGGCCCGGGTTCCACCGCTTAACAGAATTATGCTTTGCTTAATCGAATTTATAGTTCGATTCTAATCTTGCTTTCGTTTAATTATTATTACGAATCATTTGTATGAGAACATAGCAAAGTGCTATTTTAAGACTTTTTCAGGCAATCCCTTTAAAATTCCTCTCCGTAACAAACATCCTCATACTTCAAGGAACACAAAAAAAAGAATTAGTGCAATCGGTTCAGCCGTTATTCTCTAACTGCGTTTAGTTTATGTTAGTGAAATGCAATTTCCAGCTCTAAACTTTGTTAAATGCGTAAACCGACTTTACGTCGAACTAATCGCGATTATATCAATCAGTGGAAACTGGCCCTTAGAACGTTCCCTTATCATCGTTTTATCGAATCTGTCAACACAAAATTTTAAGCCTGTCTCGAATATAAAATTTATAACTCTAATATTTTAACAACTAGCTAAAAACTGTTTGAGTTCCCAGCCAATAAATTTCTATTCAAGTACAACTTAAAATTTGAGTCCCTAATGGATTTGAACCATTTTCGTTCATTGAGTTGACTGTTTTATGTTTATATGTCAACTCACATTTCAATTTATGCGTTTGTAATCTTAAGTATAACTAAAATTTATGGCACCAATAACTCAAAACTGAACTGTGTTTACGTGTTACGTTACACACCGACACAATCTTGAAGGGAATATCTTCATTATAATATTTAATGGGTCTGTTTTCAGTAAACCCTCGGGATCGTAATTAGACCTTAGCAACGGTCTTTGTCACCTCGCAAATGTTATTTTCACGGAATACCTCTAATTACGCGTCTGAAAATTACATTATTTTAAAAATTACCCCTTTTTACTTTTTTAAATTATCTATACATAATTAATTATTCTTTACAGACAAAACGGAATTGTGTACAGTAAAAATATATATTATTTAGTTTCATTTATTACATAAGTATATCAATCGGCTATTAGATACCTATAACACAAGCATTAAGTTGCTTACCATAGGAACAGACTAAGATAAGACAGTTAAGATAAAAACAGTTATAGGGTATTTAAAAACATATTTATATGTTTCGTGACAAAAGCCTACCGGCCTTTGGGTTTCCAAAACCCTATAATCCAGACGAAAATTTTCAAGTATTATATAATTTTAACCAAACTTTGGCACATTGTGCATTGGTTACAGTAGCTGGCTGATGCACTAGAGTTCGCGAGTTCGATGTCCGCACTGGACAAATAATTGTATACGCCATGTAAATATTTGTCAAGATTCGTGTTTTCGTTAGGGCTGTTGACATGAAGCGTACCAAGGTCTTACTTGGTTAGGTAAGGTTAGCACAGCAGGAAAAATCCTGCTTAAAATCTAGAGCAGCCCGACTGGGGAAGTACTTCGGCCTTACAGAAGAACACAGCTAAGTAATACTGCTTTCAAGCGGTGTTGTGTTCCTGTGAGTAAGGTGACCAGCCCCCTTAGCCAAGTTGACAATCTACAATCGATAACGCTATTAGAAAACTAACAAATGTATGGCAATGACACTAGCGTTCGTCGAACAACGTCGATAGATTGTCAACTTGGCTAGGCGGGCAGAGCTCCTGGGGGGAATTGGGGATAGGGTCGGTAACGCGTTTGCAATGCTTCTGGTGTTGCAGGTGTCTATAAGCTACGGTAATCGCTTACCATCAGGTGGCCGTACGCTTGTTTGCCGAACTAGTTGTATAAAAAAAGCCTTCATTTATTGCTTAGTTCATTTGCCATAATACAGCCGAAATACAGGTTTCCTAATACGGCAACAGAGGCACTAGTTATATCTGTGAAGTTTCGGTATAATTACAATGACTAAGCACAAACGTCATTTTTTTTTAAATATAGAAATATGCGCGATAAATTCCTCGATAAATGGGCTATCTAAACACTGAAACATTTTTTCAAATCGGACCAGTATATCCTGTGATTAGCGCATTCAAACAAACAAACAAACTCTTCAGCTTTATATTATGACCTGTGATTGATTTATTGATGTGACACTAATACAATCAGTCCTTCGGTAGATCGACAAGTACTAAATAGTAAACATAAACAACACACATTTTTAAAACAAAATACTGTCGTTGAGAAAGATCCATGAAGGGAGTTTTCGAATATAGCTTCATCTCTTTCGCACGCACGGTAACCAAACGCGTGCTGCCGTGATCTGCCATTTCTGTGGGCGAGAGGGAGCGCATTTTGAACTATGCCTACGCGCCTCGCGAATAATAAATGTTCGTGCAGGACGTCTCACTCCGCGCTCTGGGTATCGGTCGAGTTGATATGGCCATGACTGTACTTGTATTATTATTTATTCCGTGGTCAAAGTTAAGTAAATGATGAGTTGTCCATTCGTCTGTAGTGTGAGTTTGGCCGCCCCCTGAACTTGCCGCCCGGGGCATGGGCCCCGGCTTGCCCCCCCCCTAGATCCGGGCCTGCTAAACACAAACGTATCTAATTTTTTTTTTTTGAAAAATATAGAAATATTGTTATTGCTGTTATTATATCTTCAAACGAACACTCACTGGTTACAGATCCAATTAGACAAGTAATTCATTAAGGACAACTAGACGTCAGTGAAATGCTGTGATATGCCGTGTGGTTACGGCACTAAAGAATATAGCCACCCCCTCTCTTCCCGTGGGTGTCGAAAGAGGCGACTAAGGGATAACACAGTTCTACTACCACCTTGGAACTTAAAAAGCCGACGGATGGCGGGATAACCATCCATGCTGGCTTTGAAATAAACAGGCCGAAGACGGGCAGCAGCGTCTTCGGTGCGACAAAGCCAGCCCTGCGGTCACCAACCCGCCTGCCCAGCGTGGTGGCTATGGGCAACACACATGAGTTCGCGTCATAATTTCGGGTGCGAACTTGTGGAGGCCTATGTCCAACAGTGGACTGTGATAGGCTGAAGTGGATAGACGTAAGTGAAGCTGTTTAGAACTTCACTTAAATGATGATATCACGATTCGGCCTGTAATATCCCACTGTTGGGCATAGGCCTCTTCTCCATGTAGGGAGAAGGATCGGAGCTTAATCCACCACGCTGCTCCAATGCGGGTTGATGATGATATAACAGATCATAATATATTAATATTCTTAAACAAAGTAAATTTGATTTTGCATAATATTCACAACGCAGCAACTTTGTACCATAGATGTATTAAAAATGAGAGCGGGCAAACGAATGCTATAGACGCACGAGCTTGCAAAATGAAAGACCATCAATCAAGTCAAAATCAATAATTACATTATTCGAGAAGGCTTCATAACCACTCGCGTCGTTATTTGATAGTATACACACAATTTTATAATTAATTAAAATTAATGTGAAGCTATAACCGACAACGCGTTGGAGCAACGGTCACAGCACTGGTTTCTGGCTGTTACGCTGGCGGTTGCGGGTTGTGGGACAGATGTATTGGCCACACAGATATTTGCCGTTGTCTTGGTGTTTGTGCAGTCCTTGTGGGTCTCCCCGCCGTGCCTCGGAGAGCACTTTAAGTGAGACTATATTATTTACTGCCGTAGCCACACAGCTGATTATAATATTAGTATAGATTACATAATATATAAAGCTATATTTATATACTTTGCCAGCTAGTTTCAATACATATTATAAAACAAAGTCGCTTCCCGCTGTCTGTCCCTATATGTGCTTAGATCCTTAAAACTACGCAATGGATTTTGATGCGGTTTTTTTAATGGATGGAATGATTCAAAAGGAAGGTTTATATGTATAATACATGCATATAATAGTAGAGGAACACTGATAATTTTAGAGGTTTCTAACGTATCTTTTATTGTAGATAGTATTTAGTTTCAGTATTGCAACCGTGCGAAGCCGGGGCGGGTCGCTAGTCCTTTATAAAATAACACAAAATAATCAGCTTAACTGCAAACTTGCAACAACAATGTATTTTACGTTTTCTGACGTTTCTACAAATGACAACAATGTAATTTAATTAACTCGCGAACTTGTTAAAACTTATTTTGTAATTGTTTTAGAATACAACGAGAAACAGTGTGAAACGATTTATAACTTTTTTTATTGAAACATGTTTTAATAAAGATTTGTTTTTTTGCTGCTTGTGTTGTAAGTTTAAAAAGAACTTTGTAATTAGAAAAACATTAGTTGGGAATTAAATCAATTTAAATATATTCAAATTTAAGTAGCCTTCAATACTTAGTACTTTTAAACCATCGTTTTACTAAATATAATTAGGTGAGGCTCGTATAAATAGATTTTCTGTCATTTAAAGCTACCGCCGCCGATTCAAAATTTGGACTCTGCTGAAAATAATCGGTTAGAAAATGATTACTGAGTGACGTAGGCTATATTTTAACGAGAGAAAACGAAACAGCTAAAATCTTTTACCTAATCCACGTAGTATAAGAGATATTAAAAGTTAAGAATATAGGCCTGTATGCGTTATCTATCGCACTATTTTATTGACAAGCTGCCTTTCTGGAATTTTTTCATACTTCGTGTATAATTTTGTTTTTGTTTAATAATTGTTATTTTTTATTTTGATTTTAGCTGTGTGGCTACGGCGTAGAATTTAGCCTCCCCCTCTCTTCCCGTGGGTGTCGTAAGAGGCGACTAAGGGATAACATAGTTTCACTACCACCTTGGAACTTAAAAAGCCGACCGATGGCGGGATAACCATCCAACTGCTGGCTTTAAAGTACACAGGCCGAAGACGGGCAGCAGCATCTTCGGTGCGACAAAGCCAGCCCTGCGGTCACCAACCCGCCTGCCCAGCGTGGTGACTATGGGCAAAACACATGAGTTCACGCCATTATTGGCGCGAACTTGTGGAGGCCTATGTCCAGCAGTGGACTGCGAAAGGCTGAAATGATGATGATGATGATGATGATATGATATTTATGTTACGCCGAATGATAGTAGAACCGTAGAACGTCACATTCCCGTGTAATCCTAGCCTAATAAATATGTTTCGTTGTTATATGTTTGTATCGTAATAAATAAAAAAGGTAGGATACACGCGCGTTAAGACAAAGCCAAATTAAAACCCTTCTGCGAACATCCACATGTAGAACTCACTCTATCTCTTCAGTCAAATGCAATTAAGATTAATGTAATCAATGCCTCATATAATCAATTTCCGAGGTGAGTGTAATCAATTAATACGGTGGTACGTCAAAATTAATATTCTCTGAGAAATATCTACCGTTGGCGAGTGTTATCTCATTATCTGATACGTTACAATGAGACGTCAATATCTGATCCTGGTGTTAATATACGCTGAGGTAATATGTAACATCTAAGATTGTTAAGGATAATAATATATACTACACAGCTAATACTGCTTTCAAGCAGTTTTGTGTTCCTGTTGGTGAGTAAGGTGACCAGAGCTCCTGGCGGAAATTGGGGATACGGTCAGCAACGCGCTTGCGATGCTTCTGGTGCTGCAGGCGTCTAGAAGCTACGGTAATCGCTTACCATCAGGTGAGCCGTACGTTTGTTTGCGAACCTAGTTATATATATTTAAAAAAAGGTAGATTCTAACCCCGATGTGGCTTGAATCTATTTTATTTATAAAAAAATTAAACAACTGAAAGAGGTGAACTGTATACACGTCTGGTAGTATTCGTAATAGAAGCTATATTTGATAAAGCGATTTAAAGTAACGCAAAGTCATCCGACTACGAGTATATGCAAAGCGATGTGGCTATATGCGAAGCAATTCGACGTAAAAATACATTATTTTAAAATACTTCAAGAGATCATAATGAAACAACTTTTTTGGATTTTATCACGGCTTATTAAGTGTTTCGTATCATCATCATCATTTCAGCCTATCGCAGTCCACTGCTGGACATAGGCCTCCACAAGTTCGCGTCAGAAATGGCGTGAACTCGTGTGTTTTGCCCATAGTCACCACGCTGGGCAGGCGGTTGGTGACCGCAGGGCTGACTTTGTCGCACCGAAAACGCTGCTGCCCGTCTTCGGTCTGTGTAGTTCAAAGCCAGCAGTTGGATGGCTATCCCGCTATCGGTCGGCTTTTTAAGTTCCAAGGTGGTGGTGGAACTGTGTTATCCCTTAGTCGCCTTACGACACCCACGGGAAGAGAGGGGGAGGCTATATTCTTTGCCGTAGCCACACAGTAGTTTACAGCAACCCTGGGACAGGAGGCGATAAAATCCGAAAAAGTTGTTTCATTACAATGAGTGAAATTCGCGTAAATATTAGAAAACAATACTTCAAGAGACATTTAATTGTTTTAGTCGCTTACTTTGTTTAATAATAACAAAATTCCTATTCATAAATAGACTTAACTGAGGCAGGAACTATACTCACGAAGTATTAACTAATTAGTTACTCAATTCTCTACTAAATTATCATAGTACAACTAGCTTCCAAGAATAGAGATTGTCGGTAGGTACTGTCCACTGAAGACGCGTGCTCTTGACTATGTATTTCGAATTATAGGTTACAACGGAGCTGACTTTGAATTCAAATTGTAATATCAAACTGGAATGAACTATAAGATTTATGAGGTACAATAAAGGTCCTTATTGCAACAGCAGTAAGTACTGATGTTCCATGTATGCTAGGTTACCAGTGATTGATATGTTTTGACACGTGGATCGCCTCGTCCTTACTGAATAAATTTTAATGGAAAATAGGAATCGACTCAACATAACTATGTCTAAATATCAGGGAATTTATTTTATCACGTTTTATCGAGTTATTTATTAGATAGAAAACTCAATTGCAATCAAAAGATTTATTTTGTTTATAGTTTCTTCAGAAATTAAAAACTAAAAACCCGCCACCTCATACCCATTTGTTTGCGCTAATTTTATATTTTAACAATTTCTAAGTGTTTTATATAACGCGATATATATTTTATTTATAAATACTTCGCCTCTGATATTGTCTCTATACAAGTATACATTATAGCTAGATGGTCCATTCTATTTCACTAAAAACAAGTCTTGTTTTTACAGTTACTATTATGTGTTGTTTCAAAACTTAAGCATCACAGATACAACTAGGTTGGCATACAAGCGTACGACTCACCTGATGGT
Organism: Melitaea athalia; assembly: GCA_905220545.2. Lineage (NCBI taxonomy): Eukaryota > Metazoa > Arthropoda > Insecta > Lepidoptera > Nymphalidae > Melitaea > Melitaea athalia. The sequence goes on along the minus strand of HG992189.1, from coordinate 19,655,514 downwards.
AAGCGATTACCGTATCGTATAGACGCCTCCAGCACTACAAGTATTGCAAGCGCGTTTCCAACTCTACTCCCAATCCCCCCAGGAGCTCTGGTCACCTTACTCACCAACAGGAACACAACACTGCTTGAAAGCAGTATTATTTAGCTGTGATCTTTTGTAACGTAGATGTACTTCTCCAGTCGGGCTGCTCAAGATTTTGAGGATATTTCCTGCTGTGCCCTACCTCAGTTATACTATGTTATACATTTTTTTTATGAATAGTGACTGCAGGAAACTAAATTTCCCTGGGAGAATGTTCTTTCTTATGTTCTTTAGTTATTCTTTTGTCCTATTTTTCATCTTATATTCTCTCTAGAAAATACAGATTATACACTGAAAAAAAGAATTAACCAAACTAGTTTTGCTGCTTACATTTTAAACAAACTTTTGTCGTTAATAAATAAACTTTGACTAGTTATTACCTATCTAGTTTAGTGTGTGTTGTCAAAAGCAGTTGGGTTAATTTATTAGGTTAATAAGTTACAAAACGTTTGGTTACTAGTAAACGAAACAACGTAAACCAATTAGTTTTACTATAGCAACGAAACAGATGTGTAATACATAACATAACTAATTGTTTATTATTTACTTAAAGCCTTTGATCATATTTTACAAAACGTGCACATTTAATTAAGTACCAAACTTTTGTAGACATTAGAAAGCTTAATAAGTTTGATAATATCATAATACTTTATTTATTATCTACAAAAGGTTTTACATGTGATACCCTATTTATTTTATTGATAACAATCGTACTAAAAGCTGTATCAATATAGTCAAACTTTAATTACAAATAATCTAGCAATTTAATAAATATCAATCATACTTTAATTGATATTTAGCTTGTACGTTGTCTATGTGACAAACGAAACGCTGCGCGCTCGGAGCGGGGCGTTGATCAGTGTTGTGTTTATTTGGAGTCAGCAAAAGGAGTGCCTCGTGGTTAGTATTTACCCTATTGTTTCTACGGAGCGGTACGGTTTCTACAACTGGTTTTCGTAAACAGGACTCACCACGCCCTAGCATCACTGCACCAGTGTCAAAGAAGCATTGCACCAATTGCAAGACAGGCCAAAAAGTGACATAAATGAAAAGATATTATGGCTGAAAAACTGTTGCGACTCATGGGGAAATGGTTGAACAATACTGGACCATTACCACAAAATATAGCTTAAACTTGTTACAATCGAAAGATTTAACTATTCAGCAATATTACGATGAGTTCAAAGCACTGAACCAGCAAGGGGGGCATCTTCTTGGTAAGCATTCTAATATTGTACTAATGGTTGATTCTTCTTGGAAAATATTCTCTTCTCAGAAACGTGTCATTTTTTTATTTTAAGTATTTATCAAAATTAACAATGGCACATGAAATCACCACATATTCGAGAACCGATGAAATAGTAATCAACCAAATATTTTCTCTCTATCTCGTTCTAATATTCTACTAACCCTCCCAACACTTATTGCAACAGTTTTTAAAGCTATCCAGGTTCAAAGTAATAGTTCAACAAGCTTCTATAGTATTGTTTGTAAATATTATTCTGTTGATTTGCCTTACAGCTATTAAAATACTACAAAAGTATCTACCCGGATTGCGACCAAAAACTTATTGAAAATTGGCTTACAGTAAGACCAAAAATTATCAATCTAACCAAAAAACGTAATAATACAATGTTGAAAGATATTATGAAAGACACCGATCATGGTAAGTATTATCAAATAGGTACTTCGTCAATAACATTTTTATCATTATTATGTGCTGAAGACCCTGTATAACACTTGTTTTTGCTTACAGCTAGCGATGAGGTAATGGACGTAGCTGCTTTTATGGCCATTCCCCTTCTGGTGACCACTGCGAATGTTAGTAAGACAAAATCAAAAAATCTAAGGGTCTGTGGCGGCCATCGAAACAGGAGGTGCAAGAAGGGTTTATTACCCATGTAAAAACTGCCGCTGAAATAGAAGAAACCAAAACCCGTCGTAAAGTAAAACTAAGAAACTATATAAATATTTTTGTTAATGACAATGATAGAGTTACTTTTGAATGTATACAAATGCATACAGTTGATTTCGATTTTCACTTGCATAGTTTTGAAGTGATGTTTCCAGAACATGAAATTGTTCTTTATGTATATCAAGATTCATTACTTTCTTTCATTCCTAATCACATGACCATTGCTTCAAATGGTAAAAGCTATGTAACACAAAGAGCGCTTTTTTAACTGAGATGTAGATACTATACGCCAGGATAGGAACTATAAGTGTGTTAACTGACAGATTGAATGTTAATTTCAAAGAACTGATTCATTATTTAGCTATGTTTTGACATCATAATATTATTATTTATTTTTGTAGACTTTATAAAAAAATTATGTTTTCATGACTGTAAGTCAAATAACTGATTAATAATTAAGATTAAATACTATTTCGAAGTCATGTTATAAATGATACTGAAGCGGCTCAAACCATCCTCCAGGACAAAAAACAGCTGTTTCATACAAGAGGCTACTGCTCATTGGAAAACGTATGACAACAGCCCTTTTTTATTCTGGAAAATTGTCTCATAGATTTGTATTTTTAATTTTGGTATTTTGACCTATGTATGTGAGAGGAAAAATAAATAAGTACAAAAGTAATGTATAATTTTATTTTAAATCAGTAAAATTAGCCAATATTAATTAATCAAACTGTTTAGTAATAAGTAACAAACCTAGTTGAGTAATGGTATGGTTCATGAAATCTAGCTTGTACTGAATAGTATCTATACTTATTTTTTTGTACTTAACAGATGTAGTTTGTAGCTAAAATGTAAATGTACTGATGTGTTTGTTGGTTTTTGAACAAACAGCCACAATATTGGTATAGATTTACATTTCAGCTTGCAAATTATATCTACTGCAAAAAAATAAGTATGTAAATACGATACGCCAGATTTCATTAACCATAATACCATTACTCAACTAGGTTCCTAATCTATTACTGAATAGTTCCCTACTATTACTCAACTAATTTAGTTACATATTACTAAAGAGTTTGGTAACTACTAACACACAAGATATTTTAATAACAATCACACTGTTCACATATCAGTAACAGTAAAAAATAGTAATCCGTTGACAAAGTGTTTTGTAACCAATAAGGCACACTATTAGGCTACCAGTAGGTAAACAGTTTGTTAAATTGATACAAAATATTTAACCTATTAACAACATATCGACTTGTTAACTTCAACAAAATAACTTTAACAACTAGTACCTCAACTCAAATAGCAAAACTCTGTTTTGTAGCTAGTAAAACATAGTTTGCAAGTCACTTTTTTTGTGTAAACAGTAACCAAATTTTGTGTAACTGTATACAAAACATTTCTTTCAGTGTAATATAGATTAATATTTCAATCTCACGAGGGTTTCCACCTTTTAAATTTTTTCTCTTAGTCACCGCCTACATTTCTTAACTTAAATCTTAAAAAATTTTACAGTATGTGAAGTGCAGCTGTGATGCTAGGGTAAGTTGATTTTTTAACTTTAAGACTATTCTTTACAAAAGTAATGAACTGAACTAAATCAGTCTGTTCACTAGCCCCATTACTAGGCAAAAACCTCTATATATGAGAAGATTTAGAACTTAATCCACTACGCTGTTCCACTGCTGGTTAGCGGTAGTCTTACCCAATCCGGGTTAATCCGGATACAAACGGATAATTTCCCTACTATAAATAACGATGGCTATCAGATGTCTTTGATAACAATAGACACTGAAAGAATTAATCAAGATTATATACTTATTATCTAATTCTGTTACAAACCCTTTATTACTAACCTTATTCTTACAACATAGCACTCTTTAAGAGAATTTTTATTAATAAACGTAATAATACATAATTATAAAATTTATTTTTTAAGTTATTAAGACAAAGGTATAAAAATTTTCTCCTAATTACTTCATTTCAAGTAATCGAAATTAATATTTTCATTTTATTTAATTTTTTCAGTTATTAATTTAAAAAGGCGGTCTGGCTATTATTTCATTTTGCGTATAATTTATCTAAGAACTAAGTATTCTTAATTTTATTTTAATTTAAAATTATTGCGTCTCGTAATAACAACCTTTTTTAAATACGAAGGCTGATGGGTACAGCTATAGAATAAGCTTTATATGAACTTAATAAAGGTTTACTTAGTACAAAAGAAATGATCATAAGCAGAAAGGCAAATTACTTTAGTCCAAATATAATTAATGCTATATATTAATGCTGTTATATAATTAATCTTACTAATATAATCAAGCTGAAGATATATAATTAGTCTATACTAATATAATAAAGCTGAAGTGTTTGTTTGTTTGTTTGAACGCGCTAATCTCAGGATTTACTGGACCGATTTGAAAAATTCTTTCAGTGTTAGATAGCCCATTTATCGACGAAGGCTATAGGCTATATATCATCACGCTAAGACCAATAGGAGTGTAGCACCAATGAAGAATTTTTCAAAATCGGGGTTTTTTTTTCCTTTTGAGAGCTTCCGCTGCGTAAACGGTTAGTTTCGCACAAATCATGTATGACAGAATTGGTCCTATTCCACGGGGACGAAGTCGCGCGCAGAAGCTAGTGCTATTATGTGTTTATCGTGACTTATAATACTACATTAATAAAAATGTGTTCTAATTAATTATTATAATATAATGTAAATAACACTCAGAAGCCAGGGTAAAGAATAAAACTATCTCATACACTACTTTACTTGATTCGCAGTTTTACCCTTGCTCATTTTTAACCGACTTCCAAAAAAGGTGGAGGTTCTCAATTCGACTGTATTTTTTATTTATTTTTTTATAAGGAATATTAGCCCAGAACTTTTGACTGGGTGGACCGATTTCGATCAACTTTGTTTTAATTGAAAGGTGTTGCGTGTCATGTGGTCCCATTTAGATTTAATTGAGATCTGACAAGTACTTTTAGAGTTATATCTAATAATGCGTAGACTACTTTTTCGTCGTCCTACGTTGTATTATACCGCATAACTTTTTACTCGTTGTACCGATTTTGATAATTCTTACTTTAATCGAAAGCTAATTACTTGTCATGTAGTCTTGTTTAAATTAAATCGAGATTTGATTACAACTTTTTGGGTTATCTTTAATAGCGCGTATTTACTTGACTATTTTTTCGTCTTATTACGTTGTATTACTTGTCGATGTACTTGAAGTCGGTTTTTTTTTTCGTTTGCGAGCAAACACAATTATCAATACGATTATTAAAGGTTGACATCTAAAATTACTGCTCTCCTTATACTTATTCGTATGAGAGGTGTCATGCGATGTTTTACAGCCTAAAGTCTTCTCCGATGTACCTAGGTTTATACAATATTTACAGGTTTTGTATCTATTTAATAATAATCTATACTAAGATAATAAAGCTGAAGAGTTTGTTTGTTTGATTGTTTGTTTGTTTGTTTGTTTGTTTGTTTGAACGCGCTAATCTCAGGATCTACTGGTCCGATTTGAAAAATTCTTTCAGTGTTAGATAGCCCATTTATCGAGGAAGGCTATAGGCTATATATCATGCTAAGACCAATAGAAGCATAGCACCAACGAAGAATGTTTCAAAATCGGGGTTTTTTCCTTTTGAGAGCTTCCGCTGCGTAAACGGTTAAAGTTTCGCACAAATCATGTATGACAGAATTGGCCCTATTCATCGGGGATGAAGTCACGCGCAGAAGCTAGTGTGTATATATTCCTAACTCGGATCTCGTACTCACGTACATAATTATGTATTACAATTTAATTTGGAGAGAATTGATATCATATGTTTCCGGAAGGATCTCCGTTATTTGTTACTAGCTTCTGCGCGCGACTTCGTCGGCGTGGACTCCGCTCCTATTGGCCTTAGCGTGATGATACATAGCCTATAGCCTTCCTCGATAAATGGGCTATCTAACACTGAAAGAATTTTTCAAATCGGCCCAGTAGTTCCAGAGATTACCGCGTTCAAACAAACAAACAATCAAACAAACAAACTCTTCAGCTTTATATATTAGTATAGATAATAGCTTATGTGTTAAATTATCAATTAGTAGTGGTAGCTTTACTATTTAACTAAAAATACGTAATATGACGATTCAAATGGGCTTTTGAGGCCTATTTGAATAGTAATAAAAAAAATAGTAACAGATTTTAAAATAAATACCTATTTAGTAAAAATATAAATACTTTTACTATAAAGAGGCCCGCTGGCTAGCAATATTTTTCTTTTGTTAAATATTGATTTTCATTCAAATTCTTTCACGTATTTTTCAATGCATTAAACCTATTTACGAAAACCGAGTTATTCTTTGATTTACTATAAATTCCTATACAATTAATTTATATTATTTATATTCTAGTGCTCTGGAAAAAATTGCACATCTGGGGTAAGTCTATATCCCATCGTTATTATCAATGTCAAGATTAGATCTGAGACGATTTCTTCCATGTCATACAAGTTTCCCTCCATTTTATATTTCCTGTTTTCTTACATAACATTAACTTTAATCTTAAGTAACATATAAGATGTACTTGTGCGTACAGGGCGTTATAAAAAATTGGAGACTCACGGAAAGTTAAAATAAAAGACTCGATGATGTTACTGTAAACAGTGCTAGAAGTATATTCAAAATATTCTCAAAATCTACGCTCACCGTCACTTATTTAACCTTGAGCAATTCCCTTAATTACTAAAATAGAACACCCACAACAATAAATAAATTTTAAGTTAAGCCTGATGATTCAACAGTACCTACTAGTTCTAGCTTGAATTTGATTACAGGTATTCGTTCTACTAAAGCTAATAATCAAAAATTATTCTTTGAAGATATTCTTATTTTTTGAACTAAAGACATTATAAATAGTCGTAGAATAGAAAGTATGATGTTTTTTATGAATCTTTTTATAAGTATCTACTCCAGGGATATTATGAATACAAAATAGTACCAGGATTACGGCTGCAGTAACAATATTGTATCGCTTTCCGATAAAGTTATGACAGACAAATTGCAATATGGTTGTAACTAACAAAGCTCGATAGAATCCCTTTGTTTATTTTACAACAGATTAAAGTAAAAGCATTTATTTTTGTTTATAGTCTGGCTAACGAAAGATGAGACTGAAAAAACGCGGCAAATTTAAAAAAACCACACCCTGGCAACTTCAAAGACGCGCCATCTTGTTTATTTGTGACTTTTAAAGTAATACCATACTCTGATTCGGATTCTTCCCAATCTCTGTTAAATCGCCGAAATTTATCAATGTTTATAACAAGATTAATGTTGGCCAGTAATACATTTTAAAAAATAAACAAATAAACAAGATAACGTGTTTTTGAAGTTTTATTGCGGTTAACTCGTTAGGTACTAATCTTTTAAGGATCGTGCGTGTTAATATTGTTTAAAATGCATAAAACTATTAAAAGTGGAGTGCGAGAGGTATTATTTAGTATGATTTCCAAATATGAAGCGACGAAATTGGCGAAAGATGCGGAATTTCAACAAAAACAAGATTGTTTACGTATTATGAAGGAATTTTTAGGTTAGTGTGAAAAATTGATGTTGATACTTGATAATTACGTACCAGTAGATCCAGAGATTAGCGCGTTCAAACAAACAAACAAACTCTTCAGCTTTACATTATTAGTATGATTTATGTATCATATATTTATCATGTATTTTAAATGTATTTTATAATTGTATATATGTAAAATTTTGTTATTGTATATGTGTAGTGTAAGTATGTATTATGTCTGCATGTGCATATTCACGAGTTCATTTTATAAAGATAAAAAAAAATTATTAGCGTCGGACCACGTCCTAGCTTTACTAGGAAGTCACAGGACTGTCGATCTGCAGTCTAAAATAATAAGAATAACACCCGTAATTAAATAAAGTATATTTAAATCTTAGTAGGTTTCCGCTAGTTATTTCCCAATTAAAGAGGTAATATACCCGATGGTGGGAACCCACAGTGTTGACATTTAAAAAGTATGCAAAAAAATCGAGTCTCATCTTTCGTTAGCCAGACTTTATCATCAAAAAGCCTTATTGCAAATTCGTAGACCTGCCTGCCTATCTATTCGTTTAAATAACGACATTTAAATTAATTTGCTTAACTGATGAACCGATCTTCGTAAACAAAAACAGTCATTAATTTAATTTAACTTAATTACTGTTTACAACTCTGATACAGTTAAATTCAGGTCTTATTTTTGTTTTAAGAGCAATTGAAAGATCGAAATCAAAATAGTCTCTCTAAATAGTCGTAGTCGTTTTTACGCTTGTAATTTTTTTTATTTCAAATGCCTCTTGTTCTGTAAGTTGGCACATAATTTTAGTACTAAAATAACTACAACAAATACCTATAAGTTATTTGTGATTACAATAAAATTTGGACTGACAGTTTTACTTGCTCTCCGAAGCAAGGAATAAAACTAACCAAAGACTCTGTGAATTTTTTTTCTACTGTGTCTCTGTAGCACAGATATATAATTATGTATGTATAAAAAATAAAATTGTATTAATATAAATAAACGCTCTAAATGGGAGTCGAACCCACAACTGTCAATAGTAATGTTAGCACTAAGTACTAAAAAAGTTGATCACCGATTTAGTGTGCCTGAGGTAGGGGCATAGCAGGACATATTCTGCTCAAAATATCGAGCACAACTGGGGAAGTATCTCGGCTTTACAGAAGATTACAAATAATTGGTTTCAATGAGTGTTGTATTCATGTGGTGAATAAGGTAACCTGAGCTTCTGGGAAGGATTGGGGTTAGGGTCGGCAAGGGGCTTGCGATGCTTTTGGTGTTGCAAGCGTCTATAAGTTACGATAAGCGCTTACCATCAGGTGAGCCGTACTCTTGTTTGTCGACATTGTTGTAAAAAAAAAACTTTGAATCTGAGTGAACCCAGCGTTATTTAGTGCAAGTCTATAAATTAAATCTGCCACCCAATACAGGCACCTCCTAACAGTTGTATATTTTGTATTTTGTTTAACTAATCTCTGTAAAATCAAAATCTATTGTATAATCTGTTTTATTAACTTCAGTCTTTATTTATTGTCGTTTAATTAAAGACCATTTTGCTTTACTTTTTCTTTGTATTTTATTTTTGTTTCTAAATTAAGTGTGTCCTCTTTTGTTTTCATAAATTACTTTAAAGATGGACGAGAAACTGCAATGTCACGCTCGTGTAAGTACTTTAAATACGAACTAGATTTCCCACCCCGTTGAGTTATGGATACCTACAATGTACGTTTCTTTTCGATGTTTAAGATTTCTAGATTTCTAAATTCTAAGATTCGGGATAAAAAGTGTCCACATATTTTTGGGTTCAATTCCCTCTCATAATAATATTTTTTCATTAGCCAATTATTTAGGTCTAAAAATTGTTTGATGTAAAACTTTTTTGTATTTCTGCGGTCTGTGTTCTTTACGCACGCTTGACTTGGAGAGTAAGCTGGTGAATGCGTGACGAGAGCGTTACAAAAAGTGTAATTGGGTGTGACAAACGGAAGTTGAGAGGGAGATATAAGTTAGTGAAGAGAAAAAGAGAGAGAGTTACGTTTCGTAAGTTTTACTTCAGTCGTGTGGTGTAAAGCACATTCGGATTTTTTGCTTATATTGTGTATTTTTCCGGACCCTCGGAGCCCTTTCAAGCTACTGGCCGTTGAGAATAAAATATTTATTTATTTACTACTTAAATTTTTACTAAAAAAAATATACTAATGTAACCAATTAATGTAAGTGTGTAATAAATGTAAACGTTTGAAATTAATTTTAATAATTATTAACACTTAGTGGATATATTTTAGTGCATCGATGATTCCTGCTCTGTCGCGGTGAGTACTCTACATATACAAATACAAATGATTTATCTTTCAACGTGAAACAAAGAATTATGCAGACATTAAAAGTACATTAAAAACAAGTTTACCAAAGTTGGTCTTATCGCTATGAGAGAGTTTCAAATATTATTTTCGAACAAACCTCTACCGGATTTACGGTATTGACGTTAATAGCTAATCTGCTGTTATTAATCGTAGCGTGCTCTGTAGCCTATTATAGCTTCATATGGCACTTATTGCTTTTACCTTTTACCCTTGGGTAAACAAATGATTAAAAATGGATTAAACCGTAAACCAACTTTACAGATAAAAATTAAATTAAAAATTAAAAAAGACCCCGAGTATTAATAATAATTCAAAAAAAAAATACATCGCGTTGGGGGATCGCTCCAAACCTAAAAATTAAATTACAAATAGCCTAAAGTCTAAACTAACATAACTTAACTAAGCAACAAAAATTAATTTAAAAACAAAATTAAGAAAAGAAAATTTTTATAAAATTACTTCAAAATAAGCGCGGAGTGGTCCCCCAACACGATGTATTTTTTTTTTTTTTTATTAATACTCGTACATACTTAGGTACTTTAAGATTGAGTTTCTTTCATTATTTTTTACTTTTTAAAGGGAATTCAGGTTACTGTGTCGGGGTTTTTTTTTTAATTTTTAACTTAATTTTTATTATATACTTTTTATAGGTACCATATGACCATACCATACCATATTATTCCCCACTTTCACCCCCACAACTTTTAAACGACTCAACCGATTTTCATCAAACATGTCTAAGAATTCGTTTTTATTTTTATTTTTGTGTTACCCACATATGAGGAAATTATAAAGATTTTAAATCATATCAAAATTTTTCGACCTCTCAACTTCTTCAAACTTCAAAAAAGGAGGAGATTCTCAATTCTACTGTAATTTTTTGTATTTGAATATAGGAACTATGGTGATATATTATGTCAACTCGACACTTTAGCCGCGAAAACTAACGGGAAATGCAGCTTTAAATCTTATAATTTACTAGCTTCTGCGCGCGACTTCGTCGGCGTGGACTCCGCTCCTATTGGTCTTAGGGTGATGATACATAGCCTATAGCCTTCCTCGATAAATGGGCTATCTAACACTGAAAGAATTTTTCAAATCGGACCAGTAGATCCTGAGATTAGCGCGTTCAAACAAACAAACAAACAAACAAACAAACAAACAAACTCTTCAGCTTTATTATATTAGTATAGATAATTCTATTGATAATAATATTAGAAAAAGGAATAAAGGCTTTCACAACTCTCATTTCACTGTAATCATTTATAACAAGTTTCATTGTGAAGGTATAATTATGAAGTTGAATAACTATTAAATAACAATTCCCTTACAGCTGCTCCTAACGCGAGGTGCTTCAATAGTAATGTTAGAACTTACAAACGGCCTTTAGTTGTCATGTAAATGAATCTACGACTGTAATTTTGTAGGGTAGTAGTTATTTAAAGTTGTTTTAACTCTTGTACCTAGTAGCTACGGTCGAAACAGGCGTTAGCGAGATGTTCAGTAATTTATAAATATCAGTATTTATACATAACTAGTGACCCGCCCCGGCTTCGCACGGGTGCAATGCTGATAATAAATGCAATCTACAACAAAAGATACGTTACAAACCTCTAAAATTATCAGTGTTTCTTTAACATATTATGCATGTATTATACATATAAACCTTCCTCTTGAATCACTCTACGCTCTACCTATTAAAAAAAAACTGCATCAAAATCCGTTGGATAGTTTTAAAAATCTAAGCATACATACAGACAGACAGACGGGAAGCGACTTAGTTTTATAATATGTAGTGATAATAATAATATATCAGCTAGTCTTGGACAATTTGTGAATATCAATTTTTTTCGAAGATACTGACCTCGAATTCACTCTGATAATAAAATATGGATAAATAAAACAAAACTCTAAAAATTAATTTATTCTTCAGTGTTATTAATTCTTTCACCAGTTTTTACTAAGTACGAGTGAATGAAAATCAGACACTTTATATTTTACTAGCGACCCGCCCCGGCTTCGCACGGTTGAAAAAACTACCAGTGTTCCTCTACTATATTATGCATGTTTTATACATATAAACCTTAGTCTGAAATTCTGAATCACTCTGTTTACTAAAGTAAAATGCATCAAAATCCATTGCGTAGTTTTAAAGATCTAAGCATACATACAGACAGACAGACGGGAAGCGACTGTGTTTTATAATATGTAGTGATAATAATAAATTAATAATATATCAGTCTTAGACAATTTGTGAATATCCATTTTTTTCGAAGATAGGTACTGACCTCGAATTCACTCTGTTAATGAAATATGGATAAATAAAACAAAACTCTAAAAATTACTTTATTCTTCAGTGTTAGTAATTCTTTCACCAGTTTATACTAAGTACGAGTGAATGAAAATTAGACAATTTATATTTTAAGACTATTGAGAAATCGATTGAAAATAAAAGGTATTTTAAAATTGTTATGTTTTTTTCCAACGAATTCTTGTTCAACACTCACGAACACGATATCATGTTCCGTAAATACATAAGCAAATAACTTGTATTAGGTATTTACCTACTTTAGCTAAATGTTAATAGCATAAATATTAAAATAATCACTTTAAAATTTTATTTTGTAAAATGACGATTCGAAGATGATTTGAAGCCTGTTTGAACAAAGTTGTTTTTCATTTTGATGTTGATTTTGATTGTTTTTAAAAATAATTATTTCTTAAATTTCAGTGCTTCGGTGAAAATTGCACTTCGTCGGTACGTAACGTCTTTAAGAGTTAAAGTGTACTTATTATAAATATTCAATACTTTAAGTCAATTTTAGATAATTATACTAACTATTAATACTAACTAACAACGAATTTAACGGTGATGACTTCGAAGTACATTTTGTATCTATTGTGATAGTACAAGAAGACTGTGTTCCCCTTTCTTTCCAGTAGTATCCGAAACTCTTATAACTTGCATATTCAGAAACGGACATTTAATAGTGTGTTTCAATTTAATATTTTCAAAATAAAGTATTTAGAAATATGTAGTAATGTGTATAAGGTAACCAGACGATATATAATATTTATACAATTGTTTTTCTTAATCAGTGCATCGGAACCATGTGCAAAGCTGGTGTAAGTTATACTTTCGTACTTTTCGGACTTGCTTTTCCTTCTTTCACACATTTTCTTTCTCTCTTCCTCTCATAGCCAGTTACGTTTCGTACATCTAAGACAGTGTAGGCCTATTGCTAAAAAAGTTTTAGTTCAGTCGTGTGGTCTAAACTCTAAAGCACACTAGTTTTTTATTTATTAATTTACTCTTTATTGGCACCATAACTTACACAAAAATCTACAATAATATTTATTGTGGTAATATGTTATTAACATTAAATTTTTGTTAAAAAAATTACCTTAAACAACAATAATTAATTAATTAGTAAATTGAGGTAGGGCACAGCAGGAAATTTCCTGCTCCAAATATGGAGCAGCCCGACTGGGGTAGTACCTCGACCTTACAGAAGACCACAGCTAAATAATACTGTTTTCAAGCAGTATTGTGTTCCTGTTGGTGAGTAAGGTGACCAGAGCTCCTGGGGGGGAAATGTGGGTAGGGTCGGAAATGCGCTTGCGATACTTCTGGTGTTGCAGGCGTCTATAGGCTACGGTAATTGCTTTCCATCAGTGAGCCGTAGGTACGCTTGTTTGCCAACTTAGTGATATTAAAAAAAAAAAAAAAATTGTTACAAATTTTTCATATTCCGACCGAACCGTATTCAACATAACATTCTGATTTCAAATTGTCTATTTTATCGTATTTTATCCATTTTAATCCATATTCAGCCCGAATTCTTTATTTTAAGACATTGAACATAATATTATGATATTCACAGGTTAAGATTATTGAACCTTAATGGATTAATTTTGCCATATTTTCAATCTTCTTTTTTATAAATATAAATATAAATAAATATAAATATCTACAACACACACACACACACAGTCGTCTGTTCCTTAAGTAAACAACTTAATGCTTGTGTTATAGGTAACAGCCGACCTTTTTTTTCGATAAATATTTATATAAATACTAAATATATAAATAAATATACATTACACTAAGACTCGAGGTGGGAATCGAACCCACAACCCCCGGAGCAGAAAGCAGGGTCACTACAAACTGCGCCAACGGGCTAGTTTTCTTTAGGGTTCTTCATCTAGTATTAAGATAGAAGACCTCCACCCGTATCTTCGCCCAATAACTATTATCTCCCATTAACTACATATTACTATGTTACTGAGTCATAACGTATCCTGGGGATTTTTTTTAATCGATTCTGTAGCTATTTACTAATCTGTGCCTGTAGTGTTTTAATTTATCCTATACAAACGAAATTCGAGGTAGTTGGTTGCTATTTTGCACTGATTTCTTGCACTAGACAGGCCAACCATATAGGAGATGTAGTCAATTATCTAAAGTGGAGCCTTACAGGCTTTACTACAAAGGAACGGACGTTCTAGAACCTATTGGATACTCTCTGTACTCTGTCATACACTTGAAAGGAAAATTGATTGGGTAGGCGAGAGCTTGATGTCTTAATTAAAATCAATATTGCTAGAAACAAGTAAGGGAATTGACAAATTTGACTTTGTTTCCTATATGCCTGAATGGCTCGTTGGCTCTATTGGCACTAGCCCTGCTTTCTACTCAATGTATATTCGTTAGATAAAACATAATATGTGTTGCCAATATTAAAAACGAATATTGATATGAAGATGAACGTATTGTTATTTTTAAATATTTTTGTATTAAATTGAAAATAATGTTATATATTTGATACAAAAAAACTGTGTTTTATTACCAATTTTTTAACATAACACAGTTCTTTTGTATATAGACTAACTGCGGAGTTTCTTGCCTATTCTTCTCTGCAGAATCTATATTCTGAATCTGTGGTAAGCTACCACAGTTAACTTGTAATTATTTAAGTCAAATATATACTAATAATATTATAAAGCTGAAGAGTTTGTTTGTTCGTTTAAACGCGCTATTATCAGTCACTACTGGTTCCAATTGTTAAATTACTTTTAAATAATAAATAAGCGGTTCACACTCAACGGCCCCCAGTAGGATTTTCTCCTGTGTCGGGGGTCCGGAAACACACACAATATATCAACAAAAACGCCAAGACCACGACAAACATCTATTTGGCCAATATAAATATCTGTCGTGAGCGGGGATCGAACCCACGACTGCTGCACCAACGCGTCGTCATTTTTGTGTTGGATAGTTCATTTCCCGAAAACTATAGGCTAAATGTATATGAGTAACGCGCGGCGGGTGAAACTGCGGAGCACAACTAGTATAATTTAAGTCTGCAAAATTAGTAAAGTATTCAAAAGTGAAATTGAAGCCTAATTGATTAAAATTATTTCTGATTTGGTTTGAGATGAATATCTGTAGAGCTATATTCACGTAATATAAAATACGTTATCTTTAATTTATTTAGCGTTTTTACCATTTTCTGGTAAGACCCCTTAGTAGTAAGTATATCTGTCTTTTCAAAATACACATTCCCCGTTAGTTGTAACAATTCGGAACAAAGTCCATAAATTTATGTCCACTGTCATTCCTTGATCTGGGTGCTGACAAATGGGAGGACAAAACGAAATTAAAGTATGATGTCACAGACTGTGTCGAGTAAATGAAACTAAAATGTTCGGTTATGTAAACAACAGAAAAAGCCTGCAACTTCTTTCGCATGTAAATTTTGTTATTGTCTCATGTTATAGACTATACTAGAATATTATGGGCTAGACTGTCTAGCCCTTTGGCGCACCTAGAGTCTGTATGTAATATATATTCATTTATATATGTACTAATTGTTCGATTCCCGCACACGACAATATTTGTAATGGCCATACAGATGTTTGCCGTGGTCTGGGTGTTTGTGCAGTCCTTATGGGTCTCCCCACCGTGCCTCGGAGAGCACGTTAAGCCATCGGTCCCGGTTGTTATCATGTACATCTGATAGCGATCGTTACTCATAGTAGGGAATATATCTGCCAACCCGCATTGGAGCAGCGTGGTGGATTAAGCTGCGATCCTTCTCCTACATGGGGAAGAGGCCTATGCCCATTAAGTGGGATATTACAGGCTGAATCGTGATCGTGATCGATATGTACTAATGATGAATGGATTTAATTAGAATTAGAAATGGAAGAGGATAAATGATGCTTTTTTAATTTATATAGATCACAAAGTGGTTTAATAGGAAAAGTACGGCATAATTTGTTTTAATTACACAGAATACAAAATAAACACTGTTGTAAAAGAGATAGAAGAAAAGGTTGTTTCCAAAAAACCACTAACGATATACAAAATATATTGAGTTTCTTATTTTGTTACAAATTACTACTGTAATTACCTACGCAGTCAACGTAGCTTAATATTATCATAGCGTTATTAAGGCTTAATATATATAGTACAGTATAACATAAGCTTAATAGTACCTGGTTGACCGAGCCTAGCTCGGTATTTTTTTTTTGTTTTTTTCTCGGTATTTCTATATTTTATTTTTATTTAAATAAAAAATTAGGAGTGAAATTAGAAAAAAAAAGAAAAAAATAGATTTAAACCATGGTCTCATCGGTTGATACAGCGAACGATGTTCCACTTAGCTATCATAACTAACTTGACATTCGCGAAAATGACCTTCCTAATCTAACGATATTTTAGCCATTTTTTCATTCCCTAAAAACAGGGATAAAACTAAATTTTCTAAAAATGAATCCTAGCTAGATCAATTTTTCGCCCCCGAAATCTCCTGTATACTGAATTTCACGAACATCGTTGGAGCCGATTCCGAGATTCAGATTCTATATATATATATAATTATATACAAGAATTGCTCGTTTAATAGTATAAGATAAATTATATTATGTACATATATTTCAAGAACCACTCTGGTGTAGTGGTGCATGTGCCACGTACGCGCTTAGACACCGGAGGTTCACGGATTCGATTCCCGCTCCGTATGGATATTAGTGTTTGCACAAATATTTCTTTGCGATTTGGATGTCTGGTCCTTGTGGGTCTCCCCGCCGTGCCTCGGAGAGCACGTTAAGCTGTCGGTCCTGGTTGCTGTCATCTACACCTGATAGCGATCGTCACTCATAGTAGGGAATATATCCACAAACTTGCAGTGGAGCAGCGTGGCGGATTAAGCTCCAGTACCTCTCCTACATGGAGTAAGAGGCCTATGCCCAACAGTGAGATGGTACAGGCCAGGCTAAATCGTACATATGTTTCAGTGTGACGGCGATCGATGCATCTCTAATGTGAGTAACGTTTGAGTTTAACAATAGTTTTTATTTATTTGGTTTTTAGCTTAGAAACAGTACAAAAATAGTTACAAATTTCAGACTTTTAAAAAAATTATTCAAGAAACAAACACTCATTCAATAAAAAAATACACAAAAAACATTAATCAATTAAGTTTCAAAATGAAATTAACACAAATATTTGACAATTTAAAATAAAAATAGAAATAAAAATCTCTTTTATGTAACTAAAAATAGCCATAACAGTGAAGCTTTAAATAAATTATGCAAAAGAATTCTTATATTTACCAATTTTAATGTTAAATATATCTAAATTTTATAAATGTCTGTTTTAAATTTACAAGCCAAATTAAGCTATACGCTATGTTCCAATAGTGACTAAAATAGGCACTTAGCCAGTAGTAGAGCTCCTGAGAAACTTCAGGTATTGTAGGCGTAAAAAAACTGAAGTAGGATAGAGCAGAAAATATTCTGTTCAAAATCTAGAGCAGCCCGACTGGGAAAGAACCTCGACCTTACAGAAGATCACAGCTAAATAATACTACTTTCAAGCAATGCTATGTTCCTGTGGTAACTACGGTAACCAGGGCTCTTGGGGTATTGGAGGTAGGGACAGCAACGCGCTTGCAATGCTTCTGGTATAGCAAGCGTGTATTATAAGCTATGGTAATCGCTTACTATCAGGTGAGCCGTACGCTTGTTTGCCGACCTAGTTGTATAAAAAAATACAGTGCAAAAGAGGGTGATAGTTGGTTTAACGAGGTCCTAAGTTCCTAACCACTAATTAGTACCTACTCTGTATAGTTGTGTTTTACTTACCATCAGGTGATCCGTACACTTGCTTGCCGACATCTTTTATATATTTAAAAATGAATGTTTGTCTGTATGTCCTTTATAAAATCGTAAACTATGCATTTGATCATGTCATGATCTTCAGCAAAGTATTGTGCATGAGCCAACATAGGTTTCTGAGGTGGTACGACCAAAAAAAAATAAGCTTAGCAACAGCGCAGGGTACAATTACTTAGTAGTTATATAAAAAAAAACTTAACGTCTATTTATATCAATAAACACTCGATATAAAATAATATTTAACAATTCTAAAAAGTTTCAATAACAGTATTTATTGTTAACGAAGCGAACCGGTGGCCATTTTTATATACTTAGAGGTAAAAAAAGAACTCAAAAGAGAAAACTTTAAAACAACTTGTTAAGTTTGTATAACCTTTTATAAAGTTAGGGCAAACTTATTGTTACACTGAAGATGTTTTTATAACATTGTATTTGAAAGTATAATACTTTTTTTTATAAAATGTTAAAAATTTCTTCCTACTTTTATTCGTGTCTAGAAATTCATTTATTTTTTGAATAGATGTATATAACTTCATTATTATAATAAATGGGTATTAGTAATAGTTTTTGTATGACACGTTATCTAAACATATTTAATATAATATTAATTTTTTCTTTAATTTAATTACATAAATAAAAAAATAATCCTTTAACAGTGTACAGGACTGGCTTGTAAAGCTTGGGTAAGTTTTTTACAGATAAGATATTCTACAAAGTATTATAAAACTTATACCCCGTCCGGCGACTAATGATCTTTTTGACAGCCCACGCCTATAAATTACGTTGTTTTTTTTTCGGAATAACGTACTAAAATTCTACTGTAATGTCATACTTTATTGACGATTTGATTGATTATGTGAAGTACCCTGTGCATAACAAACAACCACAGACTATGAAACAGTTCTTGAAATAATAAATCGATAATAAATCGATCATATGATAAAAATAATTTTACGTCATGTGATTATTGTTTCTACAAATTTAATACAAAAAAGGAAATAAAAATTGTATCTATGACCCCAAGATTGATTACTTGCAAGGAATTAAGTCGAAATCTTGAAATTTAATTGCAAACCAAGAATATAGAGCAATAACTCTGTTAATTCATTTATTTATTATTTATATATTTCATTTATAATTAAAAAAACTAATAAACGCATAAATAAATAATATTTTTAAACTAAATGTATTTAATTAAATCGATTGAAAGTTCTTCTTAAATAAAATCGATTATTATTTCGAATCGAATAAATAACGTGTGAGGCAGTCACTAATGTCAAAATTTCTTGAAGTGTCAAAAAGATCATTAGTCGCCGGACGGGGTATAAAAAAATAGGCGAATCGATCCATCAATTCACAATTTATAAACTCAACGACTTCAAAACAATAAGCTTCTCAATTTGACTGTATTTTTATGTCAACACTTCAAGACTTTGTAATGGGTAATGATTTTGATATTTTTTTTTTTAATCGATATGCAAACAATATTTATAGGATGATTGTTCCTATTTAATTTCAGTTCCTTGAAAAAAAGTTTCACTTTTACCGTGGTTTAATAAAACCACATAGAGTTTTTTAATTATCATATCAAAATTTTGATACAACGGGGTTCGAACCCGCACCCCCGACAGACCGTGTCGGTCTAGCCAATAAAGCTATGGAACGATGTACCCGCTAGATCAAAATTTTTGTTATGATGATTTTATTCGGTTTAAAGCAACCGCGGTGCCGTCTATAGCATCTAGTCCTTTACAGCACCCAACTATTCAAAGTTTTATATTACGAGAATGAATTCTTTGACAAGAGACGACACAATGCTATTTTTAATTCGTATTCTTATCATTATTTTTTGTGTTACCCAAACATGACGAAATTCTAAATATTTTTTTAATGATTTATCCTACTTTGCTCTACCTCGAAGATGTATTTTTAATATTTGGGTAATATTTTCAGTGCTCCGGCTACGGATGCCAGAAATTCATAGCGCTTTGGTGATACGTTGATAAATAATAATTATTTGTATATCATTTAATTTGTCTAAATACATATTTTAAATTCAAATCGCAGTTATTTTTCATTTTAAAACTACTTAAAAGTATATAACATAAGATACAATTAGCTTGTAATATCCTACTGCTGGACATTGACCTCTTTCTCCAACCGGGACCGTCGGCTTAACGTGCTCTCCGAGGCACGGCGGGGAGACCCACAAGGACTGCACAAACACCCAGACCACGACAAACATCTGTATGCCCAATAGAAATGTTTGTCATGTGCGGGGTTCGAACCCGCAACCGCCAGCACAATAGACACAAACCAGTGCTGTGACCGTTGCGACAACGACTGATATTTTTAGCCTTTACTAAAATCAGTAAAACCTTATTTTTAGCCTTGCTGTAAAAAGTTCCATACCTAATCAAAATAGAAAAAAAAAGCTAATTCCTTGCGGATTATTGTATAGAACAAGCCCTTAAATAACACTTACTAATTACGTTTGCGGCGGTCCGGAGGTCGAAAAGAAAACTACATAATTATTAATTATGTATTAGGTCGATATTAATACAATCTTATGACTACATCCTATAACTAACGTAATATTGTATCAATGCGATATTAATACAATAATGATACTAAAACTACATCTTATAACTAACGACTACTTCAGTCGATGTGAGACTAAAGTTACAAATTAAAACAGTGGGGCATTGAAAGGCTAATACGGGGAAATCGGCGAGTGTGGAAAACTCGTCCGGTGGTCGCCAGGTAGCCGCCAGGTGTTCGCTTGGGAAGATTCCGTCAATTTGGTACGTCAGCATATTCGTGGGATCAAGGTTCCGTAACTTACTTGTTAAATTATTTTTGAGTATTGTTTTAAAATAATATTTTGTAACATCCGGAATAATCTATACTTATATATATTATAAAGCGTAAAATATTGTTTGTTTGTTTAAACGCGCCAATCTCAGGAAATACCACAGATTACAGAAAGAAGGGAAATACTATGTAGTTCGAAATGAAAATTTCTTTTTGCGTTGCCCATTTACCGAGGAAGGGTTTAGGTTTACCTTATCAAAGTAATTTTGATAAGGTAAATTGTTACGGATTACTATTGTGGCGGATTTGTTACTCAATTCAGGAAAAGGTTTTAAAATGGAAGCTGTCAGGTAAACAAGTATAAGAAATTTGTCAAAACAAAAACATAATAACATGATTAGTGGAGTGCCTGGGGCGTTAAAAACACGAAAACCTCGGATTTCCGTTACAGTGAATGAAATTTTATAATTCAAAGTGGAATGTTTAGCTTATAATATATACAAAAAAGTTTACCTATTAAAAAATTGTGATCTCGATTCAAAAAAAAAAAAAGAAATAATTATAATTTTTATAGTTTAAACCCTGTAGAACATATTTTTACACCAAAATTAAGTTAATTGATACATTCATATAGACATAGTAATTAGGAAAAAAGAAATAAATGAAGGAATATGAAAGAAAAAAAATTATATCAAGAAATAATTTGTCAAACAATTTACATTTTTGTCTATTTAAGTATTTTCTTCAACTTCACTTATTTCAATGATTGGCGCAGTATTAAAACAGGTATTTTCGCTGCACTGTAGACAATTAGACATGCTATACTGCAGTATAAGCCAACCTTTCGGCATCCTTGTGGAAGCCGAAAGAGTGGCTTATACTGCAATATAACTGTGTCTGAAGCAGCTGCACAACCCTTTTTTTACTATTATTATCTATATGATTAGTTTTTTTGCTGCTTGCTGTGTGGCTACGGCAGTAAAGAATATAGCCACTCCCTCTCTTCCCTTGGGTGTCATAAGAGGTGACTAAGGGATAACACAGTTCCACTACCACCTTGGAACTTAAAAAGTCGATCGATGGCGGGATAACCATCCAACTGCTGGCTTTGAAATACACAGACCGAAGACAGGCAGCAGCATCTTCGATGCGACAAAGCCCGCCCTGCGGTCACTAACGCGCCTGCCCAGCTTGGTAACTATGGGCAAAACACATGAGTTTGCGCCATTTTTCGCGCGAACTTGTGGAGGCCTATGACCAGCAGTGGACTGCGATATTCTGAAGTGTGCGTGTGTGTGATTAGTTTTTTTTTAAAAGTATATTAGTATTAGCTCCAAATTTACTTGATCCAACAATATCATCATGATAGCGGTCTATTAGTCGTTTTCTAATAGTTTTTTCATCCGGTGTATGCTGTGAGGTACCTATATACCATCGTATCTTTCAACTCTTGCATAGAAAATCGGCAGTCGTCATTCTCTTCTATATACTTGTATATTTGCTCCATTGCTGCATCTATCATCGAAATTTTCAAACCAACTTCCTTATATCAGCAGAGCTCAGATGAATAGAATTTTTAAGAGAATTATAACAATCAGCATGCTATTTTGCTTGGAGTGTTTGTAAATCTGCTATATCAGAAATTCTTTTATGAATTTCTTGATAACAATCGTTTTTCTGTACAGCTATAAAGCTTACAATGGAGTCATTTAAAGTTGGAGTATTAATATATGAGATTTGTCTTCGTCGTTTTTTATTTAATTTTGCTTAAATTTCTTTATTAGCTTCTTGACCACGGATGAAACAGTTTTTCCCACTCAAAGCTCGATAAATCAGTGCTACTTCGGAGTTTCTTTTTCGAAGGCAAAAATGGAGTATCATTGGGCCTCTTCTTACATGTTTCAATATATTTTTTGGCGACAACCTGTATGAGCGTTAATGAATTCAGTTTGAAGATGAGGTAACAAGCCATCTTTTCGTTCTCCCCTCTCCACGTTCTAGTGCCTGTCCAAGGTCGTTATGACCCTTCATACGCTCCAACATTTCAAGAAAATATTATTTTACGTCTATTTAGGTATTATTCAACGTATATAATACGAAAAAAAAATATTTTAAATAAAATTATTAATTTTTTATAGTTTTTGGTTTAAATAAAAAAAAATCAAAAGCACAAAAAAAAATTGGGTAAACTTTACTCTTTATACTGTAACAAAGAAAACCCCCCATCGACCATATAAATTCATTCACTGTAACAAAAGTCTGAAGTCAAAACCTCCAGACACTCCACTAGATATATATTATGTTTATTTAGATATATGTTTTTACAGGTTTATTTTTTGAAAAAATCTTCATTTTGGATCAATGGCCTCAAAGGCGCGTTTGATGGGGCCGAGGTAACCATTTTTCTTCCCGAATTCGATGATATTCTTTACAATTTTTCTTGTAGCCTCTTCATCTTCGCTCAAATCTAAGAAAGAAAAAAAAATTTGTAAAAACAATAAACAGAAATGTGTTTTAAGACCAAATTTATTTAAAGGGCTTCAATATCGGAAATGATAAGGGAAAGTGAAATCAAAAGAACCCTCAAACAATTTTTATTTACAGACTGAATTTTTAACCGACTGCAAAAAGGAGGAGGTTTCTCAATTCGACCGTATATAAATGTTTTATGTGTGTTCGCGGATAACTTCGATGTTTGTGAACCGATTTTGATGATTCTTTTTTTGTTAAATAAGGAGATATCCCAACGGTAGTACCATGGCAAGGAAACCAGGATCTGATGATGGCATCATAGAGAAATCGAGAGAACCTTCGAAAATCGTAGTGGCGACTAGTGCCTTTATTAATTTTGTTCGTCTTCGTTGTATTACTTGTCGATGAAATTGAAGACGGTTTTTTTCCTTTGCTAGCAAACAGAATCTATATCTATATACTCGTATATAAAGATTTCGATTTATAAATATCTCTGGAACCATAGGTAAGTCATAGAGACTTGAAATTAGGTAGGGATATTCCTTTCGCCGAGTAGAGGTCAGCTAAGAACAGATTTTACGAAATTCCACCCAGAAGAGGGGGTTGCGGGGGTTAATATTATATATGGCAAATGCAAAACAACGTTTGCGGAGTCAACTAGTAATTTTAATAAAAAAGATGTATTAGGGTCTGTTATAATTTACTTGAGCTTCATAGCTACGACAAACGGCCATTTCAACATTCAATCTATTTCTGAAGGTAGTCACTAGAGATAGCATTTTGACGTAAGATCTATACGAATTATGTCAAAAACTGTTGCTAGCAAACAAAACGAGAGAGAAATAGATTACTGAAAACGGCCGTAAATCTACACCGTTACTACTGTACAGTACCCGGCCATAAATATTGCACATCGACCTTTGGAAAGAGACAATCGGCTAATTTCGACTTCGTAGAGCGTTATAGTCCAAGATCCCAGACCCCAGACTTCCTTGTTTCTGATCGACAAAACATTACAGTAGGTATACATCGTAGTATAAAGAGTTGCTAAAATATTTTCTACAGGTTTTAAAATATAGTAATATAATTAGTGTCTGGCGATAAATACTAAAATAGCTGGGTAATAACATTTTTACGTATATAAAGCAGCCAAATTTAAATAATTGTGAAAGAACGTTTGTGTACTAAAGGATATTATTCGATTAACGATTTTATAGAAGTCAGTACGCGTTGGGAATGATGTGATCGCCGCCAGGCTATTTCAACCTATAAAATTATTGTAAATTTCAATCTGCTTTGGAAAAAAAACATGATTAAAAAAAATGATATTAGTCCCGCTGAGTTTCTTTCGCCAGTTCTTCTCAGGTCAGAGGCTTTTTCTTTCCGAACTGGTAGTAGACTCATGACGTTCAGTAAGAAATTGTAATAATTTTATGCTGAATAAAATATTTTGAATTTGAATTTGAATTTAATATATTTTGTCCTTCAAAAAAATATGACAGGTGATCTGGGAACTGGGTTCTTACACTATTAGATCTGTCATATGAAATACTGACAGTCCGATACGTCTCCGTCAGAGATAACGCTCTACAAAGTTCAAATTAGCTGATTGTCTCTTTCTAAAAGTCGATGTGCATTATTTACGGCCGTGTACTGTAACAATATCTTAAAGTAGTAATAATCCGTAGTCATTTTATTTTATCGCCAACTAATAACGCATTTCTCCTGTGATGCTGTGAGTGTTATAAACTTATAACACTATGTGCCATAACCAGGTATATCTGGTGATAGCTTTTCTACGTCTACATGACCTGCCTGCTGGTATTTCGTTTGTTAAAAAAGACATATAAATAACATTTTAAGCGCATCAGTAACTTCTGGACTTTTCATGACAAGTCCTATTGGGTAATTGAGAAAATTTTCATTTAAAAATTCTTTTTACAGTAAAGAGATGAGAATAAACAATACTTCAAACTTATAATTTCAAAGTACAGTATATAGTTACAATTAAAACTACGTTGAAAATGTAAAATTGTATGCTTTTGAATTAAAATGCAGCATTTACATGGCTTCAAATATTTCACTAACTTCGCGAAAGTTTATAAAGCAGCGACTGCTGACTGTATCTCTCCAACTTGTTTTGTAAGTGGAGATTTATCGTCGAGCCATTTCGCTATCAGAGTTCAAACGACACAATAACCCGAGCAGATCTAAGAGCAACTCCATTAATATGAACTTTAGTAAGCACGTACCAGTAATTAATTTCGTATAGTAACATTGTAACAGAACGAGAAAAGCAGTCGCTTATGATAAATGTTTCATTTCATCTCGCGAACGATTTTGTATGTGTGTGTGTATGTGTGTGTTTTTTGTGTGTTTGCGTGTGTGTTTATAGACTTGCAAAGATGTAGGTACATATTATAATATGTAGGCGTAAATAAAATACCATCATATATGAGTTACAGGGTACACACACACAAATGTATACGCAGCTACTGAGCTACATATTCAAGTTTTTCAAAACTCGAAATTGTATCGTCTCTGAATCAAAAGTATTATTATATTTGAGTACGTTTTACTCCATGCATGCATTTGGAGCCACTTGACGTAAGAAATGAAGACATGTAGAAAATTTTCAGAAGAACATAACCTAATAATACTGCTCTTTATTATTGCTGTGTTCTTGTGGTGAGTTTGAGTAACGTGGCGAGTTACGTTTACGTGCTCTTTCACCGAGTGCGCGAGGAGTGCGGCCGGCTCAAGTGCCGCTACGGCTGGACGAATAAAATGGGCCATAAATCGTAAACGGTAAGTTTTACAAAAAAAATTACAGAAAATAAAAGATGTGAAATTTTATTCTCTACAAAAAAGGTCTAAATAACTTTTGCCCTAAAGTGGATAGTTTCTGAGATATCGGCCAAAAACTTTTCTTTAAGATTGCGATCGAAGCTCCACCTGGATCTGTCAGCATTTTGTGTTTTTATGGTCAGTAAGTGACCCTTAACCTAAAAAAAAAAATTAAAATTGGATGGGAAATTTAGTGCGAGTTTGACCAAAAAAAACTGCGTTATTTACTGGCATATTATACACAACTGGTTATAAAGCAAGCCCAAAGTTAATAATAAGTTTGGGGAAATCGATTCTGAACCACAATAGGATTTAGTTGAGTTATATACCTAACTATTAATTACATAATTATTATTGTAAACTAGCTGCGACTCTGCTAATAAATTTTGTAAAAATATCCTTAGAAATGTATTTAAAAATCGCCGACCGTTTTTCTTTGTACTCTCCTCTGTACCTCATTCATTTTTTCTTTACTCCAATATTTTTTTGCTTGCACATTGAATGCAAATAATCAGAATAGTGTGGATGATACTTAAGTAGTCATTTATTTATTTATTTATTTATTTATTTATTTATTTATTTAATACTTTATTGTACATCACAACTACAAATATCATTTACAGACTGTGAAGTACAATGGGCGGACTTATGGCTATTTAGCCATTTCTTCCAGACAACCCAATTATTAGTAAATATTACCTTATTTAAAGTCATTTATTACCTTCTTTGTCGCTGCTATCTCCACGTCTTCTTGTATCACGATTGATTTCCCTCCGAAACTGGTCAGATGCGCGGCGCCATATTTTGCCGATCTGGTCGACGACTGGCGAAGAAGCCAGCTGTGTAGCCAGTGAGTGTACATCCTCCATGTTGGCAGTGAGGAGAATGTATGAATATGACACGTGCAGGATGAGAAGCGTCGCTAGAATTAGTAATAATAATCTATACTACATATAATAAAATGGTAGGAAAGTCAAAACTGTGCATTGAATATTTCCTGCTCAAAATATGGAGCAGCCCGACTGGGGTAGTACCTCGACCTAACAGAAGACCACATCTAAATAATACTATTTTCAAGCAGTATTGTGTTCCTGTTGGTGTACTCACCTTACTAGGTGACCAGAGCTCCTGGGGGGATTGGGGATAGGTCGGCAACGCGCTTGCGACGCTTCTGGTGTTGCAGGCGTCTATAGGCTACGGTAGTCACTTACCATCAGGTGACCCGTACGCTTGTTTGTCGACTTAGTAAAATAAAAAATTAAAAAATTAAAAAAAATATATCTTATGTAGGTTTCCGGAAAACGGCCAATTTCTGGCCACGAGAAAACTATATAAGTAAATATTTTTCTCGAATCAAAACCAATCTTACGATCATCAACTTACGAACAATTTACTATATTAACTAATTTAATGCGTTGTCCTCGTACAATACCTATATCTAGTCGTGAATTTTATTTTATAGATTCATCGAATAAGGCTAATTAAAGGAAAGCATTATCCCTTCACTGGCGGATCCAGGGGGGCGTCACGGGGGTCATGACCCCCCCTGGGCTGTGTCCAAAACCTAGGTGGACCACTAATTAAAATTGTTAAACAAGATTTTTGTCACAAAATAAGTATTTTTAAGTACATTACCTACATAGATTAATAAAATACCTACTTTTTACCTGTATCTATCATTATAAAATTTAAATTATAACTTTTTTTACTTGACCACGACTTTGTGACCCCCCCCCCCTGGCGCCTTGACCATGACTGTGACCCCCCCCTGGCGCCAAAGCTGGATCCGCCATTGTATCCCTTACGCTTAGAATTTTGAATTAAGTTGTTTATTATATATCTACCTAATACTTAATTATATTTATCAAGATAAAACA
Organism: Melitaea athalia; assembly: GCA_905220545.2. Classification (NCBI taxonomy): domain Eukaryota; kingdom Metazoa; phylum Arthropoda; class Insecta; order Lepidoptera; family Nymphalidae; genus Melitaea; species Melitaea athalia. Next base: position 19,627,363 of record HG992189.1, on the reverse strand, counting down.
AAACCAAAAATTTTATGTAAGGCCATTATCGTTAGCTCCACAGACCACAGAAATACTATAGACATGGTAAGGGGCGTGACGCGTGTTACCGAGCTTATGATCAGGCGATCATACTTTTAACAAACGCATCTCAGTCGTAGTACAGACGCGGGTGACGTATTTAGTGACTTAAAAAATATTAAAATGCCGTGTTGTGTAGTATTGTCGTGTCGACAAGGGAGCTAAGGTCTAAAAGTTACCCCAGGAATGATTTCCTTTCACATATAAGTAGTAATTTACTGTAATTATTAATATTTGGAAAAAAGCCAGTCCTCTACAATGATTTTGACTTACAATTCACAATTGTGATAGTAACGATATACACTGCTGGCTAACCATTACCGATAGTCTGGGAACAACGCGCGTAACGCGCAATCTATTACGCGGCTATAGTTACGCTCGCTACGCACTAATTCATGGAGTACCAGGCGTCAGTGGCCCGCCATATTATCGACTTTTACTAGTTGAGCAACGAATGCCTAATCCGTAGTTTATCGATAAATTGAATCTTTTTTTATTATAAAAGGTTTTTCGTTCGATGTTTATTATCACGTTTAAGACATAAGTATACTATATGTACAATTCGAATTTCATTTTTTATATCCATTTTTATTAGATTTCAAATTTTAATGAGTGAATGATATTTAAAATTCACTTCACCGTGTCTTTCAGTTTATTTCATGCTTGGCTCCTACTGTTTCATCTCGATAGTTTTTCGTATATATTTTTTTGAACCCTCAGTTTCATATTGGTTTTAATAAATTTCTGACATTTGATTAGTATCCCAACAGTTTTATAGAACTACAGTCTACAGTAATAGGAAACTACCAGTTGACTATTAATGTGAAGTATTTAATGTGTAATCAGTGAACATAGATAATAATAATTATTGAATTTTATTAAAATAATACTCGTCCGTGTTATCATTTATCGATAAATCTGCAATGTTTATCGAAATGCCCACGGCCCTAGAGACTCATCTATGATTGTAGTAACGTGTAGCAATGCGTACACGCACACTACTTCGTAGCCAATTAGGATTAAGATTTTAATGTTGTAAATTGTGTGCGAACTTTAATATAATTGTGTGGGTGTAAAAGTTGGCTACGCTGGTTCTGAAGCAAATAACGTTCGATGCCGTCTCCATAGCGTGGTTAGCTCATTATCGTTTTTCCTTTCACGCCTACGACATCACGCACATCAGTCATGAGTTTAATTAGGGAATAGCATCGTATTACATAGAATGTTTGTGACAACGATTGAATATATTGTGACAGGCGTCCTTAATATATCAAATTAACGTCTAACAGTAATATGTATAACCTGTACGAATTAACTTGAGACCCGGGCCGATGACGTAATTTTATTATTTAATCTTACTTAAGACTTAACTAACATAGCATAAGTAAATATTGTGACTAACACACTAATATACATATACACTATGGATGTACAGTCCGAAATAAACGACTTTTATTATAATTTTATTATTATTGAATATAGTGCTGTGTGGTTACGGCACTAAAGAATGTAGCCACCCCCTCTCTTCCCGTGGGTGTCGTAAGAGGCGACTAAGGGATAACACAGTTTCACTACCACCTTGGAACTTAAAAAGCCGACGGATGGCGGGATAACCATCCATGCTGGCTTTGAAATACACAGGCCGAAGACGGGCAGCAGCGTCTTCGGTGCGACAAAGCCAGCCCTGCGGTCACCAACCCGCCTGCCCAGCGTGGTGACTATGGGCAAAACACATGAGTTCGCGTCACAATGTCGGGCGCGAACTTGTGGAGGTCTATGTCCAACAGTGGACTGTGATAGGCTGTAGTGGTGGTGGTGGTGGGGGATTATTGAATATGACGCCATCAGCCCGGGTCCAAGTTAATTCGTACAGTTACTTTAGCCTGAACTTTCTAGGAACTGTCACATCTTTATTATGTTTTTGAAGTAAAACTTCTTTACGCACGCTTGACTTGGGAAGTTAGTTGGTGAATGCGTAACGAGAGCGTCACAAAAAGTGTAATCGGGTGAGGCAAACGGAAGTTGAAAGGGAGATATAAGTTAGTAGGTAAAGATAGAAAGTTTTACTTCAGTTGTGTGGTCGCGCGTTACGCACGCTTGACTTGGGGAGTAAGGTGGCGTATGCGTGACGAGAGCGTTATGAAAAGTGTGACCGAGCGAGGCGAACGGAGCAAGAGAGAGACATGCGAGCACACATTTTCTTTTTCTCTTTCTCTCATAGTCAGTTACGTTACGTAGATCTAAGACACAGTGCAGGCCTATTGTGCAGAAGTTTTACTTCAGTCGTGTGGTCTAGGTATAGCACATTCTTTTTTATATATTACTAGGTCGGCAAACAAGCGTACAGTTCACCTGAGGCAACCGATTACCGCAGCTTACCTATAGACGTCTGCAAAACCAGAAGCATCGCAAGCCCCTCATCTCGCATCTGCCCCAATCCCCCCAGGAACTTTGGTTAGGTTACTCACCAAAAGGGACACAACACTGCTTGGAAGCACAAACAGATACACAGTACATACATACATAAATATACCTTTACAGTACAGAAGATCAAAGCTAAATAATAATTTAGCTTTGATCTTCTGTAAGGTCGAGGTACTTCCCCAGTCGGGCTGCTACAAATTTCAAGCAGGATACTTCATTTTTATTTTTATTTATTCCTACTTAATATAGGTGTTTACATATACATTTATACTAGCTTCTGCCTGCAACTTCGTTCGCGTGGAATAGGAACAATTCTGTCATACATGATTTTAGCGAAACTTTAACTGTTTACGCAGCGCACTCAGCGGAAGCTCCCAAAAGGAAAAAGAAAACCCCGATTTTGAAACATTCTTCATTGGTGCTCCGCTCCTATTGTTCTTAGCGTGATGATATGTAGCCTATAGCCTTCCTCGATAAATGGGCTATCTAACACTGAAAGAATTTTTCAAATCGGACCAGTAGTTCCTGAGATTAGCGCGTTCAAACTAACAAACAAATTCTTCAGCTTTATAATATTAGTATAGACTAGTTTGTGCGCGCGACTTCGTCCCCGTGGAATAGGACCACCCGATTTTGAAACATTCTTCATTAGTGCTACGCTCCTATTGGTCTTAGCGTGATGATATATAGCCTATAGCCTTCCTCGATAAATGGGCTATCTAACACTGAAAGAATTTTTCAAATCGGTCCAGTAGATCCTGAAATTAGCGCGTTCAAACAAACAAACAAACAAACAAACAAACAAACAAACAAACAAACTCTTCAGCTTTATTATATTAGTATAGATTAAAGAAAACCCGTTTATTGAGAAAGATTTAAGAAGACCATATCTGTCAACAATCGTAGGTAGATAATCATTAAAAGAACTGAAAACTAAGTGGATCATTTTGTATATTATTTTAAAAGAAATAATACATAATTATAATATTTTTTTTTAAATATAAAATCTTACTTGTAATCCACAACAATGTCTTCATTTTTCATTGAAACCAATATTACTGTTTTAATTTTTAAGACATTGTAATTTAATGTTTATTATCGGATTACTATGAATTATGGAATTTTATTATGTGTGAAATTAAATTTGTAATTTTAATATAATTTTTTAATTCGTTAGGTATGTACATAAATTAGTTATTTTCGTCGCAATTACTTCTAATTTAAGTACGTTCTTAATATCGCTAGACGTTTTAATGTCGTTAGCAAATGACGCCGCGTTGGCGCAACGGTCACAGCACTGGATTGTGCGTGTTGCGCTGGCGGTTGCGGGTTCGATCCCCGCTCATGACAAACATTTGTATTTGTCATACAGATGTTGTCCTTGTGGGTCTCCCCACCCACGATGTTGTCTTTGTGGGTCCTGTATGTTTAAATTTGATCGAGATCTAACTACTTTTTGAGTAATCTTTGATAACGCGTATATTAATTTCATCATCATATCAGCCTGTTGCAGTCCACTGCTGGACATAGGCCTCCCCAAGCTCGCGCCAGACATCCCGGTTTTCCGCAATCCCCATCCAGCCTACACCAGCAATCTTACGTAGATACTAATAATATAATCGTACGTTTGTTCTCGCCCTCAGATTCGAGAAGAGGTCGAGAAATTTTATGGACAGCTGTACTCGTCGAGCGCACGCAAGCCTGAGACTTGGGACACCGAAGATCCACGTGCACCACTGGTGCGCCATTATTCGGAGGACATCCCGGACATCGAAGTAGATGAGATTAGTGCAGCGCTCGGGCAGCTTAAAAACGGAAAGGCCCCGGGGGATGACGGAGTTACGACTGAGCTCCTTAAAGCCGCAGGGCGACCTGCCCTAAAAGCCTTGGCAAAACTCTTTAACGCCGTCATCCACCGAGGTACCACACCGGAGGCGTGGTCCAGGAGTGTGGTGGTGCTGTTCTTTAAGAGAGGCGATAAGTCTCTGTTAAAGAATTACAGACCGATCTCACTTCTGAGCCACGTCTATAAGCTGTTTTCGAGGGTTGTTACGAATCGTCTCACCAGAAGACTCGACGAATTCCAACCACCGGAGCAGGCTGGGTTTCGAAATGGCTACAGCACCGTAGATCACATCCATACTGTTCGGCAGATTATTCAAAAAACAGAAGAATATAATCAGCCGCTGTGTATGGCATTTGTGGACTACGAGAAAGCCTTTGACTCTGTAGAGACTTGGGCTGTCCTGGACTCTCTGCAGAGATGTCATATCGACTGGCGATATATCAAGGTACTGAGATGTATGTACGACGCGGCGACGATGACCGTTCATATCCAAGACCAGAGAACGAGACCTATTTTCCTCCGGCGTGGGGTAAGACAGGGAGATGTAATATCACCGAAACTGTTTACCACTGCGCTGGAGGATGTCTTTAAGACCTTGGATTGGGGGGAACGAGGCATCAACGTCAACGGCGAATACATCTCTCACCTTCGTTTTGCCGACGATATCGTCATCTTTGCGGAGACGTTGGATGAGCTAGGTCAAATGCTGGCCGACCTAAACGAGTCCTCCCGACGAGTCGGTCTCGGTATGAACTTGGACAAAACGAAAGTTATGTTTAACAACCAAGTCATACCGAGACCGGTATCGGTTGACGGTATCCTTCTTGAAGTTGTTCAGGATTATGTCTACCTTGGCCACACCATTCAGCTGGGCCGAAACAACTTCGAGAAGGAAGCTGATAGGAGGATTCGGTTGGGCTGGGCGGCATTTGGCAGGCTTCGTCGAGTCTTCACTTCGAAAATTCCGCAATACTTGAAGACAAAAGTCTTCGAGCAATGCGTCCTGCCTGTGTTGACATATGGAGCCGAGACGTGGACACTGACGAAGGGACTGGTCCATAAGTTTAAAGTCGCTCAACGTGCTATGGAACGGGCTATGCTTGGGGTTTCTCTCAAGGACAGAATAAGAAATGAGACTATCCGTGAGAGAACGAAAGTAACCGACATAGCCCACAGAATCAGCAAGTTGAAGTGGCAGTGGGCTGGTCATCTGTGTCGCAGGACCGATGGTCGTTGGAGCAGACGTGTCCTGGAGTGGAGACCGCGTATTGGCAAACGCAGTGTAGGGCGCCCTCTGGCCCGCTGGACCGACGATCTACGTAAGATATTAATTTACTTGACTATTTTTTCGTCTACCTACTGTATTACTTTTCGATGTAACTAAAGTCGGTCTTTCTTTTTCGTTTTGCGAGCAGACAATTATTTATTAATGCTCTGCAAGTCTGCATCGTCGCAGCGTGATGTTATACCTATAGCTTATAAGTTATAGCTCCCCTTGATAAATGAACTATGAAACTATGTTTTTTCAATTCGAACCAGCAGTTTTTAAGATTAGGTGTTCATATAAACAAAATTTCGGCTAAGTATATAATATTAGAATAGATATGCCATAGCGTGCTTTTGGACCGGTATCGTTTATTTTTGATGAGTGTGAAATTGCAAATTGCAATGAGCACATTAACGTTGTTTTGGTTTAGTGACCCCTGTCCCGTGTCCATAGAGTATAGTAAGTATACCCGTGTCCTGTAAAGTGAAAGTGTGACATTGACCTAATTTTGACATTTACGTTTCGTTAGTACATAAAGTTAATTTTTGGTGGGTACTGATCCTACTACGATCCTCCAATCCTTTTTTGAATTCAGTTTTTATCTGATAAGAAAGATGCGTTATAATTTTTTTATTATTCTGCAGTTTTATTTATTCCAGAGTCATAATACGAGTATGAGCTATATTCATTCGCTGATTGTCAGATAAGAAGCTGTCAAAATGTCTCTGTGTTACTCTGTGGCTGCTCTGTGGCCTCTGTGTACATGTCAAAAATGCAAAGTCTATGGCATATTTTAACCTTTGATTTTAACCCAAATATTATTTTATGCAAATCACTTCATTATTTTTAGAACAATGGAAAACCTCGAGCACGAAGACTTGCTGATAAAGCTTCGTGCAAAATTAAATGAAGAGAAGATAAAGCTATGGGAATCGCCATACCTTTTAGAGAGCGGAGAGATATCACCAAGTTTAAAGGTATTTATTTTCGGTATCGTTTGTTTTCTTTTGTTTACAAATAGAGGCACAGTATAACTGTATACCGAACTATCACTTACTGAAGCTTTTAACTGTGCTGTGTTTTTTTTTTTATATTAGAGTATTTTAGCGACATATTTTGTTAAACGAATACTTTAAAAATAAATGACAACCTAATGTTTATATTATTTCGTTTATTATATTTAGTTTGTAGACAATTTTGGGCTAGTCTTTAGATTAAGAACGGCGTCGGTCGGTCGGTCGGAAATTAGATAGGTTAGGGTTATTTTTTATTTTTTTTTGATTCTGCGACAAAAATATGCCGATAAACAGTCAACCGTTCTTAATCTAAAGACTTACTCAATTTTGAATTAGCCAGTTATTATCCTTATAAAACAATAGTTAATAAAAGAATTAAATATCCTTTGTATTTTATGATTTTATTCCAGGAACTTGCCGATAAATACTCCAAAACGTTAAGAATAGACAGTGATACAGTACTTGAAGGGCTGTATGAATTGCAAAAGCATTCGATTGAAAGATTAAAAGCTAACGAGGAGTTTAAGGAGACGGGATGTGCTACGTTGAGGGTCAAGGCGACGGTAACTGGCGAGAGACCGCGGGCGATCAAGATATTAAAACAATTAAGTTCAAAAGGGGAAGAGTTGATCAGTTCTGTCGCAGAGTTGCTGGATGTTGACAAAAAGAGGTATGTCTTTTTTAGTTATTTTTTATCCCCATATAAATAATAATTCATCCAGATATTAATGATGGCCAAAAGATTATTTTACCAATGTTGTCATCCAAATTTTTGTATTACAAATCATGCACATACAACCCTTAGAAGTAGAGTAATAACTGTAACTCAAATGTTAAAGATAATTTCTTATAATTATAAATTAGTGGAAGTGAATCCATGTGCCGCATTTCGTATAAACATAATTATAATTATAAGTTCAGAGGTTTTTATTTACAGGTTATTCTGAAAAACTAATTAAGACTAATGTTAACGAAATGATTTCAACTTCCTTTAATATACAGTATTATTTTTATCATTATTTCATTTCTTTAATGTATTTTTTTAGACACTCAATAGCCTCCAACAGGATTTACGCCTGTGTCAGGGAAATAAATAAACACTGACATACCACGACAAACACCTGTATGACCAATACAGATGTGTACCATGTGCGGGAAGCAAACCCATAGCACAACAGGCAAAAGACTACTACAGGCCGTTGTGCTAACACATTGTCAAATATATAATGTATTTATGTTTTTTTTTATTTTTTAGGATAAAACTGATATACAATGGAAAATTAATAAACTACAATACAAGCTTGGAAGAACAAGGTCTTAAAAATGGAGCACAACTTATGGCCTTAGTAATGGCTGGTAAGACTTTAAACAGCATAAATTTTTTGTTTGTTACTGATAGTCTGCTACCATTTTTTATAATTTATATTGTAATTCAAGGGTGCAACCTATAAAATTTGTTAAACTTTACAATTGAAGCAATGAAAAGAGGGATTTTTAAAATATGTAAGCTATAATGTAATAGTAGCTGTGGTCACCTTGCTCACCACAGGAACTCAACACTGCTTGAAAACAGTATTATTTAGCTGTGATCTTCTGTAGGGTCGAGGTTCTTCTCTGGTCGGGTTGCTAAATATTTTGAGCAGGATATTCCTGTGCCCTACCTCAGTAACTTATGATATTAAAAACACCACTTGAGACATTGATAAATGTCCATAACTTAATTGGTTTATCTATGAAAACTTCATTGATTTTGATTACATCAAATTCTTACAAAAAACTATGTTTTTATTTATAGAGTCTCCAGAACAAGTCAAGAAAGAGGATAATATGTACAGGGAAATGAAATCGACATTGGATGATGCGACTTTGTTGACGGAGTATATCGATGATTTGGCGGACGATGAAGAGTATATGAAGGTATGTTGACAATATGAAGAGTACAGGAATGAGACATTGAGTTGTTTAAAACATGTATGTGTTTAACTGAGGTAGGGCACAGCAGGTTTCCTGCTCATAATATGGAGCAGTCAGCAGCCTGACTAGGGTAGTACCTCGACCTTACAGAAGATAACAGCTAAATAATACATATTTCAAGTAGTGTTGTGCTCCTGTTGGTGAATAAGGTGACCAGAGCTCCTGGAGGGAATTAGGGATGTATAAAAAAAAAAAAACAAAATAAAAAGTACACATGTCAGAAGTGAAACTTCTATGGCAAACTAATTTTTACGTCTCATTTATATTTATAAAAATCTAAAGCTTTAGATTTCCGTTCCAGCGCCATCTAGTTAGTTTGCAATGTAATACTATCGATGTTACTGTAGCAACCTTTGTAGTTTCTATAGTACACGCTAGGTGGCTATACCAACCAAAAACAACATTAAAACTGTTATTCATCAAAACGTTGCCGTTTCATCCATAAAAATTTTACCCTCATGCTAAAGAAGTTTCACTTCAAAAATTATTATTATAAGGTAGAGTAAATATCGTAACACATTCAATGTATTTCTAATGTGATTTGTTTCAGTTAGAAGACCAATCAGGGAAAGCAGTGGAACTGCCTCCGTCGGAAAGGAAATCACTATTAATAGGCCTGGCGTTACATGAAAGAGGTCGGGCGGCTGCTAAGAACAAAGACTACGCACTCGCTTTGGTCTTATTACTTGAGGCTGATAGACAACTGAAGTACGTATAAATTAATAGTTTAGGTAGCAATTAATATAAATAATAAATAATTAGGCAACACGCTGTGAAGCAACGTGATGAACTATGGGCCATCCATGACTACTGATTTATGAACCTACCACTATGTCACACTTCCTCGATCGGTCGTTGACGGATATGTTCCTATGTGTAACTGTCGCAATCAGGTATTTATGATAACAACTGGGACCGAAGGCTAAACGTGTTCTACGAGGTACGGTGGGGTGATCCACAAGGACAGACATCCTAATCGGAAAGAAATATTTGTACAAATATAAATATGCAACCCGGTTGTTAAGTTGCCTATCTCATTTATATATAGGAACACATAAATATGTGTGTATGTTGAAATGTATATTTATGTAATCAGTAATTGTATGCTAGCTGTGCCCCGTGGTTTCGCCCGCGTTAATTTGAGTAAGAACATACAAAAATATAATATAGCCTATAGCCTTCCTCGGTAAATGGGCTATCAAATACGTAAATTAACTAATTCGAACCAGTATTCCCTGAAATTAGCGCGTTTAAACAAACAAAACAAACAAACTTTTCAGCTTTATAATATTAGTATAGACATCGAGACCATCTAATTTTACTATCAAACAAGATTGCGGTAGCTCTAGCGGCTAGATGACCTTATCTCAGCTATTTCCTGAAATTAGCGAGTTCAAACAAACAAACAAACTGAATAGTTGGGTGCTGTAAAGGACTCGCTTTCGACGGTGCTATGGTTGCTTCAAACCGAAAAAAAATCATCATATCAAAAATTTCGATCTAGCGGGTACATCGTTCCATAGCTTAATTGGCTAATGCGGGTTCGAACACCGCGCCAGTGAATTTTTGATATGATATTAAAAATATTTAGAATTTCGTCATGTGTGGGTAACACAAAAATAAAAATAATACGAATAATAAAAATAATAATACAGTTTGTTTGTAATAAGGTTTTGAACAACAAACTGTTCAGTTTTATAATATAAATGTAGTAAACATATTTATTTATTTTTTGTTTCAGTGAATGCAGGTCATCGATACTAAGCAGTGTGGACAACTGTGCCGTGCTCCAGCTGGACATAGCTTGGTGCTACCTCTGCTTACAAAACCTCTCGTCAGCTAACGATGCAGCACTCCGGTTGGCAAAGGCAGAGAAATCATTTACAGCGACTTACGGTGAAGATCACCAGAGACTCATAGCTCTTAAAGGAACTAATGGTAAGCTTAACCGACTTAAACCAAGAGAGTTTGATGTAAAGGACTGAGTGAATATCAGTGTGAGACTTTCAAGAGCTGTTCTAAAAATTAATTTCGTGCTTAGCAAAGGAAATAATTTTGTTTGCTCGCAAATGAAAAAAAATACTGACTTCAATTACAGTAATACAACGTAGGTGGACGAAAAAAGAGTCAAGTAAATACGCGTTATCAAAGATTACTCAAAAACTAGTTATCAGATCTCGATCATTTTAATTTAAATGACCACAAGACAAGCATCAGAAGTACTTGTAGGTTTCAATTAAATGTAAATGGGACCACATGACACGCAACACCTTTCAATTAAAACAAAATTCATCGAAATTGGTCTACCCAGGTTCTGAGCTAACATACATAAAAAAAATACAACCGAATTGAGAACATACCTTCTTTTTTGGAAGTTGGTAAAAAAATAAATAAGTCAGTTCTTTTAAATAAGTTCCCGCCCCAACCTCCAAGGAACTAGTGCCCTCCCCCTCCCTAAATATCTAAGTAACAAGTCCTCCTCCCCCCCTAAATCTCTAAGTAACAAGTGCCCCTCCAAAATCTATAAGTAACAAATGCTCCCCCTAAATATCTAAGTAACAAGTGCCTCCCCACCCCCAGCGAACGAGCGAGTGCTGTTCATGCGGCTGTACCTGCTCCAGGGCGTCGTGGCCTTCCACCAGAACAAGAGGGGGGAGGCGAGGAGGTTGCTGGAGAAAGCTGAGGCCGAACTTAATTATTTAAAGGTATGCTTATAATTTAACTTATTGAAGTAAAACTTCTTTACGCACGTTTGATTGAATTGGGAAGTAAGCTTGTGAATGCGTCACGAAAGCGTTACGAAAAGTGTGATCGGGCGAGGCGAACGGAGTAAGAGAGAGAGGTGCGAGCACATATTTTCTTTCTATCTTTCTCTCATAGTTAGTTACGTTTCGTATATCTACGATACATTGCAGGCCTATTGTGCAGAAGTTTTACTTCAGTCGTGTGATCTAAAGCAGTGTTCCGCAAACTTTTTGTGTTCAAGGTACACCTAGGAATAAAAAAATATTTTGGAGGTACACCACAAATGAAAAATCATTTTTTAAGTAACATTAACCAACATTTATTTATTAATCATTTAAACAATATTTATCATTAATCAATAAACGTAAACTTTATGTTTCCGAGGCACACCAATAAACGACCACGGCACACCAGTGTGCCGCGGTACACCCTTTGCGGAACACTGATCTAAAGCACACTTGTTTTTTAAGTAATATGGATGATAAATAAATTTTATTTAATTTCTTTAGGTAGACGAAGCGGCCTTAGCCACACTAATGGAGCTGGGCTGGTCGGAGGGCCAGGCGCGGACTGGACTCAGGGCCTCCGGGGGGGACCTGGACCGAGCGCACCGCCTGCTGGAGGAGAGGAGGGGGGAGAGGGAGCGCGCCAGGGAACGGCACAGGGTGGATAGGTGAGACTTGCAGATAGCTTCCGGGGGAGACCTGGAGCGAGCGCACCGCCTGCTGGAGGAGAGGAGGGGGGAGAGGGAGCGCGCCAGGGAACGGCACAGGGTGGATAGGTGAGACTTGCAGATAGCTTCCGGGGGAGACCTGGAGCGAGCGCACCGCCTGCTGGAGGAGAGGAGGGGGGAGAGGGAGCGCGCCAGGGAACGGCACAGGGTGGATAGGTGAGACTTGCAGATAGCTTCCGGGGGAGACCTGGAGCGAGCGCACCGCCTGCTGGAGGAAAAGAGGGGGGAGAGGGAGCGCGCCAGGGAACGGCACAGGGTGGAGAGGTGAGAGCTTTCAGATAGCTTTTACGCTAGAAAAGAATCGACACGAAGTATTTTATCATATCACGTTCTAGTTTAGTTAATTTACTGTTTATTTTGTGGTTTTTAACTAACACCTTTCTATAATACACTAGTGGTTGCCCAGTGGTCGTAATTAATTTAAATTATAAGTTTGAACATTATTGAGGTTCTGTTGTCAAAGACTATACTTCTATAATAACAAACAAAAGAGTATTATAAATATATAACAAGAGAGATGCATGTGTGTCAAATACATGGTATAGTCATCGCAAAATAATAGGCCCGTTTGGACATATGTCATCGAGACGTAAATAGGGAAGTAACCATACGACTCGGTATTCGATACTCACGATAAATCGACTCAAGTTTGTATGAGTATTTGATCGATTTAATTGTCTAGTGTAAAGTATATTGAATTAAATTTCTGATTAGAAAATTTAACTTAAACTTTAATATTGTAGGTAAATTGAAATAATACAATGGTACAAAAGATCAATTTGTCTTTAATCTATTTTTTTATCGTTTTCTAATGTTTACGCCAATTTCTCTCATTATAATGAAACAACTTTTTCAGGTTTTATCGCGTTTTATTAGGTTCTCTACACAAGGACATTGTTCTCCCGTGACCATATTGGTACCTGTAAAGACTTTAATCTTTGATAACGCGTATTTAGTTGATTATTTTTTCGTCTATCTACGTTGTGTTACTTGTCGATGTAATTGAAGTCGTTTTTTTTACGTTTGCGAGCAAATACAATAAAATTATTTTCAGTAGAGATCACTACACAATATCGATTTACTATTAAAATCGAATGATGCTGGTGAAATTCAGTAATTAACTAGTTACAACACTAGTATTTAAAAACAAAAAGACTTAGAACGTAACTGTTTTTGAGACGTTTCGTAATAATTAGAAATTGCATGCTACTATAAAGTAAGCGCGAAAAGAACACTTCCTATATAATCTATCATATTAATTATTATTTAACGCGCCAAAAAATTTACGTACTTATGTTTTAAAAACACTTTATGTTATTAATAATTCCTTTATTGTTTCTTACAGTTTCGTACTAAGTTACGTTCTAGGGTATTTGTTAAACGTCCAAACGGGCCTCTTATTTTGTGACAACTATAGTGTGTGTAATGTTTTTTTTTTTTACTGATTGGATATATTTTTTATGCATAATATCAAAAGATATTAAGCATTCTGCACTCTATCTCTATATAAACTATAAGTGTGCGAAATTTCATACTCATCCGTCCGCGCAATTTTCGTAAAAATGAGGACCAACTTTTTGCTTCACGTAATATATAGATGCTAAATATTATGAGTTAAAAAAAGCTAAAAAGATGTTGCTGAACCCGAACTATGGAGTAGGCTTCTTTTTCCCAATTTAAAAATGAAAGTAATATGAATAAATAATATTTCAAAATGTCATCAGAGAGCAGCGGGCTCTAGGCTCATGCGCCGATGGCTCAGTGGTGAACGCGGGGCTGGTGCGATCTCTGCAGGGCATGGGGTTCACGCGACGACTGGCGGTCATGGCGTTGAGGCACACCAACAATGACGTCACGGAGGCTGTACGCGTCATACAGGATCATCCCGAACTGGTGACTACTGACTTTTTTTTAAAGATGGAAGGGAGAATGGGAAGGTGGGAGGGAGAATGGGAAGTTGAAAGTGTAAAGAAAGGGGCTGAACTCCCAGATGGCCACTAAATCCAGCGTTACAGTATTATTGAACTAAAACTTCTTTACGCACGCTTGGCTTGGTAAGTAAGCTGGAGAGTGCATGACAAGGGCGTTACGAAAATTGTGATTGGGTGAGGCGAACGGAAGTTGAGAGGGAGATATAAGTTAGTGAAGATAGAAAGAGAGAGTTACGTTTTGTAAGTTTTACTTCAGTCGTGTGGTCTAAAACAGTGTTCCGCAAAGGGTGTACCGCGGCACACTGGTGTGCCGCGGTCGTTTATTGGTGTGCCTCGTAAAAATAAAGTTTACGTTTATTGATTAATAATAAATATTGTTTCGGTGATTAATAAATAAATGTTGGTTAATGTTACTTAAAAAATGATTTTTTATTTGTGGTGTACCTCCAAAATATTTTCCTATTCCTAGGTGTACCTTGAACACAAAAAGTTTGCGGAACACTGGTCTAAAACTCACTCGTATAATACTTAAAGTATGATAAAAAATATCTTGCGTGTGACAAAAAAATATATAAAATTGTTAAGGCCGACATTTTAATTGAATTATACATTTCATTTACAGTTGGCAAACGACAGTGACCTGTCAGACATTGAAGATATGGAAGCACAGAGCTCCGATGACTCTCTACTGGAACCGGACAATAGACTCGTCGCTGAGGTAACGTTAATCATTATCAGGTGTACATGATAACAACCGGGACCGCCGGCTTAACGTGCTCTCCGAGGCACACAACATCCAAAACGGAAAGAAATATTTGTACATATACATATTGTATATTGTGTTTAACTGAGGTAGGGCACAGCAGGAAATTTCCTGTTCAAAATATGGAGCAGCCCGACTGGGGTAGTACCTCGACCTTACAGAAGATCGCAGATAAATAATACTGTTTCCAAGCAGTGTTGTGTTCCTGTTGGTGAGTAAGGTGACCAGAGCTCCTGGGGAGGGGGGTATGGGGATAGGGTCGGCAACGCGCTTGCGACGCTTCTGGTGTTGCAGGCGTCTATAGGCTACGGTAGTCACTTACCATCAGGGGAGCCGTACGCTTGTTCTTTTTCAAAGATACCCTAATAGCAAGCGATAATGAATATATGGTCAATTTAAAATATTCAATGTTCGTTCGTATTTCCACAGTTGGAAGCGATGGGTTATCCAACAGATGAAGCTCGGACGGCTCTGAGACTGTCCGGGAACCAAGTTAACAAGGCCGTCGATCTCCTGGTTGCAGGTTGCAGCGGATTATGTGAGAATTGCTGTTTTAATACATAATCATTTTATCTGGGACTTAAATCATCTAAATATTAGTTATTGATGTAGACTTATTCGAATATTTTTGTAGTAAAACTTCTTTAGAATCGTTATGATTTCAAACCGGATGCAACGGAAAACGACAGGAAAGGGCGCACAGCGGGCCGCGCTGCAAGCCGCTAATTTTAAATTAGTTTTTTTTTTTATTAGTTTTCCAAAGAAGTTTCACTTCTATCGTGTGTGAATCGCACACACACTTTTTTTTGTTTTTCAAATATATGTAAATGGTATGTAGTTACTAGAGAAAAGTTATCAGATGGTAAATTTATTTTAGTTTATTCGGAAAACAAGCAGTTCTATTTCTATAATTAACTAAATTTCTTTAATATTCTCGCATAGAAAATTTGTTGTTCAGTCGAGAAGATACGATAAGAAACTAGTGTGGTTTAGACCATACCACTGAAGTAAAACTCAACGTAACTCTCTCTTTCTATCTTCACTAACTTATATCTCCCTCTCAACTTCCGTTCGCCTCGCCTGATCACACTTTTCATAACGCCCTCGTCACGAATCCACCAGCTTACTCTCCAAAAGCGTGCGTAAAGAAGTTTTACTTCAAAAATTGTATTAATTATTTACTTTTGTATCTAAATTCATGTCTTAATGTTACAGGCGATGCGGCTAATCCATCCACTAGCGCTGGTGTCTCTAAAAAGAAAGTTAAAAAGGAAGCGAAAGAAAAAAGGTAAAAAACTGAGATACACTTCGTAAATAATATAAATTTTATGAAAATGTAAGTAAATTAATCTCACCTGAATGACTACCCGTTGGCGCAGCGGTCACAGCACTGGTTTGTGGCTGTTGCGCGGGCGGTTGCGGGTTCGATCCCCGCACATGACGAACATTTGTATTGACCATACAGATGTTTGCCGTGGTCTGAGTGTTTGTGCAGTCCTTGTGGGTGGGAGTGCAGGGAGACCCACGAGGACTAACAACTAAACCGGGAATAAATATTTTTATAAACACAAATATCCACTCCGAGGGGTAATCGAACCCGCGACCGTCGGTGTTTAGACGTACACACCATTATACCGGAGTCGTTGTTAATCGTTTAAATGTACCCTTCTCCTACGTGGAAAAAGAGGCCTATGCCCAGCAGTGGGATTTTACAGGCTTAATCATTCGCTCAATCAATAACATATCCAATTTAGTTTCAGTACTTTTCTGAAATATTATACAAATATTTTTCCAAAAAAATCTGATTAATCACTTTAAGGGCTCCCGAGTGACGAAAATAACTGAAAAAAAAAACGATTGTGATTTAGACGGTAGACCACACGATCGAAGTAAAACTTCTTTAGCTCCATCTAACTTACATCTCCCTCTCAACTTCTGTTCGCCCCTCCCGATGACACTTTTCGTAACGCTGTCGTCACTCACTCCCCAAATCGAGCGTGCGTAAAGAAGTTTCACTTCAAAAATATTGTATTGTAGGAAAAAGGAGCGAGAAATGGCGTTACGTCGTCTAAAGAACGCGATACGAGGTGACGAGGACGACCACCTGAGCGGGAGCCTCGCTGAGGAGGAGCAGTTCCTCGTCCAGTACAAGGCGTTGCTTTAAACGACGAAAACATTAAGCGATAAACTACAATTGTATGATTTATTAGGAGTTGCCAGTGTAAATTATTATTTTTTTTTTTTTGTATTTTGTACTTTATTGTCAGAAAAAGGTTTGTTAAAAGAAAATCAGAACGTGGTAGTACTAATGTGTAAAAAAATGGCCAATTGTTTATGTTTATAAAACAATTACTACAGTTGACAACTTCTAAGAAATTGTACAATACATAATGGTTATATTGATATGTTGTGTGCTTCCAAAATGTATTTAAATATACATATATGTATTTACATTAAATGTTTTATCAATTAAAATAATAATTAAAATATCGTCTTTTTCTTTTACTTCCTGAAACGTATAGGGGACGTTCTTCTTTTTTATCGACATCGGACCGGCAAATTTTTATATTTCTTAAACAAAATAAACATGTGATTTGTTTAGTAAAATGTGATTTAAATCATTGCCTCGTTATTCTAGATTTCAAAAATATATAATGCATCGAAGTATTATTTGTAATTTTTGTTTTATTTCAAATTTCGTAGGAATGGTATCAAAAAATAACACCTCAGTCACAAAAATGTTTATTTTTTTAATTTCTCATTTAAAATCAGATCTTCAGTTTCTTATTACTTTTTTTATCAAGAATATAAACATTTATTTGTATCTAGCTCCATTGGACGGAATTTTTAAAATAAACATTAAAAAATATATATCCAATACCACTCTGTCACATTTTTGCTTCTTAAGACAAAAAACTGTTTAATATTATGAAAGTCACCCAATAAAATAGCTTGAAAATCTAGTGAATACCTTTATTGTTTAGCATGTAATACAAGAAAACGTTATTTTTGTAAATTTTGCCAGTGGAGTGGTTCATGCATTACTTTGAAATTAAATTATAAGGTGGACAATTGTGACAGAGTTGTATACGAAGCTACGGAGTGGTAAATAATGTTTACCCGCCGAACGAAATTAACCTTATAACAATGTTTAATTTTAGAAAACAATAACCATTCTTCGGTAGATATATTAATTCAGTCTTGCAATATCTTTTCACTTACTCTACTCTTTAATTTTGTGTTGATTTCAGGGTTGTTTCCTTGTTTCACGACACCGTCCTGTTTTTCAGCCGTAGATAATGCAATTTTTCAATTTATCTGATGGTAATACTTTAAATTAACAAAATAAATGACGATATAATAACCACCGTAAGAAAAGTAACAATCATCTATTATTAAAATTAACTAAGGCTCTAAGCTCCATACAAAAATGACCACTCCGTCACGAGGTCTAACACCTTGTCACATTTTTGGGACAGAGGTGCTTCGTGACAGACGAGTAAAATAGTAGACGCTTAGTAGTGTTCGAGATGTTCAGAATGTTCCTAATTATAATTTACGCAGAAAACTGGTCATATGTGAAATATTTATCAGAAATCAATAAAATAACATCAAATCACATAAATTACAATAACATTTGGATGTAGTAACTTACGTGACAGAGCGATCGCTAAATAAACACTCGCACCTCCTTTTACTGCTTTCGAGCGACTGACTGGTAATGCCAGGGCGGAGGGACGCATCACGCATAGCGCGGATCCGGGGTGGAGAGGGATTATTCTCTTGTTTAGTGATCATGATCAAAATCGTTAACGCACATTATTTTGTACCATAAAATGAATGACAGAAGGTAGCAACAAAAATCATGTACGTCGGGAGACAGCCAATAAAATATTTTTTTTATTTAATAATAGTAACATTAAAAATTATTTCTTCTTATTAATTTAATAACAAAGGTTAAGGACGTATTCACAAAATTAATAGGTATAGAATCGACCATTTACACGAGTCACACACACAAGCGACGCAGTACGCACGGTTAGGTGTAAGAATAGTAGTGGATTGAACTACTTTGATACTTTACAATTTTTTATTTATTTATATTTTTTATTTTATTACAATTTATATTTATTTGTGATACGTAGGTATCTACGAAAATATATTTTATTGGTGTTTGTGTTTTTAGTAAATAATAACTATTTATAAATATACCAATACCCACTTCAGTCACTTTTTGATACTATTTGTTTCACTTTGTTAGTTTTTCCTTATGAGGTGTGAGTCATATATAATTGTGTGGTATGAGACGGTTGAGATTATGAAGTAGAGTGGAGAGGGTGAGGGCTGCGATTTGATACAAGTGACACTCTCTCCTCCTCCAAGAGGAGTGGGAGCCCGGCGGACAGCTTATTTTTAAAGTATTTTTACTCATTTTACGATTTTTTTGACGAATTCTAAACGTAAAAATTGTGTTTGGCTCGTAAAGGAAAAAAAACCAACTTCAATTACATCGACAAGTAATACAACGTAATAAAACAAAAAAAGGTGTGTGTGCGATTCACACACGATAGAAGTGAAACTTCCGCTACAATGAGCGTAACGCTACAATGAGCGTAACGCTACAATTAGCGTAACTCTACAAATAGCGTAATGCTATAATGAGCGTAACGCTACAATTAGCGAAACGCTACAAATAGCGTACCGCTACAAATAGCGTAACGCTACAATGAGTGTAACGCTAGAATGAGCATAACGCTACAATGAGTGTAACGCTACAATGAGCGTAACGCTACAATGCGCGTAATGCTACAAATAGCGTAATGCTACAATGAGCGTAACGCTACAAATAGCGTAACGCTACAAACGCGTAATGCTACAAATTTCGTAACGCTACAATTAGCGTAACGCTACAATGTGTCATCCTTTTTCGTGTTAGTAGCACGGCGCGCCCTTCCCTGTCGTGTTTCCGTTGCATCCGGTTTGAAATCACAATGATTCTAAAGAATTTTCACTTCAAAAATAGTCAAGTAAAAACGCGCTATTAAAGATTACTCAAAAAGTTCAATAAGCAGATCTCGATCTAATTTAAACAAGACTACATGACAAGTATTAGCTTTCGATTAAAGTAAGAATCATCAAAATCGATACACCGAGTAAAAAGTTATGCGGTATAATACAACGTAGGTCGACGAAAAAGTAGTCAAGTAAATAGGCATTATTAGATAAGTACTTGTCAGATCACGCAACACCTTTCAATTAAAACAAAATTGATCGAAAGCGGTCCACCCAGTCAAAAGTTCTGATCTAACGTACATAAAAAAATACAGTCGAATTGAGAACCTCCTTCTTTTTTGGAAGTCGGTTAAAAACAGTACAATACAGTGATTTTCCTACTCACAAACTTTAAAAAATTCAGTACTAGCTCAATTTTAACTTCTATTTTATGTTTTATTTACCATTCTCTTCGTCTTATTTTGCTCTTTAATTTGATGTACTCTTTTTGAAAATCGCGACATAAACTATAGTAATACAACAGTGTTTTACTCGCGAAGTGCAAAATTTTTAATTTCAAGTGCGTGCGGCGTCGAAATTAAATCGTCGACCCCCCATTGTTTTTCATATTTAAATAGTGCTCACGGTCCTCTATGATCCTGCGAAAAATTCAGATTTTTGAAACTAAAATTAGTGCCTGTTTTCGAACCTTCAAATTTTTTTCCCACGCTCCATTCCCGGCTATTTTCCACAATAAGCGTGGTACACCCATCTTCGGTACACCACAGGATTCGCTTTGCCTCAGGTAACACTCGTAAACAAAAAAAGGTGTGTGTGCGATTCACACACGATAGAAGTGAAACTTCTATGGCAAACTAATTAAAAAAAAACTAATTTAAAATTAGCGGCTTGCAGCGCGGCCCGGCCGTACTACGCAGCATACTGCATTTATTATGATCATTTTTTAAAGTAGTGATAAATAATACTTTCGTAAATAAATGAAATAAGTAAAGGATTTCAGGGTTATTTATTATAAAGACTGTTTGACATAAATATAATAAAGGCTATATAAAATAAAACAAATTAGGTACATATTAAATCTATACAAATAAATAAAATTGAAATGTCTGTTTGTAATATTAAAATAACCGCTTTTAACTAAATTCATATGTATTTATGTATACATGGTACATATACCAAAACTAGCTTCTGCGCGCGACTTCGTCGGCGTGGACTCCTCTCCTATTGGTCTTAGCGTAATGACACATAGCCTATAGCCTTCCTCGATAAATGGGCTATCTAACACTGAAAGAATTTTTCAAATCGGCCCAGTAGAACCAGAGATTACCGCGTTCAAACAAACAAACAAACAAACAAACAAACAAACAAACAAACTCTTCAGCTTTATATATTAGTATACCAAAATAATTTTTTTTTATAATTTGTCTGTCTGTCTGTCTGTTCCGGCTAATCTCTGAAACGGCTGGATCGTTTTTGACGGGAATTTCACTGGCAGATAGCTGATGTAATAAGGAGTAACTTAGGCTACTTTTTATTTTAGATTTTTTATTATTATTTTATAACTGCGAACTGAACAATAATTATTTTGATAAATTCCACGCGGACGAAGTCGCGGGCACAGGTAGTTTAAAATAATTATTATTCAATAAAATGGATCTCAATAAAGTAGCTTCATATTTTATCAATAATCTAATTCTTATTTTAATTTTAATTAAATATAATATATAACAAAGAAAAAAAAACGCCAACGTCACGTGGTGTTCCCAAGTGGTCACCCATCCAAGTACTGACGCTGCCGCGTCACCGATCGATCAAATTTTACCCCTCATGCACCTTAAGAAGTTTCACTTCAAAAAAACTAGTTGAAAAAAAAGCGGTCACCCATCGTAGTACTGACCATCGTGACGCTGCCGCGTTACCGGTCGATCAAATTTTAACTCAAAATCAAATCAAAAATCAACCAACTTATATCTCCCTCTCAACTTCCGTTCGCCTCCACCGATCACACTTTTCGTAACGCCCTCGTCACGCACCTGCTTACTCCCCAAGTTAAGCGCGCCTAAAGAAGTTCCACTTCAAAAATACTAGCTATGTACTTTTAGTGAAATAAAGTAAAGCAATAAAAATGTGTGATTATAAAATGATCTTACTTTGTCAAGTATCAAATTTGGTTTATCGAAAAATAATACGTAAATTTATAAAATAATAATTGTTTTGCTACGTAACCGGTTTCTAACAAAGCGACATAGCGTCCACTCACCACAGCGGCCAAGGCGCGGACTAATTTCTCATTCGAAAAATTGAATTATGTTTCAAAACAAAAACCAACAATAAAATAAACCTTACTGCAATGGAATAAGAATCATCTTTAATAGCAAAATGTGTATAAAAATTAGCTCCAGTTTTTATTTTTTTTAAGACTATTGGTGGCATTTTTGTATTATTTTCAACCTTCCATTTAAAATTGAACATATCCTCCTGCTCATACTATTTTTAGAAAACTTAATATATGTGTATAATAGAACAAACATCACCCGAAAGTCTACCCATTTTGTTCATTTTCTTGAAAATGGTAATGGAAAAACGTTTAATACGATATATATATAAGAACTAGATTTAAAAAACGACCTTCTGTTTGAAGATGAAGACCCAATCTCTATGAAATAATTATTCGTTATATATTATTTTGTTTAGTTTTGTCACAAAATGACCTGAAAAAGAGCATAATTTTGTCCGATTCGTATAGGCGCCCTTAAGTAGTTCAGTAAATATTTTTGGTTAGAAACTTTCAATGTGATTTTTTTTCACGACATCAGTTTGTTTACATTAGTGCTCATAGAGAGACATACTTTATTTGTATGTAAAACACCTCCGTTACGCTTTTCGTATATTAGGTCACACTAATTTTGTAAAAAATATGATTAATTAAAATCTTCTTTTGAAGATATTATAATTATTGCCATATCAAGTTTATTTTTATAAAAAAAATATAAGAAATTTGGTATTTAGGAGCAATATATTTACTTTTTTACCGAGGAGACAAGCCATTGTCGATAAAAAAGAAGAACGTCCCATAGACCATTGCTTTTAGCTTTTAAGGTAAATAGTTTAATAAATCACGTTATACGTTCTTTATACAAAAAAAAATAAAAAATAAAAGAAAGAAATATATAAATAAATAATTAGTACGTACGTAGCATAGTAGGCAGTGGCGTATTTTAAAATTCAGCGCCAATAAACTGCGGCCCCCAAATTTTAAACTTTTTTATATAAAACTCGATGAAACTAACAGTACCCATTATATTATTTCTGCTGATCTATTTTTAGGCTGTTCATTCCGGAAATTTCATAATTTTTTTCATATTTTCTTAAGTACATGTGCTCGGCTTGTGCCGCCCCTCACAGAATGCTGTCCCGGGCCATGGCCCTTTTGGCCCTAAGCTTAATACGCTCACATTATATGGATTTTAAGACCCCTCTCCTACCTGGTGAATCAATCAACCAAAGGTATTAATTAAGAAGTAAATGAAACACAATTATTGTATTAAAATATAAGTTTTATAAAAAAAATGAAATGGTGGGTAGCATTCGTGTTACATTTATTTTTAACCGACTTCCAAAAAATGAGGAGGAAAAATTAATTATACAATATCAATTATATAAATAATTTTTTGTCATGATTTGAGTGTCATAGCAATTTTGGCATTAATTTTACAAAAACATAGCAAGCGTGTACAAAATTCGAATAACTGAAAAAAAATCACTTAATATTTTTATAATCTACCTACATAAATATTTACTTTTCGTGTTTTAACTTTTTGATCAACATAATACAAAACACCAAGCATTAAAACTATTATTTTAAACATTATTTATTTAAGGAACTAAATACGGTATATTTTTCAGAAACACACACATCTATATAGAGTTAATGTGGTAAAGTGCGCCTACCGGGCAAGTGCACCTACCACAAATATCTCGAAAACTACCGATTGGATACTAGTAGTGACACTATATATCGATGCTACAAACTAAATCATAGTTCTTGGTGAAAGTCACAGATGGCTCTAGTCATGTGAGTTTGAGATACGCGCCATTTTATTTTCACTGATATTCAAAGTGGTGAGCAGAGATGACTATGGGTTGATCATCTTCGTAAATCTCAAGAAATCTAGTTTTTACCAACATACGAGTGAGGTAAATGCACAATTTAAATATTTTTCTTTAAGTTTCTGACTATATCTCACTCCTATCTAGTAAAATTTATATATTTTTTTGCAGTTAAATATTCTAACTTAAAATTTATATAGTTGGGGAAGTGCGCCATACTGACTTTTTATATGGCGCACTTCGCCGCAATCCAGAGGTTACAAACTTTTTAAAATGTGTCTTTTACAAGTCTTTATTTAACTTGCAATGTTTCTTTGCTTGTTTGTATGGTCGGGTCAAATCTTGCAAATTAATTTGAAAAAGAAATCTTGAATGAACACGTTGGTCCATTTATGGTTAATTTGGGTGAGAATGCTATTTTTATGCATGACAATGCCCGACCTCATACATATTGGATTGTGAGTGACTACCTTCAAGAGATGAACATTACTCGTATGGAGTGGCCAGCACGCAGCCCAGATGTCAATCCGATCGAGCATGCTTGGGACCAGCTAGGGAGATGAGTAAAAAAATTACGCTTCGTGAGCTCAAAATTGCTCTCACAGAGGAATGGGAGAATATTCCCCAAAATCGTACAAAAAACTTGGTGTACAGCATGCCAAACTGGGTAAACGCAGGAATGGAAGCACGAGGAGGCAATACGAAATATTAAAATTCGAGAAAATCGTAATGTTGTTCAAAAATGTCATGTTTCCCATTTTTGTTTTAAGGCGAGAAAATAAATATTACACTTAACAACTAATTTCAATGACTAACTTCTTATTTCAGTCCGTTTATAATACCAAATAAGTAGTTCCATTTACGATGGGAATACCATGGGGTATTCCCATCGTAAATAAAAGAAAAAATATACTTGACACTCGATTATCAATATTTGGAAAAAAGGTTCATAGCCTCTGACTTAACCCGCCACCGGTGACTTCGATGTCTGAGAGACCGGGCGTTTAAAAAAAATCGAATAAGTTTTTCGCGCGCAATCGATTTTCGTCGTGATCTCGAGTAGCTGCCGCATTTTACGCGGCCCATCGCCAGCACCCCCCGCGACATCAAAGCGGACGCACGTTTTGAAGTTTTGGCGCCATCCCGGTGCGTGAGACCGGTGTCACCGATTATGTAAGTAAAATAGTCATAGTTAAATTTTCGATTGTTCGTATTTTATCAGGGCCATATACATTTTTTACTTACTATTTTAGTTTTGTTATTACTTTATTGTATTTGCTTAAAATCAGTTAGTTTATTGGCATGATTTTATCGATATTTCACGAAAATAACATGTTTCGAATTATAAAATTTATTTCAGCATGTCATTCGAAAATGAACAGCGTCGTCTCGAGTCTCTTCTACAAGAATTACTCGGCGAGGACGGGCCATCCACGCTATCAGACAGTGAAGCTGAAAATGGTATCGAAGTGGCGAATCCTACTCCGGCTGAAAAGCTGTGTGGCTACGGCAAAGAATATAGCCTACCCCTCTCTTCCCGTGGGTGTCGTAAGAGGCGACTAAGGGATAACATAGTTCTACTACCAGCTTGGAACTTAAAAAGCCGAGCGATGGCGGGATAACCATCCAACTGCTGGCTTTGAAATATACAGGCCGAAAGGTAGCCCTGCGGTCACCAACCCGCCTGCCCAGCGTGGCGACTATGGGCAAAACACATGAGTTCACGCCATTTTTGGCGCGAACTTGCGGAGGCCTATGTCCAGCAGTGGACTGCGATAGGCTGAAATGATGATGATGATGATGAAGTGCAAAAAATATTTGTGTCTTGAACATGAAGTGCCTTCCTGCAGAAGCTGTTTGACTGAAGAATAGTCATTTTTCAGATAAATTTTTTGTTATTTTTTTGTTAGTAGGATGCCACTTTTTGTTTATTTTATGTTGGTTCCTAGTGTCCTAAAAGGGATAAGACTGAAATAATAAAAAAATATATTAATATTTGTGTTTTCTATGATCTAACAAAACTTATGTTTAAAAAGTTAACAAATTTTCTTGTTATAAGTGACATTGTTTTAATAGAAATAAAAATATAATAAACGTGCTGTGATTAACAGAATATCTTTGTTTTATTATCAAAGAACATAAATACATAAATATAAAATAGACAGTAAATAAAATATTTATGTAAATCTTTAATTGTAAAACCCGGTGTATTAGACCGGCGTCACCAACGATGTAAGTAAAATTGACGTCACCGGTGGCGGGTTAAGATTGTATGGCGCATTTAGCCGAAATTTGGTTTTAAATGCATAGATTCTTATAGAATGTGGCTATGAAAAAAAAAAATATCATTCGTTTTGTTTCTTGTTTTCCTATAATAATATAAGGCTGTTTTTATTCTAATGCTATAATATTACGTTTTATTAATACAAGGCGCACTTACCCGATTTGTCGCAAAGTGCGCCTGGTAAGACTGTTTTCAAATTTTTTGCTAAAATTCATTAATTTGCTGTCAGGTTCTAATGACACGACATTGGTTGTTGTTGCAAAACATCACAGATCCTTATGGTACCATGACTTAGTATCACTCGTGAACTTAAACACAAGAAATATTGCACCAAAGTCATCTATGAAAAAAGTATGGCGCACTTTGCCCCCCTGACTCTAATTAATTAATTATATATAAAAATTTTGTGTCACAATGTATGTTCACGATAAACTCCGAAAATACTGAACCAATTTTTATCAAATTTTGTAAGCATCTGTAATTTGGTCCAACTTGGGGATAGGGTAGTTTTTATCTCAATTATTGATCTCAATAGTTAATCATTGCTCCTATTTTTAAACTAGGCAATATGTTTTTCTATTGATTGACAATGATTTCAATGAACATGACATCATTCTTGATATACTCGAACTTGTCGAGGCTGGTGTGCGGTATGAAGATGTACTGCCTCTTCAGCTGGATGATGTCCAGGGTTTCCGTTGATTTGGTCTTTTCGTCTTCATCGTCGTAGTCGTGTCGTTTAGATGAAGATTTTCGACGAAGATCGAGGGATTTCACTATGTCCATTGCCTGTAACAATAACGATAGAAATGTGCTGTAAAGTAAACTTTAATCAAGAAATATAAGAAAAAAATATATTTGAATTTGATTTTATTATGCCTATATTTGACGTGCTGTGACTGCACTGGATTGCGACTGGCTGTTGCGCGGGCGGTTGCGGGTTCGATTCCCGCACACAACAACATTTGTATTGGCCATACAGATGTTTGCCGTGGTCTGGGTATTTATGCAGTCCTTGTGGGTCTCCCCACCGTGCCTCGGAGAGCACGTTAAGCCGTCGGTCCCGGTTGTTATCATGTACACCTGATAGCGATCGTTACTCATAGTAGGCAATATATCCGCCAACCCGCATTGGAGCAGCGTGGTGGATTAAGCTCCGATCCTTCTCCTACATGGGGAAGAGGCCTTTGCCCAACAGTGGGATATTACAGGCTGAATCGTGATGCCTATATTTAAACATATAACATGAAATTTCAATACGCATCGCAAAAATCTCAAAAGTATTAGGTCTGTCTGTGTATATTCTTCTTCGTAGTTTCTCGTGTCTGTAATATGTAATTTGACTGATACCTCTTCAAGTAATTTATAATTTTAACCCACATGCGCTTTATTTAATTTCATGCACTTTCTTAGGTACTTTTTTTTCTTCATTTTAAAATTTTGGAACATCATTAAAATTTTCCAAGATTACGTATTCTATCCTCAAAAAAATTGAAAAATGACCATTAGGACTATTTAGTAAAACAGGAGTTATGTATCTCACCTGGCTTCTCTTGGCAGGCTGGTCTCTAAGTATGATGTTGACACTGAGGTCGCAGGGCCACTCCAGCAGCGCATCGTAAGGGCCTGGCACTAGTCGTACTGTACTGGTTATGTTGCGTCCCTTCCATTTGCCGATACCATTCAAATTCACCTCCCCCTATAAGTTATATAATTTATTTCAATTGTTTTACAACAACTGGGTCATGTGATAAGTATAACGGGCTACCAAAATAATGAAATTTTGCCCATTTTGCATATAAATATACATCTCAACAATCCAGTAGTCTCAGTAATCCGTAGTATGTAACTGAGGTAGGGCGCAGGAAATTTCCTGTTCAAAATATGGAGCAGCCCGACTGGGGTAGTACCTCGACCTTACAGAAGACCACAGCTAAATAATACATACTGCTCTCAAGCAGTGTTGTGTTCCTGTTTGTGAGTAAGGTGACCAGAACTCCTGGGGGGAATTAGGGATAGGGTCGCTTGTGATGCTTCTTGTGTTACAAACGTCTATAAGTTACGGTAGTCGCTTACCATCGGGTGAGCCGTGCCTTTGTTTGCCGATCTAATTATATAATAAAAAATTCTGTGTCTAAATAAACAAACACGAAAGTGTCATATAACAGAAATGTATGTATGACATGTGCGGTGATCGAACCCGCAACCGCCCTAAGCCAGTGCTGTGACCATTGCGCTAACGCGTCGTCTAAACTACTTGCTACTAATTTAAAAAATCGATCTACGTTAGTGATATTTAAATTTGCATTAATTGAATGTTTAAATAGTCTATTATTTTACACATATACAGTCAAACCTGGATAAGTGAGAACTGGATAAGTGAGAAAACTCTATAAGTGAGAGTAATAGCCAGGACCCGTCATTTTAAGCTCCCAAAACCTCTATTAGCGAGAAACAGAAACCTCTGTAAGAGAGAGTCGTTTTTCCCTCATGGACCTCCGTAAGCGAGACTGCTACTTAACTATACCTCTATAAGCGACAGTCGAGCTTTATTTATTTATATTATTTAGGCGGAACTATAAGCTACAATGAAAATACAGTAACAAATGACAAAACAAATTACAAATTTTCGACAAAGCAGTATTCGCCTAATTTATAAGTTAGAGAAACACATTCAAAATACAAAAACAGAAACCCAAACGAAATTGACGGATTTTTTAAAGTCTAAATAAGTTCTAAATAAAATCACTTAGTGCATGTATTGTTTTGATTTGTTTTTAAGCATTTAAAAATATAAATGTACATAATACTCGTATATGTTGTGCATATAATGCACATAACTTTATCACATTACATATTTACTACATTCGTACTTGCTGTGACTTGTTATTGCTGCATACCCCTATAAGAGAGAATACTACCCATGTACCTGTATTAGCGAGAAACTCGGGTTAGTGAGAAACCTCTATAAGCGAGAATGAGATTGAGCTTCCTTGAACTCTCGCTTATCCAGGTTTGACTGTACATAAATCCACTGTACCTTAAGCGTGTATCCATATTTACTTGTACGGAAAAGCGGGCTCGTCAGTACTGCGTCATTTTCTTTCGCTTCCTTCATCCTCGCCGAAAAGTTGTTTATTCTCCATATTAGATGACCTGCAGTTATGTACATAAAGTATAAAATCCATTATATAATAATAAAAAACATATAGGTACATGTTAATCATTTATGTAATTGTTATAAACGTTTTAACACTAAAGCGCGACCATAATTAACAATATCGCGCTAAAATATCATTCAAAGTTGTTACTAGGTAGGTACTAACTATTACTAAAACGCAATAGATATTTTTTAAACACATTACACATGATAATATGCATTTGTATAGCTTTTTAACTGAATCTGCGTAGTTATCTACTGTTTTTAGTTCTTATCTGAATCTGCCAAAACCCAATACGGATACGGTTCACAATCATTATAAGTCGTGTCAAATAGGATGAAGGCTTAATATTCTTTTTAGGAATACAATTGGGAGTTCTCCATAGAGTAACAGTAATTATGTATTTAAATAAAAGAGATTTCCACCCATATTTCCATCCATATTGACTCATCACGATACCTCTTGAACCAAAAGCCGTGGAATCTTGTGGTAGGAATATTCCTTTCACCGAGTAGAGGTCAGCTAAGAACGGATTTTACGAAATTCCACCCACAAGAGGGGGTTGCAGGGGTTAATATCATATATGGCAAAACAACGTTGAGGGGTCAGCTAGTAGTTTATAATCTAGGTTTCTCATGGTCCTGCTTTCAACAATTCACGAAACGTCTTCATGAAATAAGTCCATCAAATGGTTTTTAATTTTGGAATTTACCATCGTCACCACCAAACTCAGGGCTGTCAAGAGTAACCCTGGTCTGGAAGTCGGCCAGCTCTGCGCGTATCTTGTGGTAGGACTTGGAGAGCGCGCGCAGGTCGCGGCTGATGAGGTCCATCTTGGAGGCGTGTTCCGCTGCTTCAGCTCGAACGTCTGCTGTCGCCACTTCCAGCACTGCGAGACGGTCTATTGCCTGGAAATATGTTTCTTTTTTATTGCAGATCAAAATACATCGTGTTATTAAAGTGGCGCCTTCCGTTTAAGGCCCTATAGCGATACACGCAGGCATACAATCGTGAAAAAACTTAAGTAGTAGTAAGTACAGCTCATTACTACGTAACTTTAAAATCAAATTGGGAAAATTGGCTATAAATAACCGACTTAACTGTAAAACTCAGGTCACTCGGTCACTAACGTACACTACACAGGACACTAACGTACAACATACGATGGTACGCTTCAGTCTGCAACATCCCACTGCTGGGCATAAGCCTCCTTCTCCATGTAGGAGAAGGATCAGAACTTTTTTTTAAATCACTAATTCGGCAAACAAGCGTACGGCTCACCTGATGGTAATCAATTACCGTAGCCTATAGACGCCTGAAACAACAGAAGTATTGCCGACCCTACCCCGATTCCCCCCCAGGAGCTTAGGTCACCTTACTCACAACAGGAACACAACACTGCTTGAAAGCAGTATTATTTAGCTGTGATCTTACACTCTAACTCTTAACTGAATCCAAGTTTAAATAAACAGTAGTAACCGGTCGTTCTCCCGCCTCGTTCTGCAGCTGCACCCTCAAGGCCGCCAGCTGCGCCAGCTGCTCCGAAGACCGGCGCGCCTCCAGCAGCTCTGTCTCCAGCATAGCGCGGCTCTCTGCGTTCCTCTCCCTTTCTTCTTCCACCGTCTGCTTGAGATACTCTATGACTTCCTCTGAAAGTAGAATGATATTCTGATACAAAATACTAAATTGGAATGATTTAATTTGTTGTCAGATTGTCTCTTTCTAAACCAAAAATATAAACCTAATTCTATATATTCTTTGACCTTAAAACTTTTGTATTTTAAAAATTGCAAGGTTTTTTTGGTTTTGTAGTATAACCATAAATTAAATAAGGTTTAATCTAGAAGTTCCATTTAATCTTTAATTTTTTTTATCACACCTTTATAAAATAGATAATAAATATAAGTTTAAATACAGTTTAAAAAAATTAACATAAATTTTAACAGATACTGGCCAGCTACTTTTTGTATCTTAGATTAAGTTTTGAGGCTGTAGCACTTACCAAGACTCTTAATTGCTCTAATCCTATTATCGTGCTGCGTCAGCGCTTGCTCCAACAGTTCCCTCTCGTGTTGCTCGTGGACCAGACTGCTGACAGCACTTTCAAGTCGCATCACTGTGTTCAGCTGCTGGCTTTGAAGCTCCTGGAGTATGATACATGCCATTGAGGTTGTTAGATCAATGAAAATTTTGACGATTTTATAAAAATACGTTTTACATAGAAATTGCCAGTAAACTAAAGGTGCAAGTGGAAATTCATTACAGACTTAAAAGTATGCAGGCGGTATGAAGTAGGTATAGGTAGGCATCGAAAAAGATGCTTACCTTTAACAAAAACAAGAAAAACATCCGAAAAGGCAACACATTTCTGAATAATCTTAGAGAATCAATCAGAAACTCCTCCTCTTTCCAAAAAGGCTATTGTTCACTCAGCAGAACAATATCATCTAGCAACGTATTCTGTATTAGTGTATAGTAAAGACAGTCTTATTACCTGTAAAGCCAATTGAACATTAGCTAAATCATGTTTGAACTGGGCAGCCCAGTTGGAAGACCGTTCAGACTCGTCGTCCACCGCCGCGCGTAGTGACATAATGGTTGACAGGAAGTGTTGTGATCTCTCCTCGACTAACACGAGCTTGGAGCGCAGGTTCTCAAGTTCAGTGGCTTGGACATCGCGGTGGCTGGTTTCCTCTGACAGTATTAATCTGTAAAATTAGTGATATCTCTTATATTCTTTATTTTACTTTAAAATATTGTTACAAATAGTTATTATATTCGAAATTGGTAAGGGCGAATCTTTCATGAATTATTTTATAAAATTCTTTTAGTATATCCAAATAAAAATGCAGTAAAGAAAATTCAAACATATTTCTTCAAGTATTTAAAATAATCCTTATCAGTATATATCATTGTACAATGGTTCTGTATTTACTAAAATTCTAACCTAAAAACGAATAAAACTTTTCCAATTTTTGAAAACAATAAGAATGTAAAACTCCGTTGGAAAATCAGAAAAATCAGAAATATTCTTACATCAAGTAATCGTAATCATCAAGATATCGCTCTGGTGTAATGGTTCGTGCTTCGTTTAAGCGCTCACACTGGCGATTCCGTGTTCGATTCCCGCTAGGGATGCATATTTGTATTTGTGCAAATATTTCTTTCCATTCTGGTTGTCTGTCTATGTGGGTCTCCCCACCGTGCCTCGGAGAACACGTTAAGCTGTCGGTACCGGTTGTTATCATAGACACCTCATAGCGATCGATCGTTACTCATAGTAGGGAACTAGGGAATGCATCTGCCCAAATAGAAATTTAAATTATTCTTACTTACTTTTCATTTACTTTCACTGTCTACTTCAATCATATCTTGCGGAGGTTTTAGCTTAATCTACGTAATTTCCTTATTAAAATCTAAAATATCAATTATCGGCTTCAAGTCAGGTTGAGGCAAATACCCCACCTTGCCCTACCGTGGGTACGCACATGTATCTGCCAACACACAATTTAGCAGCGTGGTGGATTAAGCTTTCTTCTACATGGAGAAAGAGGCCTATGCCCAGCGGTGGGATGTTACATGCTGAATCGTCATATGTCATTTATTCCATTATAATTCATGTGCGTAAAAGTGAATAGCAGATAATTTTAAACATTTTTCAATACCCAATCAAATCATAATATATATATTAGTGAAAATTGTGTAATTTTTAATTATAGTTCTTAAAAGTTTGTGAGATTTTCTATTCTTCTATTTTCTATAAAAAAATGTAAAATAACCTACTTAATAGACGCTAATTCTTTTTCAAGATATGAAACACAATCTTCTAGAGGGATGGTCCTCGGGTTCCAGGTGTGGTTGATGACGATGGGCGGCGCAGGGTCAGATACTCTTACGTGACTTGGAGATGAGACGTTACGTGCCTGGAATATTTTACACCTGTTACTAGCCAGTTGAAAGGCTTTAATTATAATTTAATATAACGGTTAATCGATCCTTCTCCTACATGAGGAAGAGGCCTATGCCCAACAGTGGGATATTACAGGCTGAAACGTGATCGTGATACCGTTTAGTTTTGTCTCGACTTTGTCGACAAATAGCAACAACTAAACATAGTAGGCTCACTTCATCCTATCGCAGTCCACTGCTGGACATAGACCTCCACAAGCTCGCGCCAAAAGTGGCGTGAAATCATGTGTGTTGCCCATAGTCACCGCACTGGGCAGGTGGGTTGGTGACCGCAGAGCTAGCTTTGTTGCACAGAAGACGCTGCTGCCCGTCTTCTATATATTTATAACATATAGTTAGGCCCCAATATTTTTAATGGGAGAAAGAACCATTCTTTTGTTCCTGTGTATATTAGTGAAGTTTAGTTAAAAATCTACCTTTTCCATCTGTGGGCACTCGTTGACGTGTGTATCCTTGTGCTTCCGCTGTATCCACGCGCCGCAGCGGAGCGGACACTGCTCCAATATACTGCCGCATTGCTTCAGGTGATTCTGTTGACGAATTATCTTGTTTTGTTACACTTTTTCATTCGATATAGTTGAACCATGTTAAAAAAAATAGGTTGTCTGTAAAGCTGGTTTACGAACTATAGTTTAACGGGACAACGTCATAACAAAACATCTCCTCGGACGCATAGGCCATTCGAGTGGAAGAGAGATAGATGCGGCGCAAGCGTACAATGAACGTAACGCTACAATGAGTCATACTTTTTCGCGCATGCTGCCGGCGGCGTTCATCGATTTAGACGTTGTCACGTCAAAAGAATAACGTTACCAATGTTTGATATTTAACACGTTAACAGTCCCCATACAAGAGTTCTGAAATACGCCATTTGTCCATATGCGATTTCATATTTTTTGGCTATTATTCGATATCAATTTACTGAATAATGCATAAAAATAACAAAATATATGTTAGGGCCCCGGATATGCCCGTGTACACCGGGCGGTACACGGACTTATGAATCAAAAATTCCGTGTACCACGGACTCATGAGTGTGCCAGTAAACATAAGTTTAGTTTATTGGCACTGAGTTAGGCACCATAATGCATAGTGTCAGAAAAATTTCGCCCTACCGTCAATCATATTATTTTTTTCCCGCCTCAAACATAATATATTTGACATCGACGAAATAATCTCCACGATATTTACCTATTTATTCACGTAAAAGTGTTTTACGATTATATATAACGAGATGCATCCTGGAAGAAGAGAAACACTGAGCATTCTAGCAGTACATGAAGCCATTGTAAAAAAAACTGTTACAACCCGAAGTTTTACAAAGTGAAATAAGCACTTCCAGCATGGGACGAATTCCGCAATCATACGCGGGATCATCAAGGTCATTTGGATAAGCAGGACCATCTGGATTACCGGGACCATCATCAGGAATACTGTCTTCTTCAAGTCTAAGTACGTCGCTGATAAACGTACATTTTTTGGAGTCTGGGCAAAAAAAGATCTCGTTTCATCCGAAGACGATGCGTGGTGTGTTATCAAAACCTTCTTGATGACGGTCGACTTGCTCCATACGCACGCGCCAAAGCCAAAAGGGTATCAATGCGATGTACAATTTGTAATAAAACTTACTGTATTCATTGTTTTTCTAAAGTTGAAGTTCACCAATAAATCTCTCTTTATTTTCTACTATGTTGTTTTATTTTGTGTTGATATAGCAACACTTTCCAAAAAATATGACATGTTTTTGACTTTTTTTATGTATTAGATCCTTGGCCACAAGTTCAATAAGAAAACACTAACTAATTTGACAAGTCCGTGGTTCTAGAGATCATAGTATAAAACAGGGCTCGTGTACCTCATAGGGTACACGGACTCGGCAGAACCGCGTCGCGTGTACCACATACGGTACACCGGACTGTTAACGTGTTAATTATATAGATTACGAAACATTTTACATTATTTAATTATGCATGATTTAGATTTTATTTGAGAATTAAATGTTTTAATATGTGGATTCTTTCTGATTCGCATTTAGATATGCAACTATTAGTGATAAAGAATAGGATTGATGAATTGTTCAGTTGTCAGCGAATAAACCAAAAATAAAAAAGTTAAGACAGAAGTTGCTTATGATAATTGATGATTATATACCTATTTTTATATACCTATCGTTGATAATATTAAAACAAACTGAGATACTTTAGAGCACACAACTGAAGTAAAACTTCTGCACAATAGAATAGACCTGCACTGTGTCTTAGTTGAACGAAATGTAACTGTCTATGAGAGAAAGAGAGAAAGAAAATGTGTGCTCGCACACTCTCTTTTGCTCCGTTCGCTTCGCCCGATCACACTTTTCACATCACATCTCGTCACCCATTCACCAGCTTACTTCCAAAATCAAGCGTGCGTAAAGAAGTCTTACTTCAAAACTTTAATAATAAAAACCGATGTAGGTAGATGTAACTTTATAACTTTGCGGATATTGCAATCAAAAAACCCAAGAATTTCGTGATTGAATTTTGTGATTTATGTTTTGATTTCTATAAATAATAATTAGACTAGAATTAGGTGTCTTATTTTAGTTGTTGTGTTTTTCCTTTTTGTCACTAAAGCGGACAACGCAGATGATAATGTTTTACTAATGTATACCTAAAAATTTATTAGCTATGTTGACCCTGTGAATGCGGAACCATTACCAAATCCATACGAATATTGTAAAACTAACAGAAAGTTTACGTTCTGTTCGAATTAAAAAAAAAATGTTTTTGTTTTTGCCTAGCCAATTTACCCAGGGAGACTAAAGACAATAAGTATATCATGATCCTGAGACGGGATAAAGTGAAAAAAATTATTTCCTTTTATATCATGGAGCCTGCCCAGCGTGGTGACTATGGGCAAAACACATGAGTTCGCGTCATAATGTCGGGCGCAAACTTGTGGAGGCCTATGTCCAACAGTGGACTGTGATAGGCTGAAGTGGTGGTGGTGGTGGTGGATATCATGGAGTAATAGATACGGAAATAGAAAATTTATTATTTGATATGTCTGCGGGTTGGCGGATATACCTATACCCAATTATGAGTAAAGATCGCTATCAGGTGTATGTGATAACAACAGAGACTGACAGCTTAACGTGCTCTCTGAGGCACGGTGGGGAGACCCAGAATGACAGACATCAGAACCGGAAAAAAATGTTTGTATATACAAATATCCATCCCAAGCGAGAATCGAACTCGCAAACCGCCGGTAAGAATATACTTCAGAGTGCTTGTTGTAAATTTTTGATTTTGATTAAGGTAAACTAACCGCTTGTCGCAATAGCTAAGAATATATGTAAGCTATTAAGTATATAAGCTTATATATAAGCTTATATATAAGCTTAACCTAAACTGAATGTCTGATATACCTATAGGTTCAATAGTCTTTAAATAGTTATCCGAAAATGATAAATAAGGATAACAAACAACATTTTTACGTTATTCATTTCAAGTCGTGTCAACGTTTTCCCTAAGTATTAATCAAACGATCTTGATCACGATTCAGCCTGTAATATCCCACTGTTGGGCATAGGCCTCTTCCCCATGTAGGGGAAGAATCGGAGCTTAATCCACCACGCTGCTCCAATGCGGGTTGGCGGATATATTCCCTACTATGAGTAACGATCGCTATCAGGTGTACATAATAACAACCGGGACCGACGGCTTAACGTGCTCTCCGAGGCACGGTGGGGAGACCCACAAGGACTGCACAAACACCCAGACCACGGCAACCATCTGTATGGCCAATACAAATGTTGTCGTGTGCGGGGATCAAACCTGCAACCGCCCGCGCAACAGCCCATCGCAATCCAGTGCTGTCAGCTGTGACCGCTGCGCCAACGCGGCGTCGCTAATTAATATAATATTAATCAAAATATTCAAATATCTTAAAAATATTATATTAAAAATAAATACTATTTTAAGTAACACATTATAGATGCCACATTGATTCTTCTATTTTTGAACAATATTTACAGACATATATTTGTATTTTCTATAGCTTATTTTTTTGATGTCCTTAAGTATCTCCCCACTCTACCTCGGAGAGCACGTTATAGTGTCGGTCAAGGTTATTATCATAGACACCCAATATTAATCATTACTCGTACTAGGAAATAAGTAGGTACATCTGCCAACACACAGTGGAGCAGCGAAGTACCTTCTCCTACATTGAGGAAGAGGCCTATGCCCAGCAGTGGGAAGTTAAAAGCTGAATCAATCATTTTTCTAATATGTAACATTTTCATATTGATAATTAATCTTATTGTTAGATTGAAGTTGTGTACATTGAAAGGAGTAATATAATAGAACAAATTATGAAATTACTGTTTTCAAGATGTGTGTACTTTTTTCAAGATGGCGCTTGAAGCTCCATAATTATGAATCTGTTAGCATGTTGTGATATTATGCTCAGAAAGTGATCCTAAACCTTATAGCGATCTTTACTAAAGAAACTCTTTTTTACTGGCCTAAAGATATAGATGCCGTTTTCCTTAAACATGTAATTATAGCTTAAATTTAGTTTTTAATTAAGTATAATACTTATTTAATTTATACGGTTGAAATTTTATGTAGGTAGTTATCTATTATTTAGTAAAAATCATATCAATCATTTTGTTTTCGTTCAAACATCTAAATTCATACAGGTTTAAAAGCAATCAGTTTGTTTGCCTCAAAGTTTATTGACTTTTTGTGATCTTCTTAATATTTGCCGAATGAACATAGCTAATTTCATATTTTTGATCTTTAACTATATAGATACCAAGGCTTCGCTTTTAACAATAATTAAAATTTTAATTTGTAACATGATGATTCGAAGGTGTCTTTGAAGCATATTTGATTAAAGTTATTTTG
The DNA here is from genome assembly GCA_905220545.2 of Melitaea athalia. Classification (NCBI taxonomy): domain Eukaryota; kingdom Metazoa; phylum Arthropoda; class Insecta; order Lepidoptera; family Nymphalidae; genus Melitaea; species Melitaea athalia. The sequence goes on along the minus strand of HG992189.1, from coordinate 19,589,172 downwards.
ATTTTTGATTTTAGTCAGTTTTGTAGTTTGAGTGTTAAATAGTAACAAAGGTTGCTCTTGTTCTCAATGTTTTAAGACAAATATTAATAATGAATATTTTTAATTATAGCGCACGAATTGTTCAACAGTCAGTTGTAGGGAATGCAATACCGGGATACCAGGATCCCGAAATACCGGAATCCCCCACTATTTTTGCGGGACCAGTCCCGCACATAAATCGAGCGGGATCCCGCGGGATTAGCGGGACTGCGCAACGGTAAACGCCATGTGTTGTTCGGCACGCGGAATCGCGCGAACTGATTCGGCTCATGATAAAAATCATGATGATTTACCTCTTGCTACAGCTGCCGCAATGATGCAAGTTGAAACTACGGAGTCTGAACCGATGTCTCTTCGAGATGAACTTGAACAAGCTCTATCGAGTTTTAAAACTGCTTGTCGCTCTCGTTATCTCATTTATGTCGATCTCATTTTATTATATCGTTTTATTAATCTCTCTTTGAATAATGTATTTTTGTTTCATTTTTGAACCGACTTCAAAAAAGGAGGAGGTTACTCAATTCGACCGTAGATATAATTATATATTTTTTTTTATGTAGGTTCGGGGGTAACTTCGTCGTTTATGAATCGATTTTGATTAAAAAAATTATTGGAAATGAGATATCCCTAGTTTGGTACCATGATAAGGAAACCAGAATCTGATGATGGATTCCCATAGAAATCGAGTAGGACATTCGAAAATCGTTATGACTACTAGTGCGTTTCTTAATTTTTTTGTCTACTTACGTTGTATTACTTGTCGATGTAATTGAAGTCGGTGTTTTTCGTTAACTAGCATACACAATTATTAGTTCTAGATGCATTTATGATACAGGAATTCTATCTTTCCCCAATGACTTTCAGAAACATGCGGGATCCCGCAAATACCAGGATCCCGCGGGACTGAGACGTCTCAGTCCCGCAAATACCTGGATTAAAATTTTGTTGCGGGATTGCATTCCCTAGTCAGTTGTATATTTTCATACTGTTTACATAAAATCTTTATCAATTCAATAAAATTATTTTGGCTAAATTTATCATGAATACTATGTTCGTGTTTTTATCGTTCCTATCACATGCATAGTTTCGCAAACCTTCTAATAATCTCGAGATCAGATAAATGAAAGATTTGAAGAATTCCTTTATTTATTTCATTATATCTTTGTTATTTTGGTAATATTTTATTTAGCAAAAATATATTTATAAAGGACATGTGCGTCTTATTTTTTTTTTCGTAAAATGGTCTAAGGTTTTTATGATTATTCAAATTTATACTCTGTGTATTTATTACCAATATAATAAAAAGAGAAGTTTTGGATTATGTCTGTTTGTAATGGAAAAACCCTCTTAAAGGTACGACAGTGTAGCAAATATCCTGCTCAAAATCCGAAGCAGCCCAACTGGGGTAGTACCTCAACCTTACACAGCTCAATAATACTGCTTTCAAGCAGTGTTGTATTCCTGTTGTTGAGTAAGGTGACCAGAGCTCCTGGGGGGAAGGGATTGGGTAGAGTCAGCAACGGGCTTGCGATGCTTTTGGTGTTGTAGGCGTCTGTAAGCTACGGTAATCGCTAACCGTCAAGTGAGCCGTACGCTTGTTTGTCGACCTACTTAAATAAAAAAAAAATCAAAAGCTACTGGATTGATTTTAGAAATTCTTTCCGAAGTTTTGTACGTTATGACTGAGTGATTTAGTCAATATTGTAAGTATTGTAACAGGTTAAAATGGAACAACCAAAGTGGGCAAAGCCACGGACGGAACACTAGTAGGTAAATTATACAACAAAATCAAGAACAACTCTTGGTTATGGTAAAAATGATTTACGAATTTTTTATTTAAATTTTTTTCCTTATAAAGAAATATTTTGATAATGACCTTTTAGTCCAGACACATTAAATATTATTAAGGAAATATTTTCAACAGGAAAATCTAAACAGCTTTTCAACAGGAAAATATTGCAACTAATATTCTTTGATCGCATATTTTATTTTCAGGGTTCCGTACCAATTACAGAGTGAATAAAATCCTTGGGCACTCCCCTCTACTTTTTCTATTTACTAATTTTAAGTATTTATTTTAAACTAGCTGACTGCTGAGTGCTGACCCCGCAAACGTTGTTTTGCCGTATATCTAATTAACCCCCGCAACCCCCTCTTGTGCATTGGCGGATCCAGGGGGGGGGTCACGGGGGTCATGACCCCCCCCCTGGGCTGTGTCCAGTACCTAGGTGGACCACTAATTAAAATTGTTAAACAAGATTTTTGTCACAATAATATAGGTATTTTTAAGTACATTACCTACATAGATTAATAAAATACCTACTTTTTACCTGTATGACCTGTATCTATCATTATAAAATTTGAATTATAACTTCTTTTTACTTGACCACGACTTTGTGACCCCCCCCTGGCGCCTTGACTATGACTGTGACCCCCCCCTGGCGCCAAAGCTGGATCCGCCCTTGCTCTTGTGGGTGGAATTTCGTAAAATCCGTTCTTAGCTGACCTCTAATCACTCTCGTCAAGCACACACCAAGTCAAGCGTGCGCCGTGCGTAAAGAAGTTTTACTTCAAAAAACAAAATAGGTACTACAAAAGATTGGCACCCAATTGAATAAATATAAAAATATGTTTCACTGTTCTTCCGTATATGATAAGTCTATATACGTGCAGTAATGTTAAGATTACTGCGGTGATGACAATTAACAACAAAAATATATTAAAATATTAAAGGATAGATAACCGTGTGTTTATGTTATAGTTGTAAAAAAAAATGTAAAGGAGACATTAAACAGGTTTGTTATTTCATTTTTAAAAGAAGGACAAACTTGAAATATTTCTTTTAAAATATTTACAAAAGTGATCATCCGTGCGATAAACTTATTACCTACTAGTGATTTTTCGATAATTTTCGAAGAAGTACAAATAAGATTTATTTCCCACTCGCACTTGGCAAGTTTTTTATTTATATTTTTTAACTATATTTTTTATTTTTTGTGTTCTAATTTAATATACTTATGTGTTCTATTTAATCTATACTAATATATAAAGCTGAAGAGTTTGTTTGTTTGGTTGTTTGTTTTTTTGTTTGTTTGTTTGTTTGTTTGAACGCGGTAATCTCTGGAACTACTGGGCCGATTTGAAAAATTCTTTCACTGTTATATAGCCCATTTATTGAGGAAGGCTATAGGCTATGTATCATCACGCTAAGACCAATAGGAGCGGAGTCCACGCCGACGAAGTCGCGCGCAGAAGCTAGTATACTTATAAGTTTAATACGTTCATAATTTAACTCTCGTGTTATTCAAAAAATAATTGTATTTGCTTGCAATTGAAAAAAAAACTGGTTTTATTTACACCGACAAGACAAGAGACAGACAACATATATTCAATTAAATACATTGATTGATGGGTTTAATAATTAAATACATAACATTAGGGATGACTTAAAAAGTACTTGTCAGATCTCAATTAAATTTAAAGTAACCCCAGGATATTCAGCTTTCGAATAAAAAAAGAATCACAGAGACCCAGTAAAAAGTTATGAGGTTATACAGGTGACGCCGCGTTGTTGGCGCAGCGGTCACAGCACTGGTTTGTGGCTGTTGCGCTAGCGGTTGCGGGTTCGATCCCCGCACATGACAAACATTTGTATTGGCCATAAAGATGTTTGCCGTGGTCTGGGTGTTTCTGGTCCTTGTGGGTCTCCCCACCGTGCCTCGGAGAGCACGTTAAGCCGTCGGTCCCGGTTGTTATCATGTACACCTGATAGCGATCGTTTCTCATAGTAGGGAATATATCCGCCAACCCGCATTGAAGCAGCGTGGTGGATTAAGCTCTGATCCTTCTCCTACGTGGGGAAAGAGGCCTATGCCCAGCTGTGGGATATTACAGGCTGAAGCGTTAATACAGGGTAGTGTAGGTAGACGTAGATAGCCCTTTTAATTCCGTTAATTATAATAAAAAACTGTCACACAATATCTTCAATTTTTGTGCATTTTGAAAGATTTTTAAGCTAGTCGCAAATTACGCTAATAAAGTTAAAAGGACGGACGTTCAAACTAAAATTAAAATTATGTGGATTTCCACATTTGTTCATGATCTCAAGGCCAAGGTGATGCAAAGAAGTAATTTATACCTTTACAAATATTGTGAGACGAAATGTTTTGTTCAATAAAATCGAAAAGTATATTATTTTATTTTTATGTTAATCTGGTAATCCCTGAGATTTTCTGTTATGATTCTCTCCTCATTTCTCCTCCTACATTTTGATCGCCCTATACTTACCAATACTTATAATTATGTGCTTATATCGTATTAAAATTTCTTTTCCACTCAAATTCAATTACATTTTTAGGGTTTCGTACCCCAAAAGGAAAAAACGGAACACTTATATGATCACTTTGTTGTCCGTCTGTCTGTCAAGACGCAAGGGAATCAAAACCTACGGGAATCAAAACCTACGGGCTACTTCCCGTGAACTTAGAATCTTGAAATTTGGTACGAAGCAACGTCTTATAAGTACAGATAAAGGAAAAATTGCGAAAAGGATAAATTTTTAGTTATATCATATAATAAAAAGATTTTTAATAATTTTCGTACGGAACCCTCGGTGCGCGAGTCCGACTCGCACTTGGCCGGTTCTTTAAAACTTTTAGTCGATGACACTTGATGTGAATATATTATATAGTTTGTCTAATAGCAATTCAAAATCTCAATTAAATCACTTAATCGTAGTTTTATATTCGCGTAATTGACCTAAGTAGCAATTGACTTTAAATTTTTTGTCTCTATTACTTATAGTCCGTAAATTTTTTGCACTTGACTACTATCAAGATAATTTTCCGTAAGTAGCTTCATTTTGATGAGACGCCCAAAAATTTCCTCTACGAAAACTCTCGATTGTGGTAGGTAATAGGGGTAGCAGGAATAAAGCAGCAGTGAGCGTAGGACCGGGATAACGTACCACGCAATTTGTAGGAAAATATTACTATCAAATTATATAAATATAAACTAACTAAAAGAAAAAATTAAAAAAAAAATTAAAATATAATAATTTTTGATGACCTCAATTCCTTCCAACATGTAGGTATCGATAACGAGGTCATCAAAAATAATTACTAACCAGCTGATTTTTTAAACAACTACACGCACCACAATAGAATATACGATTGGCGATCATCTAAACTTTTTTTTTTTTTTATTATTATAAATGTTGAACAAAATCTTATCTAATTTTACTTGAGTCAGACAAACTAAATCAGAGAATATTTTTCTTATATTTCATTGAACACGCTTATCTCAGTAGATATTATACTGATGTGATTTGAAAAATTCTTCATCCATTAGGTAAGGATAAAAACCCAGTCGCCCAGAGGTCGAAATTCGAACATAATTAAAAATTTAAATTAAAGAGAACCAAAAAAATTATGTAAATAAAGAACCTTTTTTAAATTTTATCAATTTGACTACAGACTTACAATCAACAAAAGAGTATAAATATGCGCGTGTGTGTCAAATAAGTATATGGTAGTGTGTGTTATGTTTTTTTATTGACTTAATATATTTTTATGCATAATTTAAATAAAAAATATTAGCATTCTGCACTCTTTCTCTATATATACTATAAAACAAAATTTTAGACTCCTCCGTCCGTGCAATTTTCGTAAAAAAGGTAAAGGTTTTTATTTCGTACAAAGATTGTTTGGAATATATCGCTACTTACTGATAAGACCTCCTTCTTAGTATTTGTGTAATGTTAAAATTATTTCTGTATTTTTATAAATAGTATAAAACGAATTTTGTTCCATCTGTTCAACATGCGAGCTTTAAATTAAGTGATATTTTTAAAATGTATAGTTATGCTGAAATGAAATTTTTCGGCGTGACAGAGGACAATAATTAAAAAAAAAACATAAACACTAAAACAACTCCAACAATTTTAATAATGCATTCAGGTTTAAAGATATAACAAAAAATATATTTGAAACAAGTCTCAGGCTTCGATACATAGAATGAGGATATTTCCAAAAAAATAAACCAGGAAAACCTGGGGGAAATTTAGTATCATAATTAATGATTATTACCCAAATTCCGCTGGGCCGGAAAATATGAACGGCAAAAAGATGAGACGAAGGAGGCAAAAAAAATAATGAGACGAATGAGGCAAATTTAAACCCGGCTCGTCGCGGAAGGCGCGGTCGGCGACGCAGGGCTTACATGGCCAACCTGCCGCCGTAACGTCGGACCAGCGGGCGATAGACCGGAGGATCTATCGTCCGTATTGAATGGTCCCGAGGAGGAGGGAGGCAACCTTAGTGTTCGAGGGAGCCTCTCGGAGGTCACTTATGATGACGGGCCCTATTTGGGCAACGCCGGCGGGATCGCGGAAGCGCTTAGCGCCCCCGTAATTCCACCCCAGGCGAGTGAAGGAACACCCCAGAGGTTTTAGTCCGTGCGAATCGGACATACCCACCAGCTCCCCCGGGCTGGAGGCATCCGTCAGGGATTTCCTCTGGGTTAACAAAACAAAAAAAAAATTTAAACTTTGATAAAGATTTCCATATATTATCTACATGGCACATTTAATATGAATTACATCAATAGTTTTAGCTATTTTTTTATGTTTAAAATTACATATATTTTATTTTCCTACATGGGGAATGATCGTTCTCCTACATGAGGAAAGAGGCCTATGCCCAGCAGTGGAATATTAAAGGCTGAAGCGTAAGCTTAGCGTAGTATTTTATTTTTATTTTTAACCGACTTCCAAAAAAGGAGGAGGTTCTCAATTCGACAGGTATGTTTTTTTTATGTATGTTAGCTCAGAACTTTTGACTGGGTGGACCGATTTCGATCAATTTTGTTTTAATTGAAAGGTGTTGCGTGTCATGTGGTCCCATTTTAATTTACTTAATTGAGATCTGACAAGTACTTTTAGAGTTATATCTAATAATGCGTATTTACGTGACTACTTTTTCGTCAACCTACGTTATATTATACCGCATAACTTTTTACTCGGTGTACCGATTTCGATGATTCTTCACGATCACGATTCAGCCTGTAATATCCCACTGTTGGGCATAGGCCTCTTCCCCATGTAGGAGAAGGATCGGAGCTTAATCCACCACGCTGCTCCAATGCGGGTTGGCGGATTCTTACTTTACTACTCTTTATTGATTCTTACTTTAATCGAAAGCTAATACTTGTCTTGTAGTCTTGTTTAAATTAGATCGAAAACTGATTACAACTTTTTGAATAATCTTGAACAGCGCGTATTTACTTGACTATTTTTTCGTCTTATTACGTTGTATTACTTGTCGATGTAATTGAAGTCGGTTTTTTTTCGTTTGCGAGCAAACACAATTATATTTTATTAGGACAGCTTACAGCTTATTATATAACTACTACTAATGCATAATAGAAATAAAAAAAGCTAATAACAAGCTAGGCAAGCAAGGCCTACTCTAGGGCCGGGGCGAGGTGGCGACTGCTAGCGCCACCCCATCTCGCCCCACCCAGGCGGACGACGGCTCACGGTCACGGGTAAATATTTGAAAATGTGCAAATCGCGCGGCGGTTGATAAAGAACGAATACAGCGTTTTTATTTTTTACTTTTGTGAATTATTTCTTATGTAAAAAAGTATCCCAAATATGGTGCGATAACTAAAAATCTTATTTATAAATTAAGTTAAGAGATATTACAAATCAAAGTGCCAAAATCTAATTACCATCCGTGTCCCATTTTCCATTTTCAATCAATAATTATCCTAAAAGTGTTAAATCCTTCTTGAAGATTACACTTTTGGTTAAATATTCATAAACTTAAGTTGTCAATGAACACATAAAATCATGCTATAACACGCAAAGAACATAACTTATTAAAAATAAGATCAGTTAAAAAATGTCCATCGATAACCTACTAATTACCATTTCAAAATATTTTGTAATGATTTTTCATATAAAAACTGGAATATTCCAATCCAAAAGTTCACAGCCGTGCGGGCGCCAGTCAGGGCTTGGACACCGAGTGCAGTGGTAGTGTCAAAGACCAGTCTTTTTGGCGCTAATTTTGATTATCTCGTCCTCGTAGTGTTTTTGTCAAAAACATTTCTAATCACAATTTATTGTTTTTTAGGTAAGTGATCAATTACATATTTTTGATGACGTGTTTTATGTAGTCCTTTTAGTGACCCCTTTTGGATTTTGAGAATAGAATTAAAATTTTCTAACAAAAGAATGATTTATTTAAGAAAATAGTTGAAATACTACTTACCATCTGTCTCATTACTGGTATTTGCCGTTCGAATAAGCGAATGGTAATTAGTTTTTTTAGAAATGGTAATTATGTTAAAATCTATTATGATCTGGTATTATGTTAATTCTCGCCCTCAGATCCGAGAAGAGGTCGAGAAATTTTATGGACAGTTGTACTCGTCCAGCGCACGCAAGCCCGAGCCATGGGACACCAAAGATCTACGTGCACCATTGTTATGTCACAATTCGGAGGACATCCCGGACATCGAAGTAGATATGAGATTAGTGCGGCGCTCAGACAGCTTAAAAATGGGAGCTTTAAAGCTGTTATCCACCGAGGTACCACGCCGGAGGCGTGGTCCAGGAGTGTGGTGGTACTGTTCTTTAAGAGAGGCGATAAGTTTCTGTTAAAGAATTACAGGCCGATCTCACTTCTGAGCCACGTCTATAAGCTTTTTTCGAGGGTCGTTACGAATCGTCTCGCCAGAAGACTCGACAAATTTCAACCACCGGAGCAGGTTGGGTTTCGAAATGGCTACAGCACCGTAGACCACATCCATACTGTTTGGCAGACTATTCAAAAGACAGAAGAATATATTATAATCAGATGCTGTGTATGGCATTTGTGGACTACGAGAAAGCCTTCGACTCTGACCAATTTTCCTCCCGCGTGGTGTAAGACAGGGTGATGTCATATCACCGAAACTGTTTACCACTGCGCTGGAGGATGTCTTTATGACCTTGGATTGGGGGGAACGAGGCATCAACGTCAACGGCGAATACATCTCTCACCTTCGTTTTGCCGACGATATCGTCATCTTTGCGGAGACATTGGATGAACTAGGCTAAATGTTGGCTGGCCTAAACGATTCCTCTGGACGAGTCGGTCTCGGTATGAACTTGGACAAAACGAAAGCTATGTTTAACAACCAAGTCATACCGAGACCGATATCGGTAGATGGTACCCTTCTCGAAGTTGTCCAGGACTATATTTACCTAAGCCATACCATCCAAATAGGCTGCAACAACTTCGAGAAGGAGGCCGATAGGAGGATTCAGTTGGGCTGGGCAGTGTTTGGCAGGCTTCGTCAAGTCTTCACTTCGACGATTCTGCAATGCTTGAAAACAAAAGTCTTCGAACAGTGCGTCCTGCCTGTTTTAACATACGGAGCCGAGACGTGGACACTGACGAAGGGACTGGTCCACAAGTTTAAAGTCGCTCAACGTGCAATGGAATGGGCTATACTTGGGGTTTCTCTCAAAGATAGAATTAGAAATGAGGCTATCCGCGAGAGAACGAAAGTAACCGCATAGCCCACAGAATTAACAAGTTGAATTGGCAGTGGGGTGGTCACTTGTGTCGCAGGACCGATGGCCGTTGGAGCAGACGTGTCCTGGAGTGGAGACCGCGTCTTGGCAAACGCAGTGTGGGACGTCCTCCGGCCCGTTGGACCGACGATCTACGATGAGGATTGCGGAAAACCGGGATGTCTGGCGCGAACTTGGGGAGGCCTATGTCGAATGGTGTACTGCAATAGGCTGATGTGATGATGTTGTGATGACTGAGGTATGATATAATATGGTACAACGTTTCTAATGCTTTAATAATTACTATAGTAATAATATTGATCTCAAACTTTAACTTTAAGACCGTTCAAAAATTGTTTTTGTGTTCAATGAGAAGAGTTTTATTTGTTTTCCACTTTATTGTGCTAGACACTGATTTTATTATTTCTTATAAAAATATTTACAATTCTATTGGAAAATGTTTTTTATTTTTATTTTATGTTTTTAAGGCATGTTGCCTACGTTTTTCTAATGATTGTTTAGTAACTGATTTTCATAATTGTTATTATAGAAAAGAAACTTTAATTTTTGGTTTAGTAACTGTTTTTCATTTCAATAAAGCTTTTGTATCTTAATATCAACTCTTTTTATTTTTTTTCATAATTACCATTCGAAAACTACTCATTACACTGTAAGTGACCTAATTACCAGTTATCCATATTTATCACTACCGTTCGTATGAATTTTGAATTGTCTATTATACAAAAAGTATATATTTTAGGACATGCCCTTCGATACTATTTTAAAAAGAAAGTCCCTGAGATTACAAAAATCATATAAAGAATCATTTTCATCACATTTTTTTCTTAATCTCCATAACTATGCCAATATGCACATTTTCAAATATTTACCCTCACACGTGGTGGTTTATAGTCAGTAGGAGTCTGACATAACCCTCTGGTGCCCCCGGGCCGGAGGGTATCCATGATGGATTTGCTCCACGTAAAAAAAGGGACTTCACAATTATTTATTTATTGATTTATATATTTAGTAGAACCGAGGATTTAATAGAAAGGTTATGTCTACCGAGACATTAGGATCTAGTGTTAATTAAATATTGTGACTAAGTTAAGGTTTACACACGTAACACTGGATACATTACCTAAGTTTGTATTGGACCTAATGTTAAGATGTGAATTTTTTTTAATTGATTGATATTTTTGTGAATGGTTTCTTTCGACTTTCGTAAGTTCGTGTTGAAATAAATATTTTAATTTCATTTCATTTAATTCATTACATCATCAAAAACTTCCGAATTCATATTATGTGTACCTATGTTTGGATGGAAAAAATCAACAAACCTGCAGTTTCCCCATCTCGAACATATCATTGCAGAAGTAACACTGGCTATCGTTAGCCCTGGCTCCATCTCCACTCGCTTCCACGCTCTTCAAGCTCATTTTATTACCAATTTTAACAAACACACATCAGCACCGAGGTAGAAACGCAATGAAGTCACTGACACATCTTCAAACACTACACACTGATAGAACATACAGTAAAAAAATTGAATATTACTAAAGATTTTAAAGCTAAATTCGACTGCAAGTTTTCGTTTTCGTTCTAACAGTATCCCAAGTCACGAAAGAATTCTTTAAATAATCATTTAATCCAGATAAAAGGATATAAAATGGTTTTGAAGCAATTGTCTCGTTGTCACTGGCAATGTGGTGCGACGCCCATCCATTCGATAATGAGTCAGTCCTTATCACAGACACCTGATATGATACGCCGTGATAACGTTTCAGTACGCAGTACACTCTTTTATTGTTTGTAGGTCAAGGCTTCCATGGTAAATATTTGGGGAATTATGTGAATTACATTTTTCAAGATTACGTATGGTGTAATTTGATGTTATGGTAAACGCAAATAACTGCCACTTTGTGTATGTCATTTTTTATATGTATATTATTTTATAATCGAGATGACTCAAATTCCTAACTAATATTAGTACCTACTATAACTCAAATTCCATTAACACAGAATTTCGTGACTAAAGTACCTATGCTTTAAATGCATTTTTGTATCGCTTCAGCCTTTCGCAGTCTACTTCAGGACATATGATTCCCAAGCTCGCATCAAACATGCCGGTTTTCCGCAACCCAACCTTACGTAGATCGTCGTCGGTCCAACGGATCGGAAGACGTCCCACACTGCGTTCGCCAACAATCGGTCTCCATTTCACGACAACTGCTCCAACGCCCGTCAATCCTGCGACACACATGACCATCCCACTACCAATTCTTATACTATTCTTTAATATTACTTAAGTAATGATTGTGAAGGTACCACCGATTTGAACTCAAGATTATTACTCTTAGATCAATCATGGCGTGATTTATTAAAGCCAGAAAACGAAAAGAAAAGAGAAGAGAGAATATAGAGAAAGTAGTAAACTACTTCTGTATGTATCGCTGAAGTTACCGTCTTTAAACAAACATACAATTTATTATTTTAATATAGATACATTTAAGTCTACGACGTGTTGACGCAACGGACACAGCACTGGTTTGTGGCAGTTGCGCTGACGGTTGCGGGTTCGATCCCCGCACATGATAAACATTTGTATTGGCCATACAGATGTTTGCTGTGGTCTGGGTGTTTGTGCAGTCCATTTAGGTCTCCCCACCGTGCCTCGGAGAGCACATTAAGCTGTCAGTCCCGGTTTTATCATGTACACCTGATAGCGATCGTTACTTGTAGTAGATAATATATCCGCCAACCCGCATTGGAGCGGCGGCGTGGTGGATTAAGCTTCGATCCTTCTACAGCTGACAGTCTCGGTTGTTATCACATAGGTACACCTGATCGCCGTCGTTACTCATAGTTGAGTATAGGTATATTCGCCAACCCGCACAAATTTACGTCTCAGATAATAAATTTTCTATTTTCGTAATTATTACGCCATGATATAACAAGGAAATATATTTTTTTTATAATAAAAAATTGGAACTACGCAAAAAAAATTAAAATGTCGGAAAATGTAATAATTATTTATGCTTCGCGTTTGATAGTTCGAGACAGGACAGCGACTGTCGGGTCGGGTAGCTAAAAATAATAATAATATCACAATAACCCAAACATAAATAAAAATAAATTCAAATTCAAAGAGAATATAATTTTTATTCATTTTAAATGCGTATATGGTTATTTATGGCGACTGGGAAGCCATTGGTATATAATTTTTCCTTATATAAAAGGTTATACATACGTCATACAAATTTTTAATCTGTTAGATAGATCTCAAAATATGCGCAGCAAATATATAAATTATTTATCTGTGTGTACATCAATAATGCCTCTTCATTATATTATTTATTTCGTTACAAAATAAGATTAGTTTCTTATTTCTACTCTATAACTACCTATCTATTAGGTGTAATAATTTTGATGACTTTTGAAGTGAAACTTCTTTAGAATCGTTGTGATTTCAAACCGGAAGGCAACGACAGGGAAGACCGAGCCGCGCTGCACGCCGCTAATTTTAATTTTTTTTTTTTTTTTTAATTAGTTTGCCAAAGGAGTTTCACTTCTATCGTGTGTGAATCGCATACACACCTTTTTTTATTGAAAGCTGCCATGTGTTCCTATTATATATTATATCAAAGTCGGTTTTTTAAAGAAAAAAAAAAACAAAAAATACATATAGACAATATCATTACTAAAGTAAAAATGTGGTGCCGCTGTCACGTTTTTACCATCGCACCCTTCGCCGAAGGACTAAGTTTCATCCACACCACTAGGATGCATGGCTTGCAACCATTGTGAGCTTCGCGCGCGTTCTTTCCGCGTACATGCAAACTTTGGAGTAACCTTCCTTTTGAGGTTTTCCCTGAGCGCTATAATTTGGGGGTTTTCAAGCGTCAAGAGTACAGACATATTTGCCTAAAGGTGGACAACGCACCCGCTACTCCTCTTAAGTTGCAGAGATTTCTGAAAAATTAAAACGCAAATCTCACTTTCCGTAACGCTTTCGTCACGCATTCACCAGCTTACTTCCCAAGTCAAGCGTACGTATATGATCCTATATGTATATCCACCTCCTCCCTCACAATGAGGATAATAATAATATGATATGTAAGTTTTACAGTGGACCCCCGGTAATCCGGCCCCCGGCTAATCCGGCCCCCGGGCCCCGGCTAATCCGGCACCCCCTGTAATCCGACATGGTCTGTTTGAATATTTTGCTAATGCATGATTGAACGAGTTATAACTTGTACGCACTAGTAGGTACTATTGTGCTTGACGCGTAGGGTATTCATTTGTTTGTACACAATTATTTCCTAATGTAAAGTTATTGCATATTTTTTGTAAGTTCTATAGCATTAATGACGTTAGTTTTATAATAAAACGTATCTAAGCTCTCTATTGAGTTGTTTAATTTACTAAAGACATACATAATGAAGTATCATTTTTACTCCTAAATACATATATAATCCTATCATTGAACCTGTATTTTGTCGGATTACAAGGTACTCTTTTAAAAAAATTCCGGACTATAGGGCGTCTTAGGCAGGGTACTCTATAATCCGACAAATTCGGTAATCCGACACTGCCCTGCAAAACGTTTGTCCGATTACCGCGGGTCCACTGTACTTCAATAACTTAAGTTTACATTTCCTTCCGATCGAACAGGAGACAGAGCATAATTATGACATTTTACCAAAGGATGCAGTATAAAATTTTATTACAACAACTGCATATTTACAATTCAACTGGCTCAACTTAATATAGGTAAGGCTTAGCGCTCCCACACACGAACGGCACGTTGCCAACGGCAGAGGTCGACGGCAGCCGTCGACTGCCGTCGAGTGCCGTCAGCGGCAGTCGACTGCAGCCATCGACTGCCGTCGAGCGCCGTCAGCGGCAGCCGTCGACTGCCGTCGAGCGCCGTTGGCGGCGCGCCGTCGTCTGCAGTCATCTGCCGTTGAGAACATGCCGCACAGTCATCGCTCTCGTAGTAATTAAGGAGCCAGTTACAAAATGAATTCCGAAGAATAAACACTGTTATTGTTTTTACTTCGTCGCCGCCGAGAAAAACGAAAAATAAAAACACGTTCAGTGTGGGTTCAAGAAATACTAATCAATAGAGATCAAGATGGGCATTTTTTTTACAGTCTATTCACTTTTACGAAGAAACGAGCAAAAGTTTTTTAATTATTTTCAGTGGTCCATTGCTTCTTTTGATGAGCTGACGGCTATTATATTTCCTCTTTATAATATAAGCATACTAGCGACCCGCTCCGGCTTCGCACGGGTGCAATGCTGATACTAAATATAAAATCTCTATATATATAAAAATGAATAGCTGAATATATTGCTAAGCGCAAATCTCGAGATCGGCTGAACCGATTTCGCTAATTCTTTTTTTATAATATTCTTTGAAGTACGAGGATGGTTCTTACGGAGAGAAAAATTTAAAAAATTGCTTGAAAAAGTCTAAAAACAACACTTTTCTATATTCCTATACAAAAAATTCGTAATAATACTTAAAAGTCAATTTGAACTTTAATACCACACCATAAGGTTTAAGTGTTAGTAGAGGGGTTCCGGGAAGGATAAGTATTAAAAAAAAATAAAAATTAAAGAATCGACTGTTAGGCAGTACGAAGTTCGCCGGGTCAGCTAGTATAAAATAAATATTTGCAATAATAAGCGCAAAAAATGTGTTTATTTACGATATCACATTAGAAAACTTTAAAACTATCAGTGTTCCTCTACTGTATTATGCATGTATTATACATATAAACCTTCCTCTAGAATCACTCTACTTATTAAAGAAAACCGCATCAAAATCCGTTGCGTAGTTTTAAAGATCTAAGCATATTTATACAGACAGACGGACAGCGGGAAGAGACTTTGTTTTATAATATGTAGTGAAATATAAATAATAAAAAGATATAAGTAATTTAGATTATTTTTTTAACGAGATCAACATCATTTATCACCATTTTAAGTTGAAACAAAATACAATTACTACCTATAGGAACAATAATACATATTAATTATGAGTTACTTCTATTTTAATAACAATGGTTAAAAAAATCAAAATCAACTTTTAATAAACTGACCATTTTTTTAAAACATGTTTTTTTACTAGCTCAGTATTTTAATTTTTTTTTTAATTTTTATAATTATTAATTCAATCTTGGCGAGATATTGAACTTTTTAAAATAGCCGTTAGCTCAT
Source organism: Melitaea athalia (assembly GCA_905220545.2). NCBI lineage: Eukaryota > Metazoa > Arthropoda > Insecta > Lepidoptera > Nymphalidae > Melitaea > Melitaea athalia. Next base: position 19,573,340 of record HG992189.1, on the reverse strand, counting down.
CAAAAGAAGCACATCCGAAAATAATTAAAAAACTTTTGCTCGTTTCTTCGTAAAAGTGGATAGAGTGTAAAAAAATTCCCATCTTGATCTCTATTGATGAGTATTTCTTGAACCCACACTGAACGTTTTTTTATTTTTCGTTTTTCTCGGCGGCGACGAAGTAACAAAATAAACTAAAAAATGTTTTATGTTATTCGGTTTTATTGCAATAAAAATGATGTATTTAGGTTATGGACTAAAAACTAAAAAATAATTCGGTAAGTCCTAGCTACCAGATCGCACCAATCTTCTCATCAATCTGGGGTATTGATCAGACAAATATAAAATCGTTGGGCGTATCCAGAGCGCGTATATTACAGAGTAAACATTATGATAGAAATTTCACGTGCCCATCGTTTCAAGTTTTTAGTTTCGTCGAGTAGTTTTTAGATTAGTAATAAATATACCTACACAGTCTAATAAACTGTATTCTACCAATCAAGCCCTTTCATTTGATTTCCATATTGAGGTATTAGTAGAAAATATGTAATCCACCATTTTGAGGCGGCAGCCATCTTAGATTTTTCATAGTCAGCCCTATTCTACCAATCGAGCCTTTTCATTCTATAGTCGATACCCATATTGAGGAATTTGTGGAAAATATGTAATCCGCCATTTTGTAGCGGCGGCCATCTTGGATTTTTCGTAGTGAGCTCTATTCTACCAATCGAGCCCTTTCATTCGATACCCATATTGAGGAATTTGTGGAAAATATGTAATACGCCATTTTGTAGCGGCGGCCATCTTGGATTTTTCATAGTGGGCTCTATTCTACCAATCAAGCCCTTTCATTTGATACTCATATTGAGGTATTTGTTGAAAATGTGAAATCCGCCATTTTGTGGCGGCGGCCATCTTGGATTTTTCATAGTGAGCTGTATTCTACCAACCAAGCCTTTTCATTTGATACCAATATTGAGGTTGTTGTGAAGTTATGTGATCCGCCATTTTGTATTGGCGGCCATATTGGATTTAGAACCATAAGAAATATACTATGTTGTATTTTCATCAAGATTAAGAATGTGTACCAAATATCAGATCAATCTGTCATGAGGAAGGGGGTAAAATTCCAATTACTAAATTTGACCCAAACACACAAATAAACAAAAAAATAAATAAATACCAAGCTGGTCAAGCTAAATAAAACCGTTTAAAAACAATAACAGTATTTCTTCTTCTTCTAAACTTTTGCTCGTTTCTTCGTAAAAGTGAATAGACTGTAAAAAAAATGCCCATCTTGATCTCTATTGATTAGTATTTCTTGAACCCACACTGAACGTGTTTTTATTTTTCGTTTTTCTCGGCGGCGACGAAGTAAAAACAATAACAGTGTTTCTTCTTCGGAATTCATTTTGCAACTGGCTCCTTTACTAAGAGAGCCGACGTGTGAGCGGCATGTTCTCAACGGCAGCGGACTGCAGCCGACGGCGCGCCGCCAACGGCGCTCGACGGCAGTCGACGGCTGCCGCTGACGGCGCTCGACAGCAGTCGACGGCTGCCGCTGACGGCGCTCGACGGCAGTCGACGGCTGCCGTCGACCTCTGCCGTTGGCAACGTGCCGTTCGTGTGTAAGAGCACTTAGGTAAGGTATCATAAGGTGCGGGTTAGGTATCATAAATTGCGTGCGGTTCGTACATTAATTTGAAGACCTGGAAAACAGTTTTTTTTTTTCAAATAATTATTTCCCGTTCCTACTCCTAAGTCTAAGTGCCATTTATTTACAAGCTTTTATTTGACATGCAATTTAATGTATGTTTGTTCAATAACAACGCGCGGTTGCAGCGCGACAGCAGCGCGGCGGCAGCGCGGCAACCTCGCGTTGTTATTTACATAGATTTACAAAGTCGCGCGGCAACAGCGCTGCGGCCGCGCTGCCGCCGCGCGACAAATTTGAAGGCGCCCTTAGTAAATCATAGGTAGGATGCGTTCGGAAATATTATTAATTAGTACAGTAGAAATAGGCACAGTCGTCGATATAATGGCCGTAGTACTCGTATATGCCTTGTAAATACCTTCTGATAAGATTACTGATTTGTGAAAAAAGTGTAATGTGGCCGACAAAATTGGTTTGAGAATAAATGCGTGAGAGAAATTGTCGGTCCTTCGGGGCCCCCTGAGAATGGGGGCCCTGGGCACGGGCCCCGTGTGCCCTTATGGTGAAGACGGTATTGCGTGTGTGTATATGTAGGAATGAGGGTCAGTCACACTGGTTAACAACAATGTAAGTAACACAGGACAGTTATTAGTTAACGGGGTGGGGGGGGCGAACTTCTTAGGATTCGATGGATTCACCGTGCAGGTGCCGGGTCCATCATGTGGATGATGGACCATGGAGAAGCTCAGAGCATCTATATTCTACGAGTATAGCAATTCTATTGTTTTGTTGCTTTTGTAATGATTTCGACGATCAAGGCTACACATACACACGTTTTTAGAAAGCTTAATAGAAGAACAACATTAAATTTAAATGAAAATGTAGGGGTGTGCGATTTCTACGCTCTCCAGTAAAGTTAGAAGATTTATTTATTCATTTATTTACCTATCCATTCCGATATGCCCTGCAAGCGCCGGTTAAAAATTGCGTGCGTACCTACTTACAAAGTACACTTGGACTTGTCAGAAGTGAAATTTCTTTATTCAAAAAAACTAATTAAAAAAAAAAAAACAAATTATACATACAAAAAAAAACTAATTAAAAAAACAACAATAAGCCAACGTCACGCGGTGTTCCCAGGCAGTCATCCATCCAAGTACTGACCGTCATGCTCATGACGCTGACGCGTTACCGGTCGCTCGAATTTTACCCCTCATTCGCCTAAAGAAGTTTCACTTCAATAAATTTTAGATATTGAAGTAAAACTTCTTTACGCACGCTTGACTTGGGGAGTAAGCTGGTGAATGCGTGACGAGAGCGTTACGAAAAGTGTGATCGGTCGAGGCGAACGGAGAAAGAAAGAGAGGTGCGAGCACACATTTTCTTTCTCTCTTTCCCTCATAGCCAGTTACGTTTCGTATATCTAAGACACTGCAGGCCTATTATGCAGAAGTTTTACTTCAGTCGTGGTCTAAACTCTAGCATGTAATGATACTTATATTGTATATACTTAGATATCCTTATCATCACGGCAGCAATTGTAACTATACCTATGGAATGATAACTATTCACCATATTTATGATAATCTTAGTCACGTCACCATTTTGTAATGATATACTATATGGATGACCTAAGACCCATTATCATATCCTGGTCACGGCACCATTTGTAATGATCCCCTATGGTCAACCCAATGACTAATCATCATATAGTTATGATAATCCTGGTCACGGCACCAATTTGTAATGATCTTTGTACCGATACTATACTATATTATACTATGGGGTGTGCTGAAAAAGACCCCAACATATATTTTATAACATCCTGGTCACGAAGACCAATTTGTAACACTATCATGGTAGTGGCGTTACAAACTAATATTAAGCTTAAGAGGACATAAAATGTCTTTGGCCTTATAATTGTGATCGTCTAGTATAAAGGAAGGACTCTACGTTGTGTTTGATTTTTGTTTCAGAGTAACTTCAGTTCTTTCTATGGTATGCCGAAGGAAAGACATAGTATATGTTATTAGAAGCCTTGATTTCTATATAATCTCTAACTAACATCCTACCTAGCCATTAATTTAAAATAAAATCTCTGCACAATGACATTAAATTACTGAATTTAATTTATCCTAAAATTTAATTGAAAGATATTTTCACTTACCAGTGATATAAATACTATAGATAACTAACTCCTGGAATACTATTAAAAGGAAAGAAAGATATTAAACTTTATAACACCTTATTAGTAAATTAATTAGGAATTAATAAAATTTAGTAAATTAGAACCGTTAAGAATAAATAGTAATAGACTTATTTATTTAGAAATAACTATCACCTATTGTTTAACTAAATATCTGACGTCTCCTTAAGAATGTGTAAATTATAATTGCTAATATTTTTAGTGAATCTAGATAGCTAAAATAGAAATAGAGTTAAATAATTATATATAGGATATTCTATAATGACATTGATTAATTGAATAGTGTCTAAGTTTCTTTTACATGTATTTTTAGTTCAAACCTGATATAATAGATAGATTCTAATAACTCTAAACAAATGAAATAAATAAAAATATATAAGTAAATGAAATAATGATTAAATACATATTATATAGTTATTAATTATCTTGAAATAATTTATTCAGTTAATAAATTATCTCAGATAATTGTGAAAAATAATGTGTAGTGTTTGTTTGTATGTGTTAATCTGTTAGGATAGGGTTTATAGGCATTAGGGAATTAAAAGGCCGGGTTCAACTGAACCCGGGGGGTCGCTTCCACCAAGCCCCTCCGACCCCAATCCAATCCACACCGTGCTGAAGGCTCTAAATTAAATTAGGCACAACGTTGGTGCTATCAAATCAAAAGAAAGGTAGCAGGTAGGAAATGAGAGGTCCCAATTTTCTACAGTAAGTTAGACGGAAATATATCCTGTCTAACAAATGCTTGCTTCATACCGTTGCAGCACAATCATGCAATGACAGTATTTGAGTAATCCCTTGGGACGTCATATAGACATAACCAGTGAATTACTAGAGTTGATGTAATTACCAAGCTGTAATCAGACATGGTATTAAGATGTGTTCCACGTGAACAAAAGGAGATCGTGTCTACTGATCTTTTCATTGTGTGCTTACTAGCCCATACGGGAACTTCGGTCACACAACTACTTTGAAATTCGATCACGAAACCTACTACTTTTGCCACAATTGGATTGTGTAGTGTAATTTCCCATAGGAAAGACCTACTGAGTTACGGGTCTATAGTCAGCTATATTGTCAAGCCTCGCCACCATTGTGAGATGGGTCGTCGGCGACTAGCGACTGGCGACAGCGTAACCTTTCGAGTGTCCTATAAGGAAAATAAGAATAATTAAAGGTTTAAGACCAACGTGTAGAGTAGGTGTATTGTGTAGGTTTGTCTTTGCATGACTTACAGCATTCACATGAAACAGCATTCATTAACCAGAATAGGTTGTTCAATTGAAACATTGAACCAGTAATTAAGTTGTTAAACATTTGAATATATCAGGCTCTCTTAGGAACTGAATGGATTTATCAAAGGACATAGTAGTGTCGAGAGATAAATAAAACAATTAAAATATAACATATTCATTTACTCAATCAGAATCTCTGAGAGTATCTCATTTTCACAAGGAAGAGAGAATGTATATTTAATAGGTTTTATGATCCATCAATGTTTGTATGTTTGAAAAACACAAGAGGACTTGATTAAGGCTTGGCTTAAATCTCAGTAAATCCGCCTTAGGACTTAACAGAGACTGTCCACAAAAATTAGCAATAAATTAATTGGAAAAGTGAATATGTTTCTCTATTAGTCTAAAATAGAACTTCATACCACTGTCCAAAACTAAATTACTAACCTTTGTTGCAGTTCAAACATCGACCATACACTAGGTGTTTGGTGGAGTTTGTCCAATGTCTCTCATCAAAGATGAGGAATTCTTATCAAAGATAAGCAAACATACGTATAGTATTTACCAAGAACATAGTTCAGTTAGGCAAACACAAACGCAGAGGTTGGTAGGAAGTACTCGCAACTTTCTTTACTAGATAGACCTAGATTAGGAACTACCTAGCATCGATGACGCGAAGAACTGTGGCTTAGACAGGCCTTGCCTTATAGGGGAAACCTATAATAAAACACTGGCGAATACAAACATTTATGGATTCACCTTAACATAGTTTATATAGTTCAATGAAAGTCATCGTGAAATTGAGACACTCCAGTCTACCAGATACCTCGTTTTGACACTTATTTAAGAACATAAGTTCTTAGATCAATGTTCAAAACTACAATAGTTGTGTAATGTCATAGTTCAGTGTGTAATTACCTCATCTTAGAATGTATTCAAGAGTTAAAAGTATCCTTGAACTCATTCAAGACTACAAACCACCTGTGTTACCTCGCTCCAACATATATTTAAGATCTACAATTTCTTAAATTAATGTTTGAACTACAAAGTTTGTGTAATGTCAAAATGAAGTCAAATACACACATATATATATATATATACATATATACATATACATACAATAGAAGCATATTTATATGTAGAGAATATTCAATAAGATACGACAACTAATCCTTAGTTTGTTTATAGGTCATATTTTCCTAGAATTATTCACCACTCTATTTACTTCCAAAGTAATGACATAGTAAAATCTCATTTCATTATTTAAATACACCCTAACGAAAATCTATTTAACCCTTAATATCTAATATGATAGTTTTAACCAAGATTCATTCAATTTATATATGTACTTTAAAGTCTAACGGATGTAATTTCATTTTATTCTAACAACATCATATTGTGGTTATTTACTTAAGTTAAATTTCATTTTATTAGTTAAATTCAATATAATTATGGTCATAAGGCTTATTTCATAATAATTCCATTCATTAATCAATCAATAATTAATATTATCAATGTAACCTTTTCATAACAATTTCGTTCAGTAAATAATCAATAGTTAATATCAATGTAAACCTAGATAATAATTCCTTTCAATAATTTAATCAATAATTAATAGTTTCGACGTAACCCTAACTAATAATTCATTAAATATCTTTTATTAAAAATCTCCGTAAAAGTTATAAAAATTAGTAACAGATCCACAACATGCAGAAAAACACACATGCAAATAAAAAAATTAATGCATTCGAACCAATCAGGAGCGCTTCATCACAGGTCTTTCACTGAATTTATTTAGCGGATTACAAATTAAGATTCTATAATAAAGAATTGCACTTAATAATAATCAGTAAAATTAAATTAAAACTAATTCGCGATCTACACTGAAGCTACATAGCCACTCGGCCAGCTTACGCTAATGAAATCCCTGAATCAGATCTAAAAAATACTTTTTAGGTATTTCTATCATTAATCTGAGTCAGAAGTTCCATAGCTTTGCCAGCCAAGAGGCCGCGGCGGCCGCGGAGGCCTACCGCTTCGAACTCCGAATTCAAATTTGAATGTCAAACTGACTGCCCCGAATTCAAACTCCCCATCGTATATATTGAAATCTCGCGTCTGTTTTTCCCCCACCCTAACACGTCCACCAATGCGCTCTGCAGTGATACCATACTCACAGCAATTCCCGTGTTTTACGGAAATTCGGTGATCCCCGCGGTACATTTCCGTATTCAAAAAAAAATACGGCAATCCCATGTGTAATTGTTCTTTCCCGATAGTTTATAAGTCATTATAGTGCAACACAAAACAAGAACAAGAAATAAAATTATTACAAAAACAAGGAATAAAGTTATTACTTCCTCAATAATTTGAACTTTACTGGCTGTGAGCACTTTTATCCGATCCAAAGGAAATTGCGTAAATCAATTAAACAAAACACAATAAAAGATAAACAATAAAAGGGAAAAACAAATACACATTGAATAAAGCTGAAGAAAAAAAAATTGTTAGTTACGATAAATTTGTATGACGGTTGTGGAGAATAATGTATTATTCAACCGATTTCGAAAGGGAAATTATTTAACCGATCATTGTCATTTTTAACCTTACGTGTTAATGTAAAGTAAATACACGTCAATTTTGTAGTTTTTAATCCAAACAAGGTAACTTAAAACTTTGTGTTGGCAACTCTGGTGTCCTGTAATTACAGCAAAAAAAACCCACTCATACGCCGGGTCGAACCCTTAGGCCCGGGTTCCACCGCTTAACAGAATTATGCTTTGCTTAATCGAATTTATAGTTCGATTCTAATCTTGCTTTCGTTTAATTATTATTACGAATCATTTGTATGAGAACATAGCAAAGTGCTATTTTAAGACTTTTTCAGGCAATCCCTTTAAAATTCCTCTCCGTAACAAACATCCTCATACTTCAAGGAACACAAAAAAAAGAATTAGTGCAATCGGTTCAGCCGTTATTCTCTAACTGCGTTTAGTTTATGTTAGTGAAATGCAATTTCCAGCTCTAAACTTTGTTAAATGCGTAAACCGACTTTACGTCGAACTAATCGCGATTATATCAATCAGTGGAAACTGGCCCTTAGAACGTTCCCTTATCATCGTTTTATCGAATCTGTCAACACAAAATTTTAAGCCTGTCTCGAATATAAAATTTATAACTCTAATATTTTAACAACTAGCTAAAAACTGTTTGAGTTCCCAGCCAATAAATTTCTATTCAAGTACAACTTAAAATTTGAGTCCCTAATGGATTTGAACCATTTTCGTTCATTGAGTTGACTGTTTTATGTTTATATGTCAACTCACATTTCAATTTATGCGTTTGTAATCTTAAGTATAACTAAAATTTATGGCACCAATAACTTAAAACTGAACTGTGTTTACGTGTTACGTTACAAGCACAGACATTTTTTTTTATTATTATTTTATATTTATTATACAGCGTCGCGTCTTTCCCTGTTGCCCTGCGATTTGCGTCAAACTTTAAAGAAAATGTTTGTTATGTAAACATATTTAAGGTCCTAATTGTAAAGACATATTTTGTTATGTATTATTATGATGTGATCTCACAAGTATTCAAGTGATAATAAACTGGAATTAAATTTTTAGAACGTATTAATCTCAAGTATGACGGAAAGTTAGAATTTTTGATGTGACAACGTCTAATAAATCGATGAACGCCGGCGGCATCGAAAAAGGATGACTCATTGCGTTACGCGCTCATTGTCACGTCCGAGGAGATGTTTTTTTATGACATTGTCACGTTAAACTATCGTCCGTAAACCAACTTTACAGACAACCAATTTTTTTTATCATTTTGTGTTAGAAAGGGTAAGCTCGCTGTCGCTGGAACGACGATCTATCCAAGATCACCAGCGGAGGCTGAACGACGATTTTGGAGATTCGATGGCGCGAGCTGTTTGGGGCATTTATAGAGCAGTGGAATGCGATAGGCTGAATCTAGCGAACAATGTATCCGGAAAGAGGCTGTTCGGCATAGCCACTAAGTGCTGCGGCTAAGCTTTATCGGATTTATTTGTCGACGTTGACGATTGTTCTCTTATACAAAATTAAATGACGAAATGTCTATTAGAACCCACTTTCGCAAATTCAACTTCGCAACACGCCCCGGCTTCGCCCGGTTGCAAAAACGATCAGTGTTCCTCTACTATGTATATTATGCATATTGTATTATACATAATTATAAACCTACCTCTGGAATCACTATTTACTAAAGAAAACCGCATCAAAATCCGCTGCGTAGTTTTAAAGGTCTAAGCATACAGACAGCGGGAAACGACTTTGTTTTATACTATGTAATGATTTTTTAGTAAGCCATAGTCTACTTGAAAAGGTTTCAGCCGGTAATATCCCACTGCTGGGCATAGGTCTCTTTCCCGATGTAGGAGAAGGATCAGGGCTTAATCCGCCATGCTGCTCCAATGTGAGTTGCCGGATATATTCCCTATACTATGAGTAACGATCGTTATCAGATGTACATGATAACAAGCAGGACCGACGGCCTAACGTGCTCTCCGAGGCACGATGGGGAGACCCACAAGGACTGCACAAACACGCAGACTACGGCAAACATCTGCATGGCCAATACAAATGTTTGTCGTGTGCGGGGATCGAACCCGCAACCGCCAGCGCAACAGCCACAAACCAGTGATGTGACCGTTGCGTCATTATTGATACAATTTCTATGACAATTTTAGTATGTTTCTTTTAGCATATTCCACATAATTATCTTAGTTATCTACACTAATATTATAAAGCTAAAAAGTTTGTTTGTTTGATTGTTTGTTTGTTTGAACGCGGTAATCTCTGGAGCTACTGGTCCGATTTGAAAAATTCTTTCAGTGTTAGATAGCCCATTTATCGAGGAAGGCTATAGTCTACATATCATCACACTAAGACCAAAAGGAGCGGAGTCCACGCCGACGAAGTCGCGCGCAGAAGCTAGTATAATATATGACTTCGCAGTACCGTGCAAAGTTAAAAGATTATAATTATCGTTTAATACCGTTCCACGGCTGGAAAATATCTTAAAGTGGGACATCTACAGATTATTTGAGTTAAGTTTTATTTATAAACACAGATTGTTTTGCAGACGTACACGGATGTTATAGAGCATTCACATCAGATTATAAGTATCTATTTGGTTACGTGAGAATTTAATGTTGATAAATAATTAACATTTTGTTTAAAAAAAATAAAGTATTTTTTAAATAAATCCTTGCTAATTATTAAGTATACAATAACTAAAGGTTACGTGTGACCGCGTCTGTGTGACTAAAAGCCTTGTTCAAAGAGATGAGCGTGAAAAAAAATTGAAATACGGTGTAAAATTTGTTTAATTAATTTGAATTACAAAACTGCGCGTGAGCATTGGTTATTGTCCTGCTGTCAGTGTCACTTAACGAACGAGTCAATCAACGAGACCTCAGTCCTCACTCAGTCACTACTCACTCCTCAATCATGAATCGATCTTAATTCTCAACTCCTCAGTTTAAAACAGACATTCGAGAAGAGAGGTTGACTTTTTCGTTGCGGTGAACGCTCGCGAGTTCTCATTAACGTCTTAATTATTTAATTTCGCTCTTGGAATTATTATATTGTTGTGTTGTGTAAAGTGATACAATAAGACAATATTTCAAGGAAGTTTTATCGATGTAAGTAATATATATATAAAGCTATTTATATTTTTCATAAAGATATTTTTATATAAAAAGGTAACAATTAAATTTGTTATTCGTTAAAAAAAATCTTCCCACGAATGCTCAAAGTAAAAACACTTAATAAAAAATTCACAATATAGGTAATTTTGGTCAGAATACAATGAACCATCTCCTTTTATAAGAATGTTTTTTTTTATATTTATAATAAGTATATAATAATATTTATTTAAATCATTTAATTTTGTAAACTGACAAAATCTTTTACTAAAACTATTCGAAAACGATATTTACCATGTTTATCATTTTCGCAATGTCTTGTTCACGAGAATATGTAATTAATTTCGAAATATCGAGCTCCTAGAGTATCTAAAATCTCATTCTTCTCTTTTTAATATGCTCTTTGCTCATTCTTACCGTATTCGCGTACCCGAAACTTCGAAAGACGGGTTTGCTTTATTTTAGGAGTAACCTCTTCAAAATATTTTTTTTTTTCGTTTTAAACAGACTACAGAGTAGTACAGAGTACACAGTACAGTGTCCGACATTGAAATCGCGAGAGCAAGCGCCCCGACCACTTGGTTCTTGTTTACTTTCGATATAATATTACTCAATCTTTGTAATTTTTAAGGTTGAGAATTTACCGGCTACCGGCTACATTCATTTTACGAAAGTATAAACTTATTAGTTAATTTAAATGATTTGTTGATAAAAAATTATTGACCTAGTATTTTATTTAGAAATATTAGGCTGTTATATAAACGTTATAAGATTTTATATCATCTATAAATACATTATTTGAATATTTGATTACATCGTATAGAATACTTACTAAACACTGTTGGGATATTAAAAATAACTTGAAATATGTTCCCATAGAAAATGAAAACCTAAGCCTACATAAGAACTATAAAAAATCGGCCAACTGCGAGTCGGACTCGCGCACTAAGGGTTCCGTACCATTGACTAAACTAAAGGCTATATTTTATTGTTATTAAACAAAATACTTAGTAAATAAGAAAAAGATTAATCTATACTAATATAATAAAGCTGAAGAGTTTCTTTGTTTGATTGTTTGTTTGTTTGAACGCGCTAATCTCAGGATCTACTGGTCCGATTTGAAAAATTCTTTCAGTGTTAGATAGCTCATTTATCGAGGAAGGCTATAGGCTATATATCATCACGCTAAGACCAATAAGAGCGGAGTCCACGCCGACGAAGTCGCGCGCAGAAGCTAGTACCATATAAAAATGGTAGATAAACTAGTCAAATACGCCATCTGTCGATCCATGCCGCTATTGGAAAGCTATTATATTAGTCTATAGACGACGTTATGCTTATATTTATGGTTGCTTATATTAATTCATAAATAAAAATAATATTTAAAAAATATGTAATACAACCACTGACAGGCTAACACGACGTACACATAACACAAATCACGGTTGCACTTGCACGTGATAACAGTAAATCACTAATGAAAAGTCAGTACTTCACGAAATTTTTAACAACAAAATCAAATCACGATATCGTCACTAACAAATGACTGATTGAATTACGATATTACTTAGTAAAAATTATAATTAAAAAAAAATATATCTATACTAATATATAAAGCTGAAGAGTTTGTTTGATTGTTTGTTTGTTTGTTTGTTTGTTTGTTTGAACGCGCTAATCTCAGGATCTACTGGTTCGATTTGAAAAATTCTTTCAGTGTTAGATAGCCCATTTATCGAGGAAGGCTATAGGCTATATATCATCACGCTAAGACCAATAGGAGTGGAGTCCACGCCGACGAAGTCGCGCGCAGAAGCTAGTTTAAATATAAAAAAAAATTGCGTGCATACAAAGTACACATGTGAGAAGTGAAAATTCCTTTGCACAAACTAATTGAAAAAGTAGGCGGTATCATAATTAAAAAAAATAATTGACAAAAACATTGTTGTTTTTGTCAATTATTTTTTATAAGTTAGTGAAGATAGAAAGAGAGAGAGAGAGGGTTACGCTTCGTATATTACTGTAGGGGTAACTAAACAAGTTTTACTACAGTCGTATGGTCTAAAACACACTCGTTTTAACCGAATTCTAAAAAAGGAGGAGGTTCTCAATTCGACAGTTTTTTTTATGTATGTTAACTCAGAACTTTTGACTGGATGGACCGATTTCGATCAGTTTTGTTTTAATTGAAAGGTGTTTTATTTTCCAAGAAAGGTGTAGTGTGTCATGTGATCCCATTGTTTAATTGTTAAGTTACTCCTTATTACATCAGCAAAAGTGAAAGTCCCGTCAAAATCGGTCTAGCCGTTTCAGAGATTAGCCAGAACAAACAGACACACAGACAGACAGATAAAAATTGTAAAAAATGTTACTTTGGTAGTTTGGTATATGTACCGTGTATACATATTATATCCGCCGACGCCGCGTTGGCGCAGCGGTCACAGCAATGGATTGCGATTGGCTGTTGCGCGGGCGGTTGTGGGTTCGCTCCCCGCACACGACAACATTTGTATTGGCCATACAGATGTTAGCCGTGGTCTGGGTGTTTGTGCAGTCCTTATGGGTCTCCTCACCGTGCCTCGGAGAGCACGTTAAGCCGTCGGTCCCGGTTGTTATCATGTACACCAGCGATCGTTACTCATAGTAGGGAATATATCCGCCAACCCGCATTGGAGCAGCGTGGTGAATTAAGCTCCGATCCTTCTCCTACGTGGGGAAGAGGCCTATGCCCAACAGTGGGATATTACAGGCTGAATCGTGATCGTGATCGTGCGATATATATCCATATGCACTTAGTAAAAAGCGGTTATTTTAATATTACAAACAGAGACTCCAATTTTATTAATTTTTATAGATATAGAAGTAGGTATAGATTATCATAAAATTAGCCTAAAATTATAATCAACCACTAGAGACTGATATTACAATATGCACACGTCATGAGAATTTATTAAGAAACATGCTTGTGCATAACGTTGCTCAAGCCTTTGCATAATGTCTGCCGTGTGATTGCGCTGGGTCTCTAATTCTCTATTGATTCTTTATTAGGATTTTAGGGTTCTGTATATATTTGACGGATAATTAACAATCTAAGAGCGTTCGATTCCCGCTGATGACAAATAATTATGATAAAAAGTAATAATTTAGGAGCAATATGCGGAAAGTTTTTCAAACATTTAATATACTTAGTCTCAGTTGTCTGTTCCTAAGGTAAGCTAGCTATCACAGGCAATGGCTGACTAATATATACACATTTCTTAAATAAGACATACTCGTATATAAATAAATCACTATATAATATTATACCCAACCCTGTGGCGGGAATCAAACCCACATAACTTGGGGTGAAAAGCAGTGATACTGGAAACTGCGCCCGAGCCCGTTTTTATAGGATCTTAACAAAATTCCATTATTTATAAAATAATAAAAAAGTGCGAAACCCTTTGCGAATACTTCTCATCGCACTTGGCAGATGTTTAGGAAATACCGACTTTGCGATGTAAAAAATACATATTCTATGGAAATAAACGTTTTTGTTCTGTTTTACAAGTTATAGTATTAGCAAATTATGTATTTAGTTAATCGTGTGTTTTGTGTATGTGTGTGCGTGTGTGCGGGTGAGTGCGTAAATTTAGGATGTTTTTTTGTTAATTATATAATCACTTCAGTTCAGCCTATCGCATTCGCAGTCAACAGCTGGACATAGGCCTCCACAAGTTCGCGCCTGATAATTATTATGGCGCGAACTCATGTTTTTTTTCCATTCATGTGTTTGTTAATTATATAATATAATGTTTTTATTAATATGCTTTAATAATCGTTTTTGTATTTTAAATTTCGTACATATGGAATAGACTAATGCCCGATGCAATAATCAGAAAACCGAACCGTTAAATTTATAATACATAATATGCCATATTTGATATTTAACTGCCAGTTAGGAAAATGAATCGTTTCTTGAAGACAACTATTATATTCAAAAAGTTGCAAAAAAAACTCGTTTTTAAACTAAAAATACACGTATATTACGGAAATAATTGTGAGCATCAATATTCAATATTTAATATTAAATCAACTTAGATAGTTTCCTTCTCTTTTAACGAGATGGTGTCCGTGGCAAGTGTTCGAGTTACGTAAGATCATGATCGGCAACTCATCTGACAATTATAACGCCTGGTTTAATGTGTACTGTGTCTATATGCATAAAATTATAGTAGTCTATCGTTATTTGCGTCACGGAAACTACTAGATATATTTACAACTAGATTTTGCGTGCGACTTCGTCCCCGTGGAATAGGACCCATTCTCTAGGAAGCTCTCAAAAGGAAAAAAAAACCCCGATTTTGAAACACTCTTCATTGGTGCTACACTCCTATTGGTCTTAGCGTGATGATATATAGCCTATAGCCTTCCTCGATAAATGGGCTATCTAACACTGAAAGAATTTTTCAAATCGGACCAGTAGATCCTGAGATTAGCGCGTTTAAACAAACAAACAAACAAACAAACAAACAATCAAACAACCAAACAAACAAACTCTTCAGTTTTATATATTAGTATAGATACAAATAAAGGATTGTCACACATCGGTGGTTTATATCGCAGATAAGTTACCAATAGGCTCAGCCGCGAAATAGGCCATAAGAGCCTGTTTCATTTCAATTAATTAAACTACTACTTTTATAGTCACAATATCGAATAAATATATCTCATAATTAAATTGGAATTAATGGTGACAAATATTTATCATAAAATTTTTAACCTGTTGGTTAGGTTTAACGGAAACCGGTGTGACAGGCCCTCGATCTTTCAAATATTATTCCTTAAACAGTTACCAAAAAAAAAAAAATCGCAAATTTTGATTGAATATAAATTATAGTTATTAAAGTCTAAAGAATGAATGATTTTATAATCTTCTTTATCTTTCTTCTTCTGCGTCATCAATACATTGTAAATATTATTAATAACACAAAAGATGCCACAACAAACAACAATAAATGAATTCATAAAAATAGTGTTTGTTTATGCATAGGAGTAAATAGTATCATGTATATAATATTATATAAATATTATAATACACTAAAGGTTAAGATGTTTGCCTACCTTTTTAGAAAAAACCTCACAATTACTCCACATAAATTACATATATGTCATTTTATAGACATAATTGCTTGCTCTACCGGCATCCACAACTTAAAAAAATTGATAATTATACGATAAATAATAATTGCTTTGGTTTTTGTAAAGTGCTGTGTGGTTACGGCCGTAAAGAATATAGCCGCCCCCTCTCTTCCCGTGGGTGTCGTAAGAGGCGACTAAGGGATAACACAGTTCCACTACCACCTTGAAACTTAAAGAGCCGACCGATGGCGGGATAACCATCCAACTGCTGGCTTTGATATACACAGGCCGAAGACGGGCAGCAGCGTCTTCGGTGCGACAAAGCCGCCCTGCAGACACCAACCCGCCTGCCCAGCGTGGTGACTATGGGCAAAACACATGAGTTCACTACATTTTTGGCGCGAACTTGTTGAGGCCTATGTCCAGCAGTGGACTGCGACAGGCTGATGTGTGTGTGTGTGTGTGTGTGTGTGTGTTTTGTAAATTAAAATTATTTAGTATAATAACAAGCAATCCGCTCGCGTTGATGTCGTTTTGAACATATTTCCTGTACAGATGTTTGACTTACTAGCACGCGCTGTTTGTGTGCGTGTGGTTGAAAATACATTGCTTTGATTATTGACTCAGTAGCGTGACAGACGCATAGACAAACTAACAACTGATGTAGGGCACAGCAGGAAATTTCCTGCTCAAAATACGGAGCAGCCTGACTGGGGTAGTACCTCGACCTTACAGAAGATCACAGCTAAATAATATGGTTTTCAAGCATTATTGTGTTCCTGTTGGTGAGTAATGTGACCAGAGCTCCTGGGAGGATTGGGGATAGGGTCGGCAACGCGCTTGCGATGCTTCTGGTGTTGCAGACGTCTATAAGCTACGGTAATCGCTTATCATCAGGTGAGCCGTACGATTGTTTCCCAACCTAGTTGTATAGAAAAAAAATATGTACCAACTTCACATAAATATTGCGAGCTGTCAGCTGATGTAAGCTGGGCAGCGACTGTTGAAATTTCTTTTTGAAGGTTATCACAATGGAGGACTATATGTGAAATTCACGTGGTAAACCTATATATAACAATTGTGTTTGCTAGCAAACGAAAAAAAAAACCGACTTCAATTGCATCAGCAAGTATTACCTAATAAATAATAAATAAGTTAACAAACGCACTAGTCGTCAATACGATTTTCGAGGATTTCCCTCGAATTCACTGGGTTCCCATCATCAGATCCTGGTTTCCTTATCATGGTACTTAAGTTGGGATATCCCCTTTCCAACAAAAAAGAATTATCAAAATCGGTTCATAAACGACGAAGTTATCCCCGAACATACATTAAAAGAAAAAAGAAAAAAAAACGAATTGTCGTCGAATTGAGTAACCTCCTCCTTTTTTGAAGTCGGTTAGAAAAAGGCTGCATTTTACACATACTTCACCTTGACCTGAGCGTTACGCAAAACATGAAGACGTAGGTATCTGTTTCACCATTAACGTCTATTAAGCGATATGAAAGATATTAACATAAATGTAAATTAAACAAAGAACATATATTCAATTAGAACAACTCCAATAAATGTAATTCAATTAAAATAACAATTCGTTTTATTTTTGTGTTACCCACACAATATGAGGAAATTATAAACATCATATCAAAATTTTTCGATCCAGCGGGATTTGAACCCGCGCCTTCTGACGTGCCGTGTCAGCGCTCTGCCAACTGAGCTATGGTTCAAATCCCGCTGGATCGAAAAATTTTGATATGATTTAAAAAAATGTTTAAAATAACAATTAATACAAAAACAAAGAAACAATGAGATAAAATATATCACGATGTTTGAATTATTTGCTTTATCCTGTCAGAGCTGGAAGAAACGGAATGAAATATATTAAACTAGCTTATGCCCGCGACTTCGTCCGCGTGGAGTAAGAACAATTCTGTCATACGTGATTTTTTCGAAACTTTAACTGTTTACGCAGCGCACGCAACGGAAGCTCTCAAAACGAAAAATACCCCGATTTTGAAACATTCTTCATTGGTGCTCCGCTCTTATTGGTCTTAGCGTGATGATATATAGCCTATAGCCTATCTCGATAAATGTGCTATCTAACACTGAAATAATTTTTGAAATCGAACCAGTAGTTTCTTACCAGTAGATTAGTGCGTTCAAACAAACAAACAAACTCGTCAGCTTTATAATATTAGTATAGATTATAAAGCAATTCTGGTGGCTAAAACATGTTCACTTTTCTTCCACTTGCACAGCTTGTCACATTCCACTGGACATAAGCCTCCCCAAGCTCGCACCAAAGATCCCTGTTTTTGTTTTACGGAATCTCCATCTGCGATATTACGTACCTATATCGTCGACCCAGCGGGGTGTTCCGTACAGCGTTTGCCAAAAAAATAATAGTCTGTACAAAATTTAAAATCAAGAATATAAAATTAAAATAAAATCTTAAGTATTGATTAATAAACTATTTTTATTAAATCAAGATTATGTATAAGGAGTAGCTGGTAGGATTCTTGCATATTTTCCTTGACAAAATTTAATTTCTGTTAACGTTAACGTTACGTTATACGTACATTAAACGTACGTTGTTAAACTCGCCTCCGGTCTCGGAGGGGAGTGATGTGGCGACATCTATCGAGCCTCATACGAAATTACGATTCTAGATCACGCTATCGAAGTTTTCAAAGCGAATGAACTATATATAGAAGAACCCGACAGCAACTGTCGGGGCAGTAGCCCTACCAGACACAACACCCGTCTGGTTGGAGGATCCTCCCTTTTCGAGGGTAGATGAGGGACCGCACACCTCGGTCCTCTCTCCCCAAACGTACTTTATTGTAAAACGACGCGACGGTTAAAAAAAATCTTCTAAATCCTACTTAAAATTAAATTTTACTTTGATATGATTTGTATTTTGTACTCTGTCGTCAACTCAAAATGAAACCATTACCTTTGCGGTAATGTAAAATTAAATAAATCTCTACATGATTACACATTAATAATCTGAGTACACGTGTACTAGCGTACAAAGAACTCAAAACTTGCTAATTGTATCAAATGCCCGGCGTATTTATATAAAGCTCTGGCCATCGAATGCAAATATTTAAAGATGTTAGAGCAAATATTTCGCACGTATATACCGAATTACGAAACTTCCTATTGCCTAAATTAACATTTATGTCATAAAGCTTAAACCATTTGAAATATGAGCAAAATAAATACGAGTAAAGTACATCCAAGTCGATAGCTATTTGTATAAAAAACTATTGCTGTACGATGAGAAAAATTGTGCTTTTGGGATTTTTTGAAGGTCATTAGCCAATATAGTTAGGGTTTGTTTTACCGGTAAGTGATAAAATTTATCTAGCACATATAAGTTACACATAGCCGATAGGATATCAACAACTGGGTGCCTGGGTGGAACTGTAAACTTCGTTCCGCCACATTTTTTCTGCGTTTTTTTTTTAAATATTTTCTTTTACACAAAATAATGAATACAAAAACGAACTGTCCAATTTGGTGTATGTTTATTTATTTAAATAAGTAGAACATAATCTTAGAGCGTTTTTCACATCAACTCATATACTACTTTAGATTCAAATCTTTCGTTGTATATAACGACATCATCAAACATCCAAAATTTATTAAGTATTTCATCTGCTCATTGATTCTGTCGTGACTGAATAACAAAACAATTCTTTAATTATTAATTTATTTTCTATTAATTGAATCCTCAAAGTTTACATTCATACATAAAAAACACAATTTTTGCATATTTTATATTGTATGTATTGTTTCTGGTTGTGCAATAAAGTATATTTGTATTGTATTGTATTGTATGCGTGGTATTTTAAGCTTTAATCAAGGTAACAACGGCAAAAATACAGAAAACTGACTTAAGTTAAATAATAAAAAAGTCAGAAGTGAAACTTCTTTGGCAAACTAATTAAAAAAAACTAGGTAATTAAAAAAACGAATTAATAAAAAACAAATTAAAAAAAAACGAATTCAAAATACAAAAAAAATTAATAAAAAAAAAGTAACGTCAGGCGCTGTTCCCAGGCGGTCACCCATCCAAATACTGACCGTCCCTGACGCTGCCGCGCTACCCGTCGCTCAAATTTTACCCCTCATGCGCCGAAAGAAGTTTTACTTCGATTAAAATAATAAATGTTTAGTTACAGTGTAAAAGACAAATTATTATTAAAGTTATCATCCAAAATTTTGCATTTATCATTTTTATTCATTTTAAATTTAGTAAGATTGAAACAATATCTTTATGGTCACCGAACTAAGTGTTAGTGCGCAGAATTAATTCGGCATTTGTCATCAAAAGATCAATATTATCTTAAACTCTAATTTATACAATATATTTTTTTAATGTATGACAATGTATGGAAATCCCAAAGTGCAAGATAATACTTAAACGGAAAAATTGTCTGATATATTAGATTATAGTAGCAAGGCTAGCAACGATTGGCTACCTGCACTAAGTTAGTTTTTGGGTCAAGCGTGATCTAGATCCTTAAAAATTAAGAATAAAATTTTACTGATAATTATATTTTTTTTAACTCTTACCGGCCGGTTCCTTGTAATGTTTATATTAGAAAATAGTATTCTTAAATATTTATAATATTAATTATTATTTTTTTTGTTTGTGCTGGCTGTTCTCGAAAAATAAAATTAATTATCATCATCATCATTTCAGCCTATCGCAGTCCGCTGCTGGACATAGGCCTCCACAAGTTCGCGCCAAAAATGGCGAGAACTCATCCGTTTTGCCCATATTTACCAGCTGGCTGGCGGGTTGGTGACCGCAGGGCTGGCTTTGTCACACCGAAGACGCTGTTGCCCGTCTTCGGCCTGTGTATTTCAAAGCCAGCAGTTGGATGGTTATCCCGCCATCAGTCGGCTTTTTAAGTTCCAAGGTGGTAGTGGAACTATATTATCCCATAGTCGCCTCTTACGACACCCACGGGAAGAGAGAGGGAGGCTATATTCTTTGCCGTAGCCACACAGCATTAATTTTATTAATTACCTATATTCGTTTTTTTTTCTTTTTTTTTTTTTTGTAACTCATATCAGCTTAACGTTAATTTTGTATAATAATAGATAGATAGATAGATAGATAATATTCATAATAATTATGAGAAAAAA
The DNA here is from genome assembly GCA_905220545.2 of Melitaea athalia. Taxonomy (NCBI): domain Eukaryota; kingdom Metazoa; phylum Arthropoda; class Insecta; order Lepidoptera; family Nymphalidae; genus Melitaea; species Melitaea athalia. The sequence goes on along the minus strand of HG992189.1, from coordinate 19,552,286 downwards.
CCATGACAGTGGAAATCATTAAAAATTAGTTCGTTTTCCTTAAACATTGTAATATTGGTTTTTTAAATAGATATGAATAGCCAAATTTTCCTCATATAATTTTTTGTATCTTCTATGATTTTATTAAGGAAAACTTTTCAGAAACAATTTAAATATCTTTTACATCAATCATATTATTCCTGCCGCCGTTGATGCCGCGTTGGCGCAACGGTCACAGCACTGGATTGTGCCTGGTGCGCTGGCGGTTGCGGGTTCGATCTCCGTTCATGACAAACATTTGTATTGGCCATACAGATGTTTGCCGTGGTCTGGGTGTTTGTGCAGTCCTTGTGGGTCTCCCCACCGTGCCTCGGAGAGCACGTTAAGATACAATACAGATGTTTCTTTTTGTGTCCTTGAACTTTTGATTATTCTCATCCTACTTGGACAGAAAGTGACTTCAGTAACGACGCTTTTTTGGTAGCAACTGAGGTAGGGCACAGCAGGAAATTTCCTGCTCAAAATTGGAGCAGCCCGACTGGGGTAGTACCTCGACCTTACAGAAGACCACAGCTAAATAATACTGTTTTCAAGCAGTATTGTGTTCCTGTTGGTGAGTAAGGTGACCAGAGCTCCTGGGGGGGATTGGGGATAGGGTCGGCAACGCGCTTGCGATGCTTCTGGTGTTGCAGGCGTCTATAGGCTACGGTCTTACCATCAGGTGTGGCTAGGTTTGCCAACCTAGTTACATAAAAAAAAGCACTGTTCTGCAGAATCTACATTCTGAACCAGTGGTAACTTCACTTTTAACTATAATTAATTTATTAAAACTACTATAGTTTTAATTTTCAAAATGACGATACAAATGACTAGCCCGTTGGCGCAGTTTGTAGTGACCCTGCTTTCTGCTCCGGAGGTTGTGGCTTCGATTACCACCCCGAGTCAGGGTGTAATACATAATTATATTTATTTATATATGTATTATTTATAAGTATGTTTATCGAAAAAAAGTATGTAGCTAGACCTAAGACCAGTCGGCTGTTACCTAAACCAAACGCATAAGTTGCTTACTTTAGGAACAGACGACCATGTGTGTACTGTGTAGATATTTATGTTTATATTTTAAAATATTTTTTAAAAAAGTGTTTATTTGAAGCCTTCTTGAGTTCTAGTTTATAGATGTTTATGATTTTGCTGATGTGTATAATAATATATCATTTTATGCTATCGTCAATTCGTCAGTATGTTTATGTTGCGAGTATCCGTACCGCGTCGAGTCGTAATAATCAGGGTCAAGGTTTGCAATCGACAGACGAAAAACAGCATTTTATTATTTTTCCTTCATTCCATGCACAATAGTGCGGTCGCATTTAAAAATTAAAAAGTAATCGCTACTGAATATAGCTCTTCAACTTCATTTGCATTGCTTGATGATGATTCAGCCAGTAACATGCCACAGCTGGGCATAGGACTCTTTCTCCATACCCTCGACCTTACAGAAGATCACAGGTAAATAATACTGCTTTCAAGCAGTGTTGTTTTCCTACGGTGAGTAAGATGACCAGAGCTCCTGGGGGCTTTGGGTAAAGGGTCGGCAACGCGCCGTGTTGCTTCTGGTGTTGCAGGCGTCTATAAGATACAGTTATCGCTTAACATCAGGTGGGCCGTACGCTTGTTTGCCGACCTAGTTATATAAAAAGGCCTCTCGCTCGCGAAATTATTATATACTAACTTTTGCGTGCGACTTCGTCGGCGTGGAATAGGACCAATTCTGTCAAACATGATTTTTGCGAAACTTTAACCGTTTACGCAGCGGAAGCTCTCAAAAGGAAAAAAACCGATTTTGAAACATTCTTCATTGGTGCTACGCTCCTGTTGGTCTTAGCGTGATGAAATATGATGATAGAGCCTATAGCTTTCCTCAATAAATGGACTATCTAACACTGAAAGAATTTTTCAAATCGGACCAGTAGATCCTGAGATTAGCGCGTTCAAACAAACAAACTCTTCAGCTTTATTATATTAGTATAGATACTAAATCCGAGCAAAGAATGCTTGTGTCACTAGTGATTTACAAACGAAGTTACTTTGAAAATAAAAAGAATAATGCTAAAGCTAAGTTTAGGTCTGGTCTGACGCCAGTTCAAAGAAGCCCAGCGGGATACTTCGAAATTCTCGTAACAAGTCTCTCGTCTTGTCGAATTCAGGTTGAAATTAAATGAAATTTTTTTTTCCATAAGGTTGTCTTGTTATTAACAGCGATGTCATGTATTATATGCTTTTGTAATTGAGGAAGATATTCCATTAATATGAAACTTCAGTCCAGTCCAATCAAAAATGTATTTATTCAAGAAGGCTTCAATTGGACTTTTGGTTCATCATTTTTCAAATCTTATCTTATCTTATATATTAAATATATAAAGCTGAAGAGTTTGTTTGTTTGGTTGTTTGTTTGTTTGAACGCGGTAATCTCTGGAACTACTTGGCCGATTTGAAAAATTCTTTCTGTGTAGCCCAAGCTGTGATAGCCCATTTATGGAGGAAGGCTATAGGCTATGTGTCATCACGCTAAGACCAATAGGAGCGGAGTCCACGCCGACGAAGTCGCGCGCAGAAGCTAATTAAAGTAATATTTGTCTTAATGAATTTATTATAGTTAATGTGAACCGATTTTGAATATAGATTCTCTACAGGAGCGTCGGCGACAAACTGCGCTGTTACTTTAAAAAAAAATCTTCTAAATAGTTATTGATAAACAAGATAAATAGAAAGTTAGATACTAAAACCTGGCGACGCAACGTCAAAAACAAATTAAGTACGTCACTTTATGTCCTTTAGATGGCGCCACATTCAATATAATATGACATACAGCCTATAAACATCGAATAATTAATAATTTAATCAAGCTTTTAATGATTGCCTTATTTTTCAAAATATGACAAGTACATTTATGCATAGACTCCTAAAAATTACATAATAGGTTGTCTGGAAGAGATCGCTTCTAAGCGATAAGACCGCCTTTGTACATTACTATCTCTATGTGTAAATAAGTGTTTATGTAAATCTTTTCTGAGTGGTGTGCAATAAAGCATATTCTATCTATCTAATATATAGGTAACCCTTCTTTTGGTTTTGCCGTAAAAAAAAGCGGTTATTTTAGTATTACAAACACACTCCAATTTTATTTATTTGTTAATTGAGGTAGAGCACAGCAGGAATAATTGAGGTAGGGCACAGCAGGAAATTTCCTGCTCAAAATATGGAGCAGCCCGACTGGGGTAGTACCTCGACCTTACAGAAGACCACAGCTAAATAATACTGTTTTCAAGCAGTGTTGTGTTCCTGTTGGTGAGTAAGGTGACCAGAGCTCCTGGGAGGAATTGGGGATAGGGTCGGCAACGCGCTTGCGATGCTTCTGGTGTTGCAGGCGTCTATAGCCTACGGTCTTACCATCAGGTGAGCTGTACGCTTGTTTGCCGACCTAGTTATATAAAAAAAACACATGATTTTAACTACAATTAGCAAAATAGTCACTAGGAAAGCTCAAATATTCATTTGTATTCATATATAATAGACGATATAGAGTCAAGGGGGCAAAGTGCGCCATACTTTTTTCATAGTTGACTTTGGTGCAAAATTTCTTGTGTTTAAGTTCACGAGTGATACTAAGTCATGGTACCATAAGGATCTGTGATGTTTTGCAACAACAACCAATGTCGTGTCATTAGATTCTGACAGCAAATTAATGAATTTTAGCATAAAATTTGAAAACAGTCTGACCAAGCGCACTTTGCCGACAAATCGGGTAAGTGCGCCTTGTATTAGTAAAACGTAATATTATAGCATTAGAATAAAAACAGCCTTATATTATTATAAGAAAACAAGAAACAAAACGAATGATATTTTTTTTTCATAGCCACATTCTAGAAGAATCTATGCATTTAAAACCAAATTTCGGCTAAATGCGCCATACAATCTTAAGTCAGAGGCTATGAACCTTTTTTCCAAATGTTGATAATCGAGTGTCAAGTATATTTTTTCTTTTATTTACGATGGGAATACCCCATGGTATTCCAATCGTAAATGGAACTACTTATTTGGTATTATAAACGGACTGAAATAAGAAGTTAGTCATTGAAATTAGTTATTAAGTGTAATATTTATTTTAGCTCGCCTTAAAACAAAAATAGGAAACATGACGTTTTTGAACAACATTACGATTTTCTCGAATTTTAATATTTCGTATTGCCTCCTCGTGCTTCCATTACTGTGTTTACCCAGTTTGGCATGCTGCACACCAAGTTTTTTGTACGATTTTGGGGAATATTCTCCCATTCCTCTGTGAGAGCAATTTTGAGCTCACGAAGCGTAATTTTTTTACGCATCTCCCTAGCTAGTCCCAAGCATGCTCGATCGGATTGACATCTGGGCTGCGTGCTGGCCACTCCATACGAGTAATGTTCATCTCTTGAAGGTAGTCACTCACAATCCAATATGTATGAGGTCGGGCATTGTCATGCATAAAAATAGCATTCTCACCCAAATTGACCATAAATGGACCAACGTGTTCATTCAAGATTTCTTTTTCAAATTCATTTGCAAGATTTGACCCGACCATACAAACAAGCAAAGAAACATTGCAAGTTAAATAAGGACTTGTAACAAAGACACATTTTAAAAAGTTTGTAACCTCTGGATTGCGGCGAAGTGCGCCATATAAGAAGTCAGTATGGCGCACTTCCCCAACTATATAAATTTTAAGTTAGAATATTTAACTGCAAAAAAATATATAAATTTTACTAGATAGGAGTGAGATATAGTCAGAAACTTAAAGAAAAATATTTAAATTGTGCATTTACCTCACTCGTATGTTGGTAAAAACTAGATTTCTTGAGATTTACGAAGATGATCAACCCATAGTCATCTCTGCTCACCACTTTGAATATCAGTGAAAATAAAATGGCGCGTATCTCAAACTCACATGACTAGAGCCATCTGTGACTTTCACCAAGAACTATGATTTAGTTTGTAGCATCGATATATAGTGTCACTACTAGTATCCAATCGGTAGTTTTCGAGATATTTGTGGTAGTTGCACTTGCCCGGTAGGCGCACTTTGCCACATTAACTCTACCACGAAAGACGAGTAAAACCGCGTAACACAACTAGTATCAAAAGACGCCAATCTATCATCTCGAGTCACTCGATATGTAACATCAACGGAGTTCATGCCCTCAGTGAGAGTGTGCGGTATTTGCGGTTCGATTCCTGGTAAGAGTAAAAGTGATTTTAATATAAGCATTTAAATTATTTAATGTTACATTTTATGCACAAAACATAATATTATGTAGGTGTTATTTTGCGTAAATATTTTGTAGGTATGTAGGTATGTATATTTGTATGTTTATATATTGACTGTGCTTTCCACATAAAAGGATTTTTGTAGAATCTACAATCAATATAATTAAATTTTTAATAATTTCCATGAAAGTTTGTTACTCTTTCACGCATAAACAACAAAATCAAAATAGTACTTCTGTGTGTGTCTAAAATGTGAAATTTAAACATAGATATTATTTAATTTTGTTATACTTTTACGGATCTATCAAAAAGTGTGTGTGTGCAATTCACACACGGCAGAAGTGGAACTTCTGAAAAGTCGCAGGAAGGCCGTTACGATTTGTTCTATAGACGATGATCACGGCCTCGTGAAAAAGGTCGTAAGCGCCGCGCAAAAAAAAATACAGTCGAATTGAGAACCTCCTCCTTTTTTGGAAGTCGGTTAAAAAATAGAATAATCATCAAGAAATATTTACAAACAATCTATACAAATAAATAAAATTGGATTGTCTGTTTGTAATTTTAAACTAACCGCTTTTTACTAAATGCATATGGATGCATGCGGTGCATATACTAAAATAACATGTTTTACAATGTTTGTCTGTCCTGTCTGTCTGTCCTGTCTGTCTGTCCTGTCTGTTTGTTCCGGGTAATCTCTGAAACGGCTGGACCGATTTTGACGGGACTTTCACTGGCAGATAGCTGATGTAATAAGGTGTAACTTAGGCTATTTTTATTTTAGTTTTTTTTTTTATAACTCTGCAAACTGAACAATAACTTTTTTGTCAAATTCCACGCGGACGAAGTCGCGGGCACAGCAGCTAGTATTCCAATAAAAATAGTTGCAATGATGAACAAAAGTGACACCGCAGCGGAGACCGGCGACCTCATTGTGCAATAAAATGCTTACTAAACAATTTCTGCTCTTGCAATGTCTCTTATGTACGTAAATTATCTATACTAATATAGCTGAAGAGTTTGTTTGTTTGCTTGTTTGTTTGAACGCGGTAATCTCTGGAACTACTGAGCCGATTTTAAAAATTATTTCAGTGTTAGGTAGCCCATTTATCATGGAAGGCTATAGGCTATGCATCATCACGCTAAGACCAATAGGAGCGGAGTCCACGCCGACGAAGTCGCGCGCAGAAGCTAGTTTTATTATAAAAAAGAGTAGATATGTCTGTAAGGAATTTCACAAACAATGTATAATTGTATGTACCTACTTAAGGTTCAAGATATTTAATACAAAGCAAAAAAAGTATAATGAATTATTATAAATTTATAATGAACCATATTATTTAAGATTTAAAACATTTTGAAGTGAAACTTCTTTAGGCTCATGAGGGGTAAAATTTGAGCGACCACTAACGTGGCAACGTCAGGGACGGTCAGTACTTGGATGGGTGACCGTCTGGGAACACCGCGTAACGTTGGCTTTTTTAAAATTAGTTTGCCAAAGAAGTTTCGCTTCTGACATGTGTACTTTGTACGCACGCAATTTTTTTTCTACCTCTATGGTGACAAAAAAGTCATCGCATGGACCTACAGGTAAGTAAGCGAATACCGTTGGTTATGGACATCACAAGCCAACAGTGCTGTCGACACGGTACATATCGAAACGACCTGGCTACCTGTCTTACCACAAGAACAACACTACTTAACACCTACCTACCTACCTATATGTAATCCTCAGTAAAGTCCCAGTAACTTTCCCAGTCTGTCTCCAGATTATGACCAAGTTATTTCTTGCTGTGCCCTGCTGCAAAAAATATACAAGTATCGAAGCTCCACCAACGTAATGCTGCGACAGCTAAAAACTTCTCGTCATTTCATTATTAAAATTCTTAAAGATTTTATTATAACAAGGGGACAAACGACCAAACAGTGCCATCTGATGTTAAATGGCTACACATGGCTACCGTTGCCCATGTACATATGTTATGTGGGTCAACCGTCGCGTCGTCGGGGCGTCGCGGTAAGCGAAGGCGATCCTGTGACGCCCCGCTATGACAATGAGGGCACTGCTGGGTTTTAGTGGGTAGTTTGGGTTGTTCACCGGGCCAGGATTCCCACACTCCCGCCGGCCTCGTCGGCGGCGTGTGTTTAAAGTATTTCCCAGTGAAAAAAAATGTTCAAACCTAACAAATATATTGCTTTTTCTTCAAACAAAAACTTGAATACGTAACAAAAAACCGCTTTGGAACTGACATCGATTAACTGTGCCTAATTATTTTGGTCGTTACACCGTCAAGGTTCATACTTCGTTTTTACCTTCATTATATTTAGACGTTTTTAGCTAAAAAAAAACTTCCACATTGAAGTAGTCGTACACGTCAAACGCATTGTTTCAAAGAGCATTTAATAAAACCTTTTTTGTCTATATGTCACTTTAACTTTAATCTGTTGGATACTATCCGTCAAATAACGTTATCCACGACTCGTGAAACAGGCCGTGATTGTGTCTCCGATTAATCTTCCTTATAATAACGACACCAGTCCGAGATACATATATAACTTGAAGACAAGACATAAAAGATATCACTTTATCATCACTTCAATTTCTCGCAGTCAACTGCTGGACATAAGCCTCCCCAAGCTCGCGCCAAATATCTAGGTTTTTCGCAATCCAAAAAAGATATAATATTATTATGTAATTATATAATATACATCCACCACCACCACCACTACAGCCTATCACAGTCCACTGTTGGACATAGGCCTCCACAAGTTCGCGCCTGACATTATGACGCGAACTCATGTGTTTTGCCCATAGTCACCACGCTGGGCAGGCGGGTTGGTGACCGTAGGGCTGGCTTTGTCGCACCGAAGACGCTGCTGCCCGTCTTAAAAATGAAATTAAAATTTATAATATACATAATAAGTAATAAAATTATAATCGCTTCCAGTTGAGTGAACACCTGTTGCACATATAAAGTAATAGGAACCCGCATAAAATCGTATTCAAATATGTGCAAAGAATTCAACCCGCATGATATAGCTATTCCTATATTTACGCTGTTGATTCAAAGGTATTTTTATCACTCATAATTGTGCAATTTGTTAGTAATAATTTAGTCTTATTTCTTTATTCAGGGGTCTCCAAATCTATATATTTATACTAATATATAAAGCTGAAGAGTTTGTTTGTTTGGTTGTTTGTTTTTTTGGTTGTTTGTTTGTTTGTTTGTTTGAACGCGGTAATCTCTGGAACTACTGGGCCGATTTGAAAAATTCTTTCACTGTTAGATAGCCCATTTATTGAGGAAGTCTATAGGTATCATCATGCTAAGACCAATAGGAGCGGAGTACACGCCGACGAAGTCGCGCGCAGAAGCTAGTTAATATTATAAAGCTGAATAGTTTGTTTGTTTGTTTGCTTGAACGCGCTAATCTCAGCAACTACTGGTCCGATTTGAAAAATTATTTCATTGTTAGATAGCCCATTTATCGAGAAAGGCTATAGGCTATATAATATTTTAGTAATATTTTTTTTTCTTAAATGAACGTGGGTAAAACAGCGGCATCATTGGTGAGACTGCTTCTCCAATGCGTCTTCAAACGTTTCTTATAACGCAAATAAGTATTTTTATTATTGAATCCTTATTTTATCAATCGTGTTTCAACATTATAGTTAACGTGATTAATTATAATTTTCTCTTACGCTTCAAAAACCACTTTATTTAGGAAAGTAAATAAAAAAAGGTTAATTAGGAAAATAAATGAAGGTAACGTAACGCGAGCTGTCGACAAGTTATAAAACGTTATCACGAATTTAAACCCATAATATTTTGACGTGTTATCATAACAACCATACCATTTGATAAATCGACAATTTTATTATTAAAATTAATGTACATTACCTGGCATCGGAGACTGAAATAACTTAAATATTAAACAGTAATATAGAAGAAATACTTAGGTCAATCCGTCCCATGTGAAATTAAAATTAATATATGTTTTTTGATAATATAACAAAACTGTATCAATTTTAAGTGCCATCAACTACAGGGTTAAAAACTAAATTTAAACTTGACTAGATGAATAATCATCGCAAGCGCGTTGTCGACCCTATCCCCGATTCCCCCAAGAACTCTGGTCACCTACCAACAGGAACACAACACTGCTTGAAAGCTGTATTATTTAGATGTGATCTTCTGTAAGGTCGAGGTACTACCCTAGTCGTGCTGCTTCATATTTTGAGCAGTTAAAATACATAACCTGCGCAACAAAGAATAGCGCCTCAATAGGTTATACAAAACCATATTGTTTATAATGTTTGCACAATCGCCCGATGGGAATCATTACACACACAAAGGTATCTGATCAACGCAAGACTTATCATTCCATTGAACTGAATGCCCTCGATCCTTAGGTCTTTGAAAGTGAAGTTCTCACGAAGACGATGCCCTTTCTAAATGCCTAGTAGGTATTGCTATGGCTTACTGCCATAACTCTAGGAATAACCAAACGTGAATACGTATTGAAACGTAACTGGCTATGAGAGTAAGACAGAAAGATAATGTGTGCTCGCACCTCTCTCTCTTGCTCCGTTCGCCTCGCCCGATCACACTTTTCGTAACGCTCTCGTCACGCATTCACCAGCTTACTCAAGCGTGCGTAAAGAAGTTTTACTTCAAAAATATTTTTGACTATTTGATTCATCCCTGTAACGTCCAAATAGGCTCATTCCTCCATCTAAGAGAAGGGTAAAAGTAGTAAGTAATCAAAACTTGGAACTCCTATACTTTAAAAGAAACAAAGTATTCAATATCATCAAACCTCGTGTAGACTAACTAACATGTCCTCTGTCCTTGACATTGCTGTCACTCATTCATCATTGTCTGCACTTCAGCGCAATGCCCTTCACGACAAATGACAGGTAAACAACATTAGCGGAATCCTTTAAGTGTTTTTTAATTAGTGTACTAATATACTTGAACAAAAATTAAAATTAAAAATTACTTTATTCATAATTTTTAGTCCAAAAAAGTTGTTTATCATATCTATACTAATATTATAAAGCTGAAAAGTTTGGTTGTTTATTTAAACGCGCTAGTTCTAGGAATTACTGGTTCGAATTGAAATTTCTTTTTGTGTTGGACTGAGCTTTTTGTGTTGGACTGAGCCCATTAACAGAGGAAGGCTATAGGCTTTTTTTTATACAACTAGGTCGGCAAACAAGCGTACGGCTCACCTGATGGTAAGCGATTACCGTAGCTTATTGACACCTGCATCGCATGCGACCCTATCCCCGATTCCCCCCCCTCCTCTCCCCCAGTTCTGGTCACCTTACTCAACAACAGGAACACAACACTGCTTAACCTACAACAGCAGAAGCATCGCAAGCGCGTTGTTGACCCTATCCCCAATCCCCCCAGGAGCTTTAGGCTTTTTCCTTAATGAACGCGTGTGAAACTGCGGTGAACAGCTAGCCTTATAATATAATTATGTAAAGTATTCATAATTATGCATATATAATTGTACAGTACCTGGGTGACCGAGCCTAGCTCGGTATTTTCTTTTTTTTTTTTTGTTTTTTTTTTGCTCGGTATTTTTATATTTTAATGTTATTTAAATAATAAATCACGAGTGAAATTAAAAAAAAAGAAAAAAAATTGATCTGGAGACTGACATTGGAACCTGGGTCAACACGATTCGACACCCGCCGACTTCCTAATTACGCCATCACAGCTATAATGGCAACGGTGAAATTAAGCTTCGTATTCTAATGATATTTTTTCATTGCCTAAAAACAGGGATAAAACGACATTTTTTTAAAAATGAATCCTAGCTAGATCAATTTTTCGCCCCCGAAATCCCCTGCATACTAAATTTCACGAAAATCGTTGGAGTCGATTCCGAGATTCAGAATATATATATATACAAGAATTGCTCGTTTAATAGTATAAGATACAATTAAAATAACAAAAATAAAACTAGAGACAAAATTTAAAAACCGGTTAAATATTGTTTTAAAACGATTGTTTGAAAATATGATTCATACACACGATTGCAATAAATTATTACTTAAATGTGTGCTTTATCTCATCCGCAAAAACAAACTACGAAAATTCTGTTTGAGAATGCATTTAGGTGATAAATAATCATGAGTCATGAAAAGGCGAATTATAAATGTATTTTAAAAGCAACTCTTGAAGAATTGGCTGTTGCGCGGGCGGTTGCGGGTTCGATCCCCGCACACGACAACCATTTGCATTGGCCAGACAGATGTTTGCCGTTGTCTGGGTGTGTGCAGACAGATGTGTGCAGTCCTTGTGGGTCTCCCCACCGTGCCTCGGAGAGCACGTTAAGCCGTCGGTCTCGGTTGTTATCATGTACACCTGATAGCGATCTTCACTCATAGTAGGGAATATAAATCCGCTAAGGCCACGCAGTGGAGCAGCGTGGTGGATTAAGCTCCAACCCTTCTCCTACACGGAGAAAGTTGGATGCTACAGGCTGAATCGTGATCATCATTTTTTTAATTTTTTTTTTAATTTTTTAAGTTACATCGTAGTTACAAAGGTTCTTCCATTACACAAAGTAAACCGCAACACGCTGTTGCGTCGCAAGAAGCGTGTCATGTGTCGCGAGCCTAACCGCTGTTGTTTACGGAATTTATTCATAGACAAGTTACGTATTTTATTTAATTAATTATTATGTTAATAGTATAACTAAAGTATTGTCGGATATATGATAACTTAAGTTTATTTTATACTTTGTTAATAAAGTCATAATTTTAACTATGAACAATTAGTTCTGAACATTGCACACATTGTAAATATTTATAATATTGTAAGACGACTAGGTAGGGAAAATCAGCTGGTTAGTAGATAATAATTTTTGATGACCTTACGAGGTCATCAACTTGATAACCTCGTAAGATCATCAAAAATTGATTTTTTTCTGATTTTTTTTTCTTTTAGTTAGTTAATATTTATGTAATTTGATGGTAATATTGTCATCCAAATTGCGTGGTACGAGTACGTTATCCCGGTCCTACGCTCACTGCTGCTCTATCTCCTGCTAACTCTATTATCTACCAATATCGAGAGTTTTCGAAGAGGAACTTTTTGTTCGTCTCATCAAAATGACAAAACTCCCGGAAAATTAACTTGATACTAATCAGGTGAAAAATATGTACTAGGGATCCCGTACTAGACGGGTTTTCGCAGAGCGGTCACAGTAATAGCTGTTGTGCTGGCGGTCGTGGGTTCGATCCCCAACGACTGATATTTGTATTGGCCATTAGGAGGTTGTCGTTATTATGTATTGTGTGTGGCCGTTGAGTGTAAGGAGATTATTGTATTTTTTTATCATTTAATAATAACTTTAATTTTAACTGAGTTAGGGCACAGCAGGAAATTTCCTGCTTAAAATATGGAGCAGCCCGACTGGGGTAGTACCTCGACCTTACAGAAGACCACAGCTAAATAATACTGCTCCCAAGCAGTATTGTGTTCCTGTTGGTGAGTAAGGTGACCAGAGCTCTTGGGGGGATTGGGGATAGTGTCGGCAACGCGCTTGCGATGCTTCTGGTGTTGCAGGCGTCTATAGGCTTTCGGTAGTCACTTACCATCATGTGAGCCGTACGCTTGTTTGCCGACTTAGTGATATAAAAAAAAAATTAAGAAATTATTGTCTCACTCAAAAGATGCAGTATTATATGTTTCTCTTCAACTTTTTTAATTTTTCATTTCATGCGAATTTACCAAAGTATCAAAAAAGTCTTTAAAGAAAAATATCAATCTACGTGACAAGTTTTAAGAATTTTAACCCCTTTAGTGGTAACCCGTAATTAAAACTATATATTTTGGTTCACGTTTGTCTTTATCAATACGAAAAATCGTGAGATTTTTCTAGAGGTTATTGACTACGTGACGAAAACCTTAGAACCCCCCCCCCCCCCCTGTGACCAAGCGTGGTATTTTTAAAGACCTCTTCCTCCTGAACGGGTCACGTAGTATGGGTAGTGGGTACGTTCACTTATTGATATCATTCTCAGGTTTAGTGTGGGTTTACTGTTTAGTTTGTTTTGTTCGTTATTTTTGAGTAGGTACTGGCCGTTTTTTTGTATTGTATTTAATTGTTATTCTTGTTTTCTCAAATACAAGCTAATCCGGCGAACTTCGTACCATCTTTTTTACGTGAATATATTATTTATGTTTTTATAATTCTTTAATAAAAAACTTTATTGTTTTGTCCTAGTGTAGTTATTCGGAATTTATACGCGTGCTTACATATCGGCGATTCAAATATTTATTTGTATGCTTAGGTATGCTTGTTGCTTATGATGCTTAATAGATATATCGAAAGTGAAAAAAAAAATAATCTTACTCGAAACGTTTTTCTTTTATTTACTTATCTGTTTATTTGTATTTTGGTGTAAAATAATGAATATTAAATAAATAAATAAGAATGACTTTGTTTCTTTTAGTTCTATATAATTCTATTGTAACATATTCTATGAATCGTATTTGAAATGTTTCTGTATCAGAAACTATGTTGAAGAAATAATATAAATCATTACAATTACACAAACTAGTGGTCGCCCAGTAGTCGAAATTTTACCATATTTAATTTAAATTACAATTTTGAACATTATTAAGGTTCTGTCGTCAAAGACTATACTTCTATAATCATAAACGAAAGAGTATTTATGCGTATTTGTGTCAAATACATGTAGTGTGTAATGTTTTTTTTTATTGATTTAATGTATTTTTATGCATAAATAAAAAAAAAAAACAAAATTAGCATTCTGCACTCCTTCTCGGTATAAACTATAAGTTTGCGAAATTTCATACTCCTCCGTCCGCGCATTTTTTTTGTTTTTCAACTTTGACTCGTGTTTCAAAAAAACAACACAACACGATGATTACGACCTCGCCGATCGCTTATCTCAAAATCTTAGCTTTTACGTACGTACGTTACGTACGTCACGTTTACAAATTAAAATTTTAAAAATGATTATTATTTTTAGAAATGAAGCTACACGGATTCGGAATGTACTTGTAGATTCTGCAGAAGAGAATCGGCAAGAAACTCCGCAGTTACTCTTTTGAAAATAATATCGCACCACTAGATGAAAACTCCAGGAACTCAAAAAACAGGTTTTTTCAGAAATGACGAAAAACTGATTTCGGAATATTTACTTGAGATATCGAGAAAATAGTAATACATACATAATAGTCACATGTTCTAAAGCCTGTTTAATGACATATTATTAATGCTATACCCACAAACATTTAAAAAAGACATTTTTTTTAGTTAATTGAGTTTTCTTTAGGCAATCAGAAACTTTCTTGTGGCATATTTAGAATTACCTTACTTTATCTGAAATAGAAATGCGTTACATTACTTTGCATCTTAAAAATATACGACCTACTGGTAGTGTTAAAACTCACTAAGTTGAAAACTGGCTTTATAATATAGGTAAAACATGATTAAGAATTGAAATAAAACTATTTTGTAATCAAATTAAAATGGATGTATATTTTATTTAACAAAAAGAGAAAAAAATTTCACTATTTTAGTGACTTATATCCGAATATTATATTATTTCTTACTTTTATAATTACAGTTGTTATTAAAAGTTTTTTCTACGTAACAAAAAAATATCGTAATAAGACTTTGGAATGACATTTTTGTCCACGAGTTCTTTTATAATATCTAATCTGTTTGTTCATATCAGTGTGATCCTATTTTGGCCATATTAATACTATACTCGTATATTGTACCATACTATTCATATTGTATCATAACGCTGTTGGATTGCCTAATAAAAAAAAAATCTTTAACACTCTCTTTAACTGCAGGGTCTAACGTAGGAAGGTTTTTATGTTTCCCTCTTTTTTCTCCCTGTACAAAACCAGTTTCCGTCTTTTAAATACATAATGCTGTTTTAATTGCTTGATCTTCTTGAATAGGTAGATGTGGCTAATGTGAACTGGGCCCATAACCTCTTGAATAGGTAGATGTGGCTAATGTTAATACTATATAACTGAAAAGACACTTTAGGATTGACTGGAAAAACTATTTATTGTAAATTTATCATTTTGAATTTTTCTGATACACTAGTCGTTATAAAATTAATATATATAAATACAAAAATATGTTCGTGCAACTAATACATGTTATTATCGAGAGAGCTTCGAACGGAATCATCGAATATCACAACATTCAACCTAAAGAAATATAACTAAAATTCTAAACTTAAAATAATTTAAACATAATATACCAAAGAGATCATATAGCTTATATAAAAATAGTTTTTATATATATCTGAGATTACCATTCAACACACCCCCTTAATCTCAGATATACATCATAACATCAGACAACCAACAAAATAATTTAACACCATCAAAATAATTTCAAAGTTATCAACAAACAAAACTACCAACACTAACACACTCTTTCTCAACAAAAACCAAAAACCACATAAAATACAAGTAATATTAAAAATTCTATATATAAAAAAAAAAAAATTTCTCTAAAGATTCCGTTTCCAATTGCATATAACACAAAACATTAAATCCTTTTTCCCTTACAACAATCTCATACATGCTTCCACTGCGCAAATCTCTATTATTAACACCCCTTTAAACTAGCACTAACTATACCTAAAAGATTTGGAATTAAAATACCTAAAAATCATCAATCACAAGAAAATAACACTAATCACTTTAAAAACTAGTCACTTAAGTCATTTCCTACCTACACCGTCACATCACTAAAACTTGATTACGAAGCCGCAAATATTTAACGTTGGATAAATTCTTCCTTAGGTCCACACTTTCCGCGACAACTTCAGCTTCTTCCTCACTTGTTACGTCATCATCATTAAAAACATCAACAACCTCCTCTTCAAAAATCATCAACAACAACAAATTCCTCTCCTCTATCCTCAAAAACATCAACAACAATAAACTCCTCTTCTATCCTCAAAAACATCAACCACAATAAACTCCTCTTCTATCCTCAAAAACATCAACCACAATAAACTCCCCTCTTCTATAACTTCTTCATCAAAATTCACATTCCTCACACCTTCAATTGTTTCTTCACAAATGAATTCGTTTGTCTCTGTTCTCTTCATTTTCAACACAATAAATTGTTACTTCTGTAACATTCTCGTTTCAACACCCCTTAAAATATGTAAAATGCGGCTTGCGTGCTCTGGGCAATGCTGGGCAACTCGTGCTGGGCCCATAACCTCTTGAATAGGTAGATGTGGCTAATGTGAACTGGGCCCATAACCTCTTGAATAGGTAGATGTGGCTAATGTTAATACTATATAACTGAAAAGACACTTTAGGATTGACTGGAAAAACTATTTATTGTAAATTTATCATTTTGAATTTTTCTGATACACTAGTCGTTATAAAATTAATATATATAAATACAAAAATATGTTCGTGCAACTAATACATGTTATTATCGAGAGAGCTTCGAACGGAATCATCGAATATCACAACATTCAACCTAAAGACATATAACTAAAATTCTAAACTTAAAATAATTTAAACATAATATACCAAAGAGATCATATAGCTTATATAAAAATAGTTTTTATATATATCTGAGATTACCATTCAACAGATCTCCCAAGTCAAGAGTTGCCTTAAAGAAGTTCTTACAGGCGCTAACGTGGGTGTTATTTTCTTCAAAATAGAAGGCCTTATTTAGAGCCCGATAGTTATTTGTCAGAATCTGCAAGCTGAAGTGGCAGTGGTTGTAAGAAGAACCGACAACCGATGGGGAAGAAAGGTTCTTGAATGGCGACCACGTCTCGGCAAAAGAAGTACAGGCCGCCCTCCGACCAGGTGGACTGACGACCTACGGAAAACAGTGGGAAACCTACCGCCGGGAGGCCTACGTCCAGCAGTGGATTTGTAAAGGCTCATGGATGGAGTTATTTGTGCTTGTGTAACGATATTTGGGCTTGATTTCATTTGAATGTCGCACAATGACTCTCTTTGACGTTGAAGTTTTTTTTTTAATTATTTAACTAGGTCGGCAAACAAGCATACGGCTCACCTGATGGTAAGCGATTACCGTAGCTTATAGATGTCTGCAACAACAGAGGCATCGCAAGCGCGTTGCCGACCCTATCCCCCAATTCTCCCAGGCGCTCTAGTCACCTCATTCACCAACAGGAACACAACACTGCTTGAAAGCAATATTATTTAACTGTGATCTTCTGTAAAGTCGAGGTACTACCCCAGCCGGGCTGCTCCATATTTTGAGAAGGAAATTTCCTGCTGTGCCCTACCTCAGTTAAAGGAAAGGTCACCTAATCCCCAGAATGTATCAAAAAGCTTTTGACGAATAGTTGTGTTGAGTATTGTACTGCATTTAAAACGATATTTTTCTCCGCAAGGTGCTCGGATTTTGCGAGCGGGTATGTCTTTGTTTAGTTTACCCCGGGACTTATATGCCTTACCAGAATTTTTAAGAGTTTTGACTACGTTAGCTTTCCACGTTTCTGGTTTCCGCAGTTTTTTCTTACCCTTTACTATTTCTCGCGCTAAATATTCTTTGGTATTATTATCAACAGTATTATTATTGCTGCTTGAGCTGATGATTGAACTGCTGCTGGAGCTTCTGTGTGAGCGGCTTGATGAACTCGAAATGATAGACGACGATGACAGAGAGCAAGGTCGAGGTAATGGGAGAGTAGTACCGAGTACGAGACTTACGCAAAGGGGAGAAAATTATTTTTCGTTTCGCTATAGGATTTTTGTAGTTTGGATCTGCGTCTGAGTCGTCAAAATCGCTACCTTCGCCGCTGTGGATGGGTGATACTGTAGTATATTTTTGTTTAGGAACTCGTCGTCGTTCATCACTATTAGTTGACTGCTCATCGAGAAACTGCGGCGATGAAACTGACCTTAACTCCTTAACAAGTATTTCAGGCTCCCCTACACTTTCAATTATCTCCATACCAGAGGATTGAGTTGCTGGCTGATCAGGAATCTGTTTTTCTGCATTGACGAGATCCAACATAATTTGCGCCCGGCTTTTCATTTTCCTATATTAAATAATGACCTTATCATTTAAAAAATCAAGTAAACTCAAGCAAGTCAAAAATCCTAATTATCAATCGTTAATGAGTTACGAAAATTAAAAGCGAATAAAAAGTCTACTTCAAATTTGAGATTAGAAAATACTATTTAATGAACAAGTTATTATTTTATTAAACAGACGAAAAAAACAAATTTAAAGATTCATTCAAGTAAACTATTGTAAGTCGGAATTCATATTTTCTGTCAGGTAAACTAGATTAACTCGAAATATATTTGAACAAAACGTGACACAATATTAACAAAACCACCACAAATCAAAATATACAGTTTTGTTTATCAATCAAATTTCAGCAAAACTTAATCAACTCGAAATAAAATATGAAACTTACCTTATTAACTGCACATAAATTCCAGCAACCCAAAATATGCCACTATACAAATGTCTTTTTCTCAAGATAGTCAGGAGACAACTCAAAATGGTGGAGTATGATTCGCGCCATCCAGGGTAAGGTCATTCAGCTAGAGGAATGTTTCGCGATATCTTTCGACAAGGGTTGGAGCTATCGTTATGGGAGTTTTAACTCCACGTAGGTATTCATGCCAGGATTTCGAAAACGCCACTAACTCAATATTAGTATTTTTTGAGTTAGTGACGTTTTCATCTAGGGGTGCGATATATAAACTGTGTTTTAGTACAAAATTAGTAATATCTTGCATGGAATACAGCGTCACTAAGTCCACACATCTTTAAACACCTCACGCGGCCCCCATTTGTATTTACTCCTGTGTCGGGGGTCCGGAAATACAAACAATTCACAAGCACAAACGCTCAGACCACGAACATCTGTAGCAATACAAATGTATGAAATGTGTGAAAATCGAACCGGCTACCTGCTACCACCAGTGCAATAGCCATAATATAATATAAGCCAGTGCCACAACGTTGCACTAACGCATCGTCAAAAATTCATCGCTGATTGAAATATTAAATTTACTGGTAAAAAAAAATACCTTATTGCGGTATACTTCGAAAGCCCTTTTGAATTTTCGTTTTACAAATATTAATTAATTAATTATATTATGATTGATTGATTGAGTATGCCTCTAATATCCCACTGCTGGCATATAGGTGATATAGGCTACTTTCTCTACATAGGATATGGTTCGGAGTTTAATCCACCAAATATAATTATACTTAAAATTAATTATTTACATAAATCATACATACGAACATATCTGTATTGTTTATATATATTTATGTAAAGATGTACATCTAATTTTGTATGTCCCTTTGAAGAACTAATCTATTTATAAATATAATATTTTATATTTAAATTTATTGTGCTCACGTCCATCTTCGTGCGGAGCTTACAAACATTATTTTCGATGGTAATTTCTGTATAATCTGTTTGTTTACTAATGTATTTTTTATGTCTTTAACGAATTATTTATTTATTTATTTATACTTTATTGTACATCACAACTACAAATATCATTTACAGACTGTGAAGTACAATGGGCGGACTTATGGCTATTTAGCCATTTCTTCCAGACAACCCAAATATATATTTCCTACTATGAGTAACGATCGCTATCAGGTGTACATGATAACAACCGGGACCGACGGCTTAACGTGCTCTCCGAGGCACGGTGGGGAGACCCACAAGGACTGCACAAACACCCAGACCACGGCAAACATCTGTATGGCCAATACAAATGTTGTCGTGTGCGGGGATCGAACCCGCAACCGCTCGCGCAACAGCCAATCGCAATCCATTGCTGTGACCGCTGCGCCAACGCAGCGTCAATATAACGAATGAGCTATTTAACCAATTGAGTAATGATAAAATCTTCGATATCTCAAAAGCAATAGAATTAAAAGATTCTAAAATAAATATTATAAAGAAGAATTCGAAATAAAATTCTTAACATGTATCAAAAATATTTTTATAAAATACTAGCTTCTGCGCGCGACTGCGTCGGTGTGGACTCCGCTCCTATAGGTCTTATAGCGTGATGATACATAGCTTATAGCCTTCCTCGATAAATGGGCTATCTAACAGTAAAAAAAATTTTCAACTCGGCCCAGTAGTTCCAGAGATTACCGCGTTCAAACAAACAAACAAACAACCAAACAAACAAACTCTTCAGCTTTATATATTAGTATAGATTAGTATATTTTCGTTCTGTCGGTTATGTTTTTTTTTGTTTTTATTAGTATAAAACCTTCCGTGGGATTTAAGGAACATACAAAAAAACATTAGCCGAATTGGTCGAGCTATTCTCCAGTTATGCGCTTAGCAAGAGGTTATCAATTCGACGCGTATATTTTTTTTAATGTATGACCACGCGTAGCTTTTTTTTATTATGTAGATAAAAAACGTGAAATGACGTTTGATTATTGTTTTGATATAAAAAGTTTGTATATGTGTGGATATGCCACATGGCATTCTGTTAATTTAGAAAAAAAAATGCATTCCAGCAACCGACTAGCCCAAGAGCTTGACTCTTGGAAAACATATCTGTATTTGTACTGTTCTGATATAATACGCCCTGAAGGTGTCAGTAATAAACATTTTATAACAATACATTTAATAAAAAACAAAAATAAACACATAAAACTCACATCAATTACGAGTAAATTAATCCACAGCATCTCATATGCTTCATTTGTTTTAAATTATTGCTTTTGTTGTTAAGAAGTCTACTCTTCCATATAGAGCTTGTGCCAAAGTTATATATTATAGTATATCATGGAAAAGGTCGGCTGATCATCCATAACACAGATTATTATACTAATAATAATTCATATAGGATGTTCAGTCTGAACTCGAAAAAGTTAATGTGATTCAACCCTTAGCATAAGTAAATTTTGTAATTAAAACTTGTTAAAATATGTTGATTGAAATAAAGCTTTAATATTATTTATTTTATTTCAATATTTTAACTTATTATTGCATTTTTAAATATATTTATTAAAAAGGAAAACAAAAATATTTGAATATTATTATTATCAAAACTCATTCCGTGAAACCGCAGGAGGAATGTCTTTTATAAACAATAAAAATACAATTCATCGCTGACGAGAATTCTCATTGTTAATTATATTCGAAGATTCGCGATGTTTCTCGTAATACGTCCAAGAAGGCGATTACTTGCGGGTTATTTATAATTGTCGTTTTTTTATCTTCATTTTCGAAGTACGAAATAATCGAAGTAACGTTCTAAGAAACACAGCAGATTCGTCAGCTAGCACGGTCCAGCGGTCCTGCTCATAACAAATAAATGTTTGTGTCATCACTTCAGCGTATCCCAGTCCACTGCTGGACATAGGCCTCCTAGGGCCTCCGCAAGTTCACGCCAAAAACGGCGTGAACTGTGTTTTGCCCATAGTCACCACGCTGGGCAGGCGGGTTGGTGACCGCAGGGCTTGCTTTGTCGCAACTAAGACGCTGCTGCCCGTCTTCGACCTGTATATTTCAAAGCCAGCAGTGCAGAGGGATTCCGCCATCAGTCAGCCTTTTTTAAGTTTCAAGGCGCAATGCGGCCATAAGTTTTTATGAATATAATATCAACTTTTGTCTAATTTTCTGAAATAGAAATATTATAGAATATTTAGCTGAGGATATTTAACTGAATAGAATATTTAACTGAGGCAGGGCACAGCAGGAAATTTCCTGCTCAAAATATGGAGCAGCCCGACTGGGGTAGTACCTCGACCTTACAGAACACCACAGCTAAACAATACTGCTTTCAAGCGGTGTTGTGTTCCTGTTGGTGAGTAAGGTGACCAGAGCTCCTGGGGGGGATTGGGGATAGGGTCCGCAATGCGCTTGCGACGCTTCTGGTGTTGCAGGTGTCTATAAGCTAGGCCTCACTAATCACTTACCATCAGGTGAGCCGTACGCTTGTATTTTTCTAGTAATTAAATCCTTTATTGGACAAGTACCTATAATGACGGTACATATAATTATCATTTTAAGGTACAACATAAATTTATAATAAAACTACTCTGTACTATTTATCATCGTCATTTGTTTAAAATCTAAAACTCCATCAAATGGACACACATAACTAAAGAAAGCAAGGCAATTTATTCTATTGAATACTTTGACGTTATTTTTTTATTTTTTTTTATTTTGTAATTAGGATAACCAACAAAAGATACATTATTACTAATTTCTTTCACATGTGCTTACAATAGAATGTTAATGTTCTTTTAATTACAGGTTATCACAACATGCATAATCACGTCAAGTAGGTAATACAAAGAATTAGATTACGAGTTAAATAATATAAGAAATAATAATAATTAAGTTTAAAAATTAAAACCAAAATTTAAAAAATAAAAATTAAAAACATTAAAAAATTAAGAATTAGAAATTAAAAAAATATAAAATTAAAAGTCAAGAAATTTAAAATTTAAAATTAAATAAATCAAAAACCTAGTTTGATGCGCTAGTCCAGCAACAATTCAGAAATACCTGATAAAATACAATATCAATAGCACACAATAAAAAAAAAAACAAAAATAAAGAAAGGTTAAAAAAAATATGTGAAACAAAAAAGTCAAAATACAATGTCAAAACTATAAAATTACAATGTCAAAATTATAAAATTACAATGTCAAAATTATAAAATTACAATGTCAAAATTATAAATTTAAGTATGTCCAAATAGTATGTAACACGTCATTATAAAATTAGTATTCAAAAATTAAAAAATAAAAAATCCAAAGACAAATATTGAAAAATTACTTAAATTTAAAAAAAAAATTAAAAATTAAGGATTAGAAATTAATAATGGACAATTAAAAATCAAAAATTAAAAACAAAATCAAAAACAGCTATAGTCAATCGAAAAGTTACAAATTACAGTCCATAATTATTATAACTTATCGTTATATAATGATTTAGCTGATTTAGATTCAAGCAAATAATAATAGCGAATTTATATTGTCGTGATTTTCTATTAAATAAGAGTACTTACCTGGGTGACCGAGCCTAGCTCGGTATTTTTATTTTTTTTTTTTTTTCGTTTTTTTCTCGGTATTTTTATATTTTATTTTTATTTAAATAAAAAATCAGGAGTGAAATTTGAAAAAAAAGGATTGCGAAATTTACCTTCGTATTCTAACAATATTTTAGCCATTTTTTTCATTGTCTAAAAACAGGAATAAAACGACATTTTCTAAAAATGAATCCTAGCTAGATCAACTTTTCGCCCCCGAATTCCCCTGTATACTAAATTTCACGAAAATCGTTTATAATTTTTGTTTGAATTCAGATAAATTGATTTTATTGTGTTTAGCATAGTGTCGTATTATGAATTATGATTTGTTGAGTTTAAAATAAATTTTGTTTATTTTCTACTAGCGACCCGCCCCGGCTTCGCACGGGTGCAATGATGATACTAAATACTATCAACAATAAAAGATACGTTAGAAACCTCTAGTCTAAAATTATCAGTGTTTTTCTACCATGTTATGCATGTATTATACATATAAACTTTCTTCTTGAATTACTCTATCTATTAAAAAAAACCGCATCAAAATTCGTTGCGTAGTTTTAGTGATCTAAATTCTAAACAATTAAACATACAGACAGCGGGAAGTGACTTAATTTTATACTATGTATAAAGATAAAGATGTACTGGTGGTCGAGCGTTGCGTCATGCGGGGCAGAGGGGATTGACTCGCCGCGCAGTAGGCATAGCATATTAGGCGCTTTAGGAACTTTAAATGTTTCGCTGCTAATTGCTTCTAACGACGATATCTCAAAAACTATTCATCTGATTGATATAGTGTGAAGGGCAATTTTAATCTGCATTAAATGTCTAAGCTAACTAACATATTTATATGGATAAGGATTAATACTGAACTAAAGAAAATAGCTATGAAAATAACGTAAGGTTTTTAATTAAAAATTTGAACATAAACGTGGTTATTGTAAGTCAACCGTAAGAGATAGAGATATGCTCTCGCGGACTTTTTTGTAGAATTTTTATAGATTTTGAATTCGCTAGTACATTACTAAACTGTATCTTTGCTAGTTTACGCGGCGTTTGCGTGGAAAGCTCCCAGTTGGCGCGATTTTTTAACACTTCTTCAACATTTATCGCCGTAATTCTGCTAATTTACATAAAAGTATACTAAATTATATACACAAACCTTCCTCAAGAATCACTCTAGCTATTTAAAAAAACCGCATCAAAATCCGTTGCGTAGTTTTAAAGATCTAAGCATACATAGGGACATAGGGACATAGGGACATAGGGACATAGGGACAGAGAAAGCGACTTTGTTTTATACTATGTAGTGAAGAGTCAAAAGTTGATCGTTTACTTTTCAGTTTTCTGATAATCTGGTTCATTGTTTCTATTGTTCATTGTGGTTTATAATTAATGATCCTTGTTCGTTGTTCAGTAGAGCCCGTTACTTCAGTATAAATCAGTTCGTAACTAACAGTAGTGAGCCCTAAGCTGTAATTATGAGTTTATATTTTTAGTGAGCCCTAAGCTAAACGTTGTTTTGTCATATTTGCTATTAGCCCCCGCAACCCCCTCTTGTGGGTGGAATCTCGTAAAATCCGTTCTTAGCTGACCTCTACTCGGCGAAAGGAATAGTCTCTACGCCATATCACATATGGTTCCAGAAATATCGTGATGAGTCAATATATACGTGGAAATCTCTTTTATATTATATACAACTAGCTGACCCGGCGAACTTCGTACCGCCTAACAGTCGATTCTTTAATTTTTTATTTTTTTAATACTTATTACTTATCTTTCCCGGAACCCCTCCACTAACACTAAATTTTATAGTATGGTATTAAAGTTCAAATTGACTTTTAAGTAGGTATTAATACGAATCTCTTGTATGGGAATATAGAAAAGTGTTGTTTTTAGACTTTTACAGGCAATTTTTTAAATTTTCTCTCCGTAATAACCATCCTTGTACTTCAAGGAATGTTATAAAAAAAGAATTAGTGAAATCGATTCAGCTGCTCTCGAGATTTCCGCTTAGCAACACATTTATCGATTCATTTTTATATATAGAGATACGCGTTACGCTGCTGGTTGTCATTTAAAAACCCCTTCCGATCACCCGAACATTACAGTATTTTAAGTGTGGGAAATAGAGGTCAAGAATATTAATAAAAGAGTTTCTCTTATATATACCTGAAGGAGTTATCTTTTAATGATTTATCTATTAGTCTCGGACACAATAAAGTTACTCAGGCAACATTACTGATTGTTCAGTTATTATTCTGACGGTTAAATCAGCACGCAAGGTGGCAAGGTACAGGTACAATTATTTCTTGAACTAGCTGCTGCCCGCGACGTCTCGTCTGCGTGCGTTCACTGCTCGTTCCCCGTAGGTGATAGCGTGATAATTATATGTAGCCTATGTTCTGACCCGACTTCTTAATAATATTCGTGCCAAATTTGAAGTAAATCCATGCAGTACTTTTTGAGTTTATCCCGGACATACATTTGAAGAAATAAAGGTTCACTGCTCGTTCCCCGTAGGTGATAGCGTGATAATTATATGTAGCCTATGTTCTGACCCGACTTCTTAATAATATTCGTGCCAAATTTGAAGTAAATCCATGCAGTACTTTTTGAGTTTATCCCGGACATACATTTGAAGAAATAAAGGTTCACTGCTCGTTCCCCGTAGGTGATAGCGTGATCGTTCCCCGTAGGTGATAGCGTGATAATATGTAGCCTATGTTCTGACCCGACTTCTTAATAATATTCGTGCCAAATTTGAAGTAAATCCATGCAGTACTTTCTGAGTTTATCCCGGACATACATACAGACAAACAGACAAACAGACAAAAATTCTAAAAACTATATTTTTGGCTTCGGTATCGATTGTAGATCACACCCCAAGAATTCTTTTAAAAAAATATTCAATGTACAGTTTTGACTTTCCTACCATTTTATTATATGTATAGATTACCGATCGTCTTAGGTTAACTTCGCTGGCCTCATTCCTCTATTTTTGCATTATAATTAAACGAAACTAATATTTTGAAAGAAAAATTATATAAATCAATAAATAATTCGTGATGCGGATTGGAGGTGAGGTTGGCCACGCGTTTCTGATGACCCTGGTTTTGCAGGTATCTATAAACCACTTACCATCAAGTCGACCATACGCTTGTTTGCCAACTTAAGTGATATAGAAAAGCAAAAAGAGCATTCAATTACTTAAAAATTGCACATTCCGCCGTATTTTGCCCAAAGATTGCCTGAAAGAATTCGCTATTTAGAGACAAGACGGTGGTCTTTGCCGAAGGTGGTTTTTTGTACATTAGGTATTTTCTGTTTTATTATTTTCCTTAATTTTTTTCTTCGATGTATATTAAAGAATATCTGTATACGTGTATCGTATTATACTTATTGATATAAGTCACACACAAGCACAGACACACGCCCACAGACACATTATTTATTATCATTTTCATATCGTTAATGCAATACCCATAAACATTCAATTCCCATACACAAATTCACTTGATCGCCATTATCACATTACTAATGTGACGTCACGTCCGGGATACTTAACGTAACCGCCATTGTTAGCCGTGGCTTATTGTCATCGTTTTGATTGTACTGTATAATCCATTCTGAAAACAAGACCTTAAACCGTACTGTTTACCTTATGTTTAAGTATATTTTTTTGCTTCATAAATCATTTTATCTGCCAACCCGCAGTGGAGCGGCGTGGTGGATTAAGCTCTGATCCTTCTTCTAAATGAAGAAAGATGTCTATGCCCAGCAGTGGAGTGTTACACGCTGATACGTATCATTTTTCTAGCTATTTAATGAATTTTTTTTTAATGTAACTAGGTTGGCAAACAAGCGTACGGCTCACCTGATGGTAAGACCGTGACCTATAGACGCCTGCAACACCAGAAGCATCGCAAGCGCGTTGCCTACCCTATCCCCAATCCCCCCCAGGAGCTCTTGTCACCTTACTCACCAACAGGAACACAATACTCCTTGAAAACAGTATTATTTAGCTGTGGTCTTCTGTAAGGTCGAGGTACTACCCCCGGCGGGCTGCTCCATATTTTAAGCAGGAAATTTCCTGCTGTGCCCTACCTCAGTTAAATGAAAGAAAGAGGTGTTATGAGTTTGACGCCATCGTCTGTCTGTTTGCTTATATCCTCCAAAAATATGCTATGTGTCTTATTAAACCGATTTTATATAACGAGTTTATGATCTAGTTCGGATTAAACAGCTTCTAATTTTACAACCAAACCTTTACTACCTTACTAACGTTGATGAGTTGGGAAGATGTGATAGTATTCTGGCTGACCCACTCTCAGACTTGGCCCGAATGTTATATAAGTTAGTGGATAAGAGAACTTAGTTAAGTATATGTAATAATTAATCTAAGTCTCCTAACCAGGGCGACATAATCGCTCTTGCGACAAAGCCCTTAAATTTAATTTAAAAAAATTATTTATGGAAAAAAGTATACTATAAATATACCTAATACTCTCCTCTGCCCAACAGTGGGACGTGTAAACTGTAACGCTCCTACCGATGGACAAAGGCTACGCAGAAATGAAGTATGACTAATTTAATTTTTGATGTAGAACTTCTTTACACACGCTTTACTTGGGGATTAAGCTGGTGAATTAATGACGAGAGCGTTACGGAAAGTGTGATCGGGCGAGGCGAACGGAAGTTGAGAGAGAAAGAGAAAGGGCAAACATTTTCTTTCCCTCTTTCTCTCATAGCCAGTTACGTTTCGTAGGTATATCTAAGACACAGTGCAGGCCTATTGTGCAGAAGTTTTACCTCAGTTGTGTGGTTTAAAGTAAACTAGTTTTTTTTAAATATTTTTTTCACTGCACTAATTTTAATAATATTTCTAAGGCTGCCTATTTATTGTGTTTCTTAATTCTATAAAACCTGAAAGTAGTCATAACTCATAAGTATACTGTTTTTAATTAATTTGGCCAAGATAGTTATTCATTGGTCGTGAACTTCGTTTATATGTGAAAACTTCAAATACAATTTTCAAATTTCACTATCCCGTTGGCGCAGTTTGACCAGCTTTCTGTCTGGGGTTGCCGGCTGTTACCTATAACACAAGAATTAAGTAGCTTACCATAGGAACAGACGACCGTGTGTTTATGTTATAAGATATTCTATTACATACTAGATGGCCCGGTGAACTTTGTATCACCTACGTATATTTGTGAAAAATATACACAAAACCCTTTCTGAACGCACCTATAAATATTTGACAACCAATTGACAACGTTTTTGACAAAAGACATTAAATTACCCCGCTAGGAACATTTTGTATTGGAAAATTAAATTGTCGTTTTTAGTATTTTCCGTTACTTATTATTTATATTTCTCACCGTTTAAACCTTCCCTGAACTTCCACCAATATTTCAAGATCATAATCAGCCAAATCGGTCTAGCCATTCTCGAGTTTTAGCGAGACTAACGAACAGCAATTGATTTTTAATTTTTATATATATAAATTAAATTGTTTAAGTAATTAATTATTATTGTGCATTATTCAAACTTTTGCTTAAATTATACGTGTCTATACTAATAAATATATTATTAAAATACTGAAATACTGATTGTATGCAAATTTGAATAACACTGAACTTTTTTTTACTAACGGCGAAGCTAAGGTAAAAAAATGTAATAAAAGAACAAAAAGAACAGGAAGGTATTATTATTTTAATTACTGTTACCAACAGTTTATTACAACGTGTATTTAACGAGTGAAGATACAATTTGAAATAATTGTGTAATTTGGAAACGGAAGTATGACGTTCATTTTCGAAGTAAATCTCTGTGATTGATAAGTTTGACTTTGAACAAAAATGTTGAAGTAATTTGAAGGATCAATGTTTTTTTTTTAAATATAGCTAGATCGGTAAACAAGCGCACGGCTCACCTGCTTGTAAGCGATTACCGTAGCTTATAGACGTCTGCAACACCAGAAGCATCGCAAGCGCGTTGCCGACCCCATCCCCAATTACCCCCAGGAGCTCTGGTCACCTTTATAAGATAAATAAGATAAATATACTTTATTGTGCATACAAGTATACATATAAGGTATACAAAAAATAAGACTTACAAAATAATATTATGCACAAAGGCGGTCTTATCGCTAGGTAAGCGATTTCTACCAGACAACCTTACTCACTAACAGGAACACAATACTGCTTGAAAACAGTAGATATTATTTAGCTGTGATCTTCTGTAAGGTTGAGGCACTACCCCAAAAGGGCGGCTCCAGATTTTCAGTAGGATATATTCTGCTGTGCCTCAGTAAGAGAGTTTAAAAATTAAGCCAGTACTGTATCCTTCAATAAAATGTATGTTCTTAATATCGTACGAGTGTCACGATCACGATCACGATTCAGCCTGATAAGTATATCCCACTGTTGGGCATAGGCCTCTTCCCCATGTAGGAGAAGGATGGCAGCTTAATCCACCACGCTGCTCCAATGCGGATTGGCGGATATATTGCCTATTATGAGTAACGATCGCTATCAGGTGTACATGATAACAACCGGGACCGACGGCTTAACGTGCTCTCCGAGGCACGGTGGGAAGACCCACAAGAACTGCACAAACACCCAGACCACGGCAAACATCTGTATGGCCAATACAAAAAATGTTGTGACCGCTGCGCCAACGCGGCGTCATCGTACGAGTGTAATCGTGTTCAAATCAAGTTTCATATGAACGATGATACGGCTGATAATATCAAAGCAAGTCGCTTGGCGTCACGTTCGGCGCTTCACGCTTGTTTGAAATGTTCTCACGTTTACAAACATTTGTTGTTTCGATTCATAGTCTAAATATTTCGTGCATTATCCATATACCTACATATTAATACGTGAAGCAAAAACTTTGTACCCCTTTTTAAGAAAATTGCGCGGACGGAGGAGTATGAAATTTCGCACAATTATAGTTTACTAGCTGTGTCCCGCTGTTTCACACGCGTTAATTTGAAAAAAAAATAGCCTATAGCCTTCCTCGATGTATGGACTATCTAACACTGAAAGAATTTTTCAAATCAGACCAGTAGTTTCTGAGATTAGCGCGTTCAAACAAACAAACAAAGAAACGTTTGAGCTTTATAATCACACTAGCTTCTGCGCGCGACTTCGTCGGCGTGGACTCCGCTCCTATTGGTCAGCGTGATGATACATAGCCTATAGCCTTCATCGATAAATGGGCTATCTAACACTGAAAGAATTTTTCAAATCGGCCTAGTAGATCCAGAGATTACAGCGTTCAAACAAACAAACAAACAAACAAACTCTTCAGCTTTATATATTAAGTATAGATATTTATAATATTAGTAGGAGTGCGAATGTTAATATATTTTTTAACTAGGCATAAAAAGCAAAAAAAAACATTACACACACTACCATGTATTTGAAACACACAACGCATATAATTATATTCTTTTGTTTATAATTATAGAAATTCAAACTTATAATTTAACTTAATTATGGTCGAATTTCGACCACTGGACGACCAATATAGTTTTAGATAATATTTAAGGACTACATTACCTACTAATGTAAGCAGTTTTATGATTTTTAACCGACAAATATCTAATTGTTTGCTCGCAAACGAAAACAAGCCATCTTCAATTTTTATCGCCAAGTAATACAAAGTATGTAGGTAGTCGAATAAATACACAGTTCAATACCCAATATTAAGAATAGCTTAAAAAGTACTTGTCAGATCTCAATCAAATTTAAATGGGACTACGTAACAAGCATCGGCTTTCGATTTAAAAAAATAGTGTATTGTGTGTGCGATTCACACAAGGCAGAAGTGAAACTTCTGTAGCCTACGAAATATTTTTTTACCGAGAATATAAAATACTGTGTATATGTTATCTCCTTCTCTCTTATACATTAGTGTGTTTTTTATTTTATCGTGACGCATTTTCGTTTCATCGAGTTTCAAAACACAACGATTCTAGAGAAGAATCAAAGGACTATCAAAATCGGTACCACAGTAAAAAATTATGAAGTAACTCACACGGCCTTCTGCTTCAAAGGTCCAGTGGTCCAGCCTAACGATTAGCTATCGCTTCCTTAAACGGTTTTAAACTAAAACGTAAATATTCACTGCAATGGTGTTTTTCAATTATCATTTTTTTAGTCGTATAGGTACGTCCAACGTTTTGTATGTAAATGAACAATTTGTAGCTCGTTTAAAACCTAAAAACGTTTAACGGTGGAATATTTTAAATTTGTCGAACTCGATTCTTAACCGACTGAATATATGGGGAGGTCATGTTCTAGTAAGTACAGTATTTTTGTTGGATAAAGTCAGTTTTTCGAAGTTTCTAAGATTGTTACACTAGTCAAGTTATCTTCCGAAAGTTTGCTTGGAAGAAATCGCTTTGTTAGCGATAACGCAGCCTTCTGCATCTGATTACAAGTTGATCGTTTCAAATTCATCTTTATTGTATCTATTTTATATAATCTTAGAAAAAGTGTAAATCAGTAAATAAATATACTTATACAATTGAAGGCTACAGCATGAAATTTCCATAATTATTGATTGTAATTTTGAATTAATTTCTTACTAAAAAGGTGCTTCGGTATGGATCAGATTATGTACTATTTGGATCTAAAGCTATACTGAATGTCATCTGTTATATAACTAGGTCGGCAAACAAGCGCACGGCTCACCTGATCGTAAGACCGTAGCCTATAGACGCCTGCAACACCAGAAGCATCGCAAGCGCGTTGCTGACCTTACAACTTTTTTCCCACGTACTTTATCCCTATGTCAGGAGCTCTGGTCACCTTATTCACCACAGGAACACAACACTGCTTGAAAGCAGTATTATTTAGCTGTGGTCTTCTGTACGAGGTACTACCCCAGTCGGGCTGCTCCATATTTTGAGCAGGAAATCTCCTAGTGAGCTCTAATCAGTTGACAATGTAATGAGGATCCGTAACGTTTTTAGTTGAGAATGCAGATTTATAGAACCAAGAAATCCTTAAGATACAGTGCAAAAATTTTTGTTCTACGACAAAAATTGACGAAGTTATGATCAAATTACTAGCGGAGTTTACTGACCGGCCGGCGCGGAAGGCTGTGACGTCACTCCGACGGTCCATGCCAGTTAGCCCATAGCAGCGACAAGCTGCGATGGTGTTTTCATTTAAACTATCTGTCCTACAAAAACTTTGTAAGGACATAATTTGTAGCAAATTGCTTTGCCTACAAATATGTTCATATAACTTTTTGCCGAAATTTAAAAATTAAAGAAGTTATAAGCAAAAAAGTGAGAAAATTTCTATAAAGATTTTCTTTTTTGCTCTATAACTTTTTTTTTATACATTTCACAAAAAATACCTCTGACCAGTATTGTAGATGGTTTTTGAGGAAAATTTTTCTCTACAATTTTTTGAATTTCATTCATTTAAAACGCTGTTACAGCGCTCCAAAGTTAACCGGCTTCGTCAATGCTAATGAGAATCCGGTCAAAACGAAATGTTTAACTTAGTTTTATGATCCGGAGTGAGTTTTATGAGTCGGAGTGATGCCACACGCATCCCGCTTACATGACGACGCGTTAGCGCAGCGGTCACAGCACTAGCTGTTGCGCTAGCAGTCGCGGATTCGATCCGCGCACATGACAAAAGTTTGTATTGGCCATACAGATGTTTGTCATGGTCTGGGTGTTTGTGTTTGTGTATTGTGTGTGTTTCCGGACCCCCGACACAGGAGAAAATCCTAATGGGGGCCGTTGAGTGTGAAACGTTTAAATTATTTATTATTATTATTACTGACGTAGCGGCAGGAACGGCATAATGTTTATAACTAAATATCTTCGTAAGTAATGGTCCGATTTGGATAATTCAAAAAGAAATATCTTTCTTATATCATAGAACATAGATAATGACGTGGATACTAGTTTTATCGAATTTGCTATAACTTTATTGATCCTCATTATACATATGTGTAGAAGAGTACTTTTGAGTCTCAACCAGTTTCGGAAATACTAATGTTTTCCAAAAATGCGTTGACTTCTCTTAATCTTCTTCGAATGTATCTACTTAGGTAATCAAATATCTCATAAATCATATTTTTTTAACGTGGCATTCCCAGTAGGCCTACCCCACAGACAGCTTATGCCAATGAATAAGTAAAGTTGTAGGCAGGAATTTAACAAAAAAATTTTATGAATATATTTACAATAAAAAAAGGATCATAAAACTAAGTTAAGCATTTCGTTTTGACCGGATTCTCATGAGCATTGACGAACCCGGTCTACTTTAGAGAGCTGTAACAGCGTTTGAAATGAATGAAATTAAAAAATTGTAGACAAAAATTTTCCTCAAAAAACCATCTGCAAGATTGGTCTGAAGTATTTTTTTTGTGAAATGTATAAAAAAAAAGTTAAAGAGCAATAAAGAAAATTTCTATAATAATTTTCTTACTTTTTTGCTTATAACTTCTTTAATTTTTAAATTTCGGCAAAGTTATATGAACATATTTGTAGGCAAAGCAATTTGCTACAAATTATGTCCTTACAAATTTTTTGTAAGACACATAGTTTAAAAGAAAACACCGTCGCATCTTGTTGCTGCTAAGGGCTAACTGGCATGGAACGTCGGAGTGACGTCACACGCATCCCGCGTACACTGACGTAGCGGCAGGAACGGCATAATGTTTATAACTTAATATCTTCGTAAGTAATGGTCCGATTTGGATAATTCAAAAAGAAATATCATTCTTATGTCATAGAGAATAACGTGGATACTAGTTCTATTGAATTTGCTAGAACTTTACTGATCCTCATTGATTTATTAATTAACTTTTTAACCGACTGTCAAAGTAGGGATTTGTACATTCGCTTATAGGTATTTATTTGATATGTTTGTTGCCGTTTTCATTAATATAAATTCTAGAGATATTTATCTACACATTTACAAACAAATTCCAACTTTATTTATTAGTATGTACGCTATCATTTATTTCTCGTTAAACCATTTAAACAATCTTATGGCGTGCTATATGACTAAACGAGGCCAATCCTTTGACACCATTTAAAAACAGGTTTTTAATCTACATATCTCAAAGTAATATATAACAATGTGTGTATTTTACATGGGTTTTTCAGTGTGCTAGTCAAGTACTGTAATAACCCACTGCTGGGCATACGCCTCTTTCTCCATATAGGAGAAGGATCTGAGCTTAATCCATCACACTGCTCCAATGCGGGTTGGCGGATAATTATGTTCCCTACTAGGTATAAGTAACGGTCGCTATCAGGTGTACATGATAACAACCGGGACCGAAGGCTTTACGTGCTCTCCGAGGCACGGTGGGGAGACCCACAAGGACTGCACAAACACCCAGACCACGGCAAACACCTGTATGGCCAATACAAATGTTTGCCATGTGCGGGGAACGAACCCGCAACCAGCAGCGCAACAGGTACAAACCAGTGTTGTGACCGTTGCGCCAACGACTACCACATATAAAATTATATTTCAAATGTATATTTAAAAGCGCAGCAGAAACAAACAACAAACTACCCAACCATACATTCCGTAAGGATTATGCAAATAAATACAAAATCATCAAAAATCTACTAACAGAAAAAAAAACCTGAACTAATCATTGTTTCTGTTGAGAAAGGCCTTCGTGTTCAACACAAGATAATGACTGACTATACGTACTTAATATACACCTTGTCACTTCCGGGAGTCGAACGCGTGACCCGCGATTAATAAGACATTGTGTGTGTACCCGAGTGAAACGTTATAACGAGTTTGTAAGTCGTGAAACATACATACAGACATATAACAATGTACCTACTTCGAAGATGGTTGTACTAACACTGGCTTTTCTACACGATATGACGACTGAACATAAAATGGTTGATTTATTTATCGACGGTTTTTGAAACACTAATTTTTATTAGTCCATTGGCCCAATTTGCAGTGACATGACTTTCTGCTCTTGGAGTTTCGGGTTAGATTTTCGTGGATGTATTATATGCGATATTTGTATGTCACAAGCATTCAGTTCTATACCTTAGAAACAGACGAACGTAACTATGTATTAAATATAATTATTAATTGTTTATTTATTCACCTAATCCTAATTGCTTCGTTTCTAGCTGATTTATCTCCGTGGCACATTCTCGATCTGGTAGGAGCTTCGAGCTTCGTAATAACTAATAATTAAAACATTATTTGCAACGATTCAAATCTACTATTGTTGCCTACTTGTATAAAAAATTGTTTTGATTACGTTATTACGTAACAATCATTATTTTTTATTAATTTTAGTACTAGCTTCATCTTGCGCTTTTGCCCGCGTTCAATTTGGTTGTTAAGTTTTCTCCTTAAAATTTTATATGTCACTCAGTTATGGCGTACCATTCTACTGATAAAAGAATTTTTAAAGATGGTCAAACAGTTTGAGTTTATCCATTACAAAAAAAAAATTAATTATCTTTATAAAATTAGTGAGATACACACAATTTTCTCAATATATTTGAACTCAAACTGTTCCTTTGTTGTTTTTTTGCGTTTTTTCCACGTACTGTGACGCCACATCACACAAAAACGCTTTGACGTCGATTGCTCGTCAGTATGACGCTAATAATGTAATAATACACGTGTAACTTATATTAACTATCATTTAAAAAATTTAAAAATAATAAACATCATTGCTTTGTCATTTTAAATATTTATAATTGTGTGTGCTAGCAAACAAAAAATATCCGACATACATCGACAAGAACGCTTCAGAATGTAATATCCTACTGCTGGGCATAGGCCTCTTTCCCCCTTTTTGGAGAAGGATCAGAGCTTAATCCACCACGCTGCTCCAATGCGGGTTGGCGGATATATATATATATATATATATATATATATATATATATATATATATATATATATATATATCTAATGTATAGTACGGGCCGAGACATTTCGTTCGTGGAAAATTGTAGCCCAATGTTCATGTAACACCAAACGTCTTAGGAAATTACTTTTCACACAAAATTAATCTTGGGAAAAGGGTTCTTCGATGGAGCGAATAGTGTTAGGTCATTTTTATATATGGGACACGGACCGTATTATTCCTTATATTTAAAAAGGGATATATAGGGATTTTGAGGAATTTTTTTGTAAATATTGTAGAGTTAAGGGACATTAATTTCGTATATAATGGGCTAAATAGTTCGTACCGTTTCTCCGAGATGGCGCCACTGGCTCAGCGACGCCATCTCGGGGAAAGGATACGAACTTTTTAGCCAACATATACGAAATTAATGTCCCTTCCAAACGTCAAAAGAAACATGTCATCGGTTAAATAAAAAAGTGACATTAATAAAATTAATTTTTCCATATAATTTTTATACTCTTGGTGGGAAGGTAACTTAGAACCAGGAGACGGACATGGGAAACTTTTTTATCTTAATTGGACCCGGTAGGTGGCGCTGTTATCGTTATGTAGCTCCGAAACTACTTAACTAATTTGTACTAAATTTTCTAAGCTTCTGTAATTAGGTTCAACTTGGGATATAGGGTAGTTTTTATCTCAATTAGACCCGGTAGGTGGCGCTGCTATCGGTATGTAACTCTGAAACTACTGAACTTATTTGTATCAAATTTTGTAAGCTTCTTTAATTAGGTCCAACTTGGTAAATAGGGTAGGTTTTAACTCAATTGGACCCAGTAGGTGGCGCTGCTATCGGTATGTAACTCCCGAAACTACTTAACTAATTTGTACTAAATTTTGTAAGCTTCTGTAATTAGGTTCAACTTGGGATATAGGGTAGTTTTTATCTCAATTGGATCCGGTAGGTGGCGCTGCTATCGGTATGTAACTCTGAAACTACTGAACTTATTTGTATCAAATTTTGTAAGCTTCTGTAATTAGGTCCAACTTGGTAAATAGGGTAGTTTTTAACTCAATTGGTCCCAGTAGGTGGCGCTGCTATCGGTATGTAACTCCCGAAACTACTTAACTAATTTGTACTAAATTTTGTAAGCTTCTGTAATTAGGTTCAACTTGGGATATAGGGTAGTTTTTATCTCAATTGGACCCGGTAGGTGGCGCTGATATCGGTATGTAACTCTGAAACTACTGAACTTATTTGTATCAAATTTTGTAAGCTTCTGTAATTAGGTCCAACTAGGTAAATAGGGTAGTTTTTATCTCAATTGGACCCGGTAGGTGGCGCTGCTATCGTTATGTAACTCTGAAACTACTGAACTTATTTGTATCAAATTTTGTAAGCCTCTGTAATTTGGTCCAACTTGGGAGATAGCGTAGTTTTTATCTCAGAGAGACCCGGTAGGTGGCGCTGCTATCCGTACGTGACGCTGAAACTACTGAACCAATTTTTAGCTAACTTTTATAAGCATCTGTAATTTAGTCCAACTTTTCAATCGAAAGGTATTGAGTGTCATTTGGAATCCATTAAATTTAATTGAGATCTGACAAGTACTTTTTGAGTTATAACCAATAATGCGTCATTTACCTGAATTTTTTCGTCGACCTACGTGATAATAAGCGTCATAACTTTTTACTGTGTTTACCGATTTTGATGATTCTTTTATAAATCAAAAGCTTATACTTGTCATGTGGGTTGTATTTTAATATAATGGAGATATAATGAGTACATTTTGAGTCATCTTTGATGACTCGTATTTATGATTATGTAGGTACTTTGTCACAACGCCAGATCCAAGGATTTTAAGTGGCCACAATGACATCTACTATAACGTAACTAAAAAATAAGGTATTTGAAAGAAAAAACAGTACCTTTCAAAATTTTTTTATTTAATAAACAAAACACATTAAATATATTTAAAAAAAATATTTTTTTTTATTTTAAATAATTTTTAGCTAACTTTTATAAGCATCTGTAATTTATTCCAACTTTTCAATCGAAAGGTATTGAGTGTCATTTGGAATCAATTAAATTTAATTGAGATCTGACAAGTACTTTTCGAGTTATAACCAATAATGCGTCATTTACCTGAATTTTTTCGTCGACCTACGTGATAATAAGCGTCATAACTTTTTACTGTGTTTACCGATTTTGATGATTCTTTTATAAATCAAAAGTTTATACTTGTCATGTGGGTTGTATTTTAATATAATGGAGATATAATGAGTACATTTTGAGTCATCTTTGATGACTCGTATTTATGATTATGTAGGTACTTTGTCACAACGCCAAATCCAAGGATTTTAACAGGCCACAATGACATCTAGGGACACGAAAAAAGTATCGATACTTTGTGGTATCGAGTACATTTCCTTTCGATACCGATACTTTTGTACTCGATACTTTGCATTCGATACTTTTACTCAATGAGTACTTTTTGGCAGGTATCGTATCGAAAGATTTACATGAGTACTATTACACTTTTTCCTGAAATTTTGAAAACATTTATTCAGTATTTGACTATTTGTACGATAATTTGAAGCGACGACCTTTTTAACCGACATCCAAAAAAAGAGGAGGTTCTCAATTAGACTGTATTTTTTTATGTATGTTAGCTCAGAACTTTTAACTGGGTGGGACCGATTTCGATGAATTTTGTTTTAATTGAAAGGTGTTGCGTGTCATGTGGTCCCATTTAAATTTAAATGAGATCTAACAAGAAATTTTAAAGTTATATCTAATCTATATACATATATAAAAGAGTTACCCACCCATTGACTCATCACGATATCTCTGGAACCATAAGGCGTAGAGACTTGAATTTCGGTAGGAATATTCCTTTCGCCGAGTAGAGGTCAGCTAAGAACGGGTTTTACGATATTCCACCCCTAAGGGGGTTAAACGGGGGTTGGAAGTTTGTATGAAAGTCCTATGTTTTTGAAGTAAGAGACTTGAAATTCAAAATGTATGCTCTATAGATGGTGTGGAGGTGTACTAATAATGTATTTTTAGAAATCAACCCTTTTTGGGGCTGAAACGGGGGGTGGTAGTTTTATGTGAGCGAGATGAAAACTTAAGTATGTATATGTGAGTATATTATTTGCATCACAAAAATAATTAACGCCCAACGAAATGGGCACGGGTCGGCTAGTAGTCTATTTATTTTTTTTTTTTTATTTAAAATTCTTTATTGTACAAAGAAAAAGTGTGTACAAAAGGCGGGCTTAATGC
This sequence comes from Melitaea athalia, assembly GCA_905220545.2. Taxonomy (NCBI): domain Eukaryota; kingdom Metazoa; phylum Arthropoda; class Insecta; order Lepidoptera; family Nymphalidae; genus Melitaea; species Melitaea athalia. The sequence goes on along the minus strand of HG992189.1, from coordinate 19,512,752 downwards.
TAGTTCATGCATTTTCTACCAGCCAACCTTGGTATGTGCAAGAAAGTATATATAGTGAGTAGGTGCACAATAAAAAAAAAAAAATAATAATACTAGTAATAATACATACATACAAATAATATAATCCATAAATGTATAATACAATATATAAATATAATATAATATAATACTAATACTACAATATATACAATACAACAAACTATAATTCAATGTAATCAAATTAAAAAAAAAAAAAAAAGTGATAAAAAAAGAAAATAAAAAAATAATAATATGACATTACTCCAGCTCAGTCATTGCGGCCTATATTCTCCTGATTAAGGAGATATTTTTTTACGGCGATTTTGAAGGAGTCCTTAGAGGGCGCTTTCCTGATCGCTTCAGGTAGTCCATTCCACAGTCGTACGGCAGTAACAGCGAAAGAGTTTGACATGAACCCTGATTGATGTGATGGAAAAGTTAACAAAAGGTTCTCGGAGGAGCGCAGTTGCCTATCATGAGCGTCAGCTCTGAACAAAAATTTACTAAATAAGTAATCGGGATACTTACCATTGTTAAGAATTGAGTACAGCATGCATAGAACTCTCAACGATCTACGGCCCCGTATCGTCAACCACTTCAGGCGCGAGCGATAAGAAGATACGTGATCAAACTTGCGTAGATTAAATATGAAGCGAATGGCCATATTAAGAAGTCGCTCAAGTTTGTTCACCAGATCCTCATTCGCGTCAACATAACATACATCACCGTAATCTATTATAGGTAAAAGTAATGTATTTACCAGCTGAACCTTGGCTGTAATGGGTAAAAAATGTTTTAAACGCATCATACCATGCAGAGTGCTGTAAAATTTACGGGACAGGTCTCTCACATGATCAGACCAGTTCAAGAATTTATCCAGCGTAATTCCGAGGTCTTTCACGGATTCTGAAAATTGAATTAAATTATTCTCGTAATAAAGCTTGTGAGTGGCTATATCAATCTTTGCTAGCTGTTTGCGACTACCTATGATGATAGCCTGACACTTCGCCGGATTAACTGCAATGCCATAGTGAGCAGACCACTGAGATATTTGTGATAGGTCATGATTGAGGGCGGCAATAGTGGCAGCCAAACCCTCAGCAGCAGTATGTTGATAAAGCTGCAAGTCATCTGCATAAAGGTGGTAGCTCGAAGTAAGAAGAGAAGTGACGGAGTTGATAAACAGAGAGAATAAAAGAGGAGAAAGTATGCCACCTTGAGGAACGCCTGCATTCAAACCGCACCAATCGGAGTAATTCTGATCTATGCGAATAGCCTGCTGACGCCCTCGAAGATATGATGAGAACCATTGCATAGCAGAATCTGAGAGATTTGCGCGAGCCAGGCAAGCAAGAAGCAAGTCGTGGTCCACGGCATTGAACGCATTGCTAAAGTCAATGAGGACAAGAATTGTGACGCTCCTGTTTTCCATAGCCTCTCTTATATCCTCAGTTACCTTTAATAGCGCTGTAGTAGTACTGTGTCCTTCTCTAAAGCCGGATTGGAATGGGTTCAGTAAGTTATTTGAAATTAAAAATTGGGATATTTGGTGATATACAATGGATTCAAGGACCTTGGAGAGAAAAGGTAAAATGGAAATTGGACGATAATGCTTAGGCAGAGATGGATTTGATATTTTAGGGAGTGGGAGAACAAATGCCTTTCGCCACATGACAGGGAAGGTACTAGATATTATAGAAAAATTAACAATATGTGTAATAACGTATAGGAGAGGATCTAAAAGAAGGTATATCATGATATAGTTTATATCGTCACAACCCATGGAGTTAGAGGAGAACGATAATATACATTTTTTAACCTCAGATTCGCTTACGGAAGATAAGTTGAAAGTTGAAGAGTTTTTCGGTAAACAATTTATCTCCGAGAGCGTTTTAGATTTAGTTTGTTTGTCAAGTGTAGGCGTTGTAGCGAAGAAGGTATTTAGTGTGTTTAAATCAATACTACAGCTGGCTTCTGTATGAGCAGGTTTGCCTATGCCAAGGGATTTTAGAAAACAATAAGTATTAGATGAAGAAGAAAGCTTAGATAACTTGTCAGAGATATATTTGCGTTTTAAGTTTCTACACAGCTTATTGCATTGATTCCTTGCAGCCTTATACAACGTCCAATTCGCATCCGTACGGTCATTTTTATATCTGCGAAAAGCGCGATCCCGTCTGACCCTGGCTTTACGATAATCATCGTTGAACCATGGACATCGATTGTGTTTTATTTTAATCTGTCGTGATGGAGCATGCCGATCAAACAAATCTAACACTCGCATGCGTAAGCACTCAACCTTTTCATCGACCGTCTCCATGTCCAATAAATCGGTCCAGTCAATAATTGAGGCGTCGAACCGAAGCTTGTCCAAATCGATTCCAGAGTAGTTTCTAAGTTTTAAAGTTTTAGGCTTAGCTCTCGGTACTTTGATCGCGTAGGAGGTAAATATCAGGTCATGGTGGGAGAATGCTGGAGCGAGGTATTGCCCATATCTAGCAATCAAGTTTACTTGAGACACTATGATTAAGTCGAGTAGTGTATCTGAGGTATTACTATGATGAGTTGGTTGCAGGGGCAGAATGTTTAGATTTAGTGACTGAATAACAGAGCCCAGTTTTTGAGCCCGATAGTTATTTTTCATCATACATGTGTTTAAGTCACCCATTATAATAACATGAGTGTAGTTGGCCATAATATTTTCCAATTTGGATTCTATTTGATCAAAATAATCTAGATTAGGTGGACAATAAATTACACCGACTGCTACTTTAACACCAAAGTTGAGTTCAATGAACAAGTACTCAGCAGACGTCTATAGTTATATCTAATAGTCTATAGACCGATTTGGATGAATTTTGTTTTAATTGAAAGGTGTTGCGTGTCATGTGGTTCCATTTAAATTTAAATGAGATCTGACAAGAACTTTTAAAGTTATATCTAATAGTCTATAGTATTTACTCGACTATAACTTTTTACTCGGTGTACCGATTTTGATGTTTTTTATTTTAGTCGAAAGCTAAGGGCCTATGCAAACCACGTTTTTTAAACGCGCCGTCGACGCGCGTTTGTAGCAATACAAACGCGATACATACGCGAGTCAGACGCAGCCTGTAGACCTTTCCACACCTGAATACGCGTTTGAATCGATGAAAACGCGCGTGTCAAGCGATACAAACGCGATGCAAATGAGCGTGTGTATCGATACAGACGCGCCGTCGACGCGCGTTTAAATCGATACAAACGCCAACAAACTGCTCTGTAGGATAAAAACGCGCCGTCGACGCGCGTGTCACGCGATACAGACGCGATGCAAACGCGCGTGTGTATCGATACAAACGCGCCGTCGACGCGCGTTTAAATCGATACAAACGCCAACAAACTGCTCTGTAGGATAAAAACGTGCCGGCGGCGTCGACGGCGCGCTTAAAAAACGTGGTTTGCATAGGCCCTAATACTTGTCATGTAGTCTTGTTTAAATTAGATCGAAATCTGATTACAACTTTTTGAGTAATTTTTTAACGGTTCACAGGAAAGTGGACATAAGGTGCCAATCAAACCACCATGTAAATTCATGCGACGTTTCAATCCTTTATTGGACCATCATCAGGCATCTAAAATTTATAAATATGTGAGAAAGCTGTGCAACACATATTTATAAATTTTAGATGCCTGATGAAGTGATGATGGTCCAATAAAGGATTGAAACGTCATCGCATGAATTTACAATTGGTGGTTTGATTGGCACCTTATGTCCACTTTCCTGTGAACCGTTAAAAAATACTTATAAAAAATGGACACCTGGACACAACATTAAATAATGAAAATTTTTGAGTAATCTTTAACAACGCGTATTTACTTGACTATTTTTTCGTCTTATTACGTTGTATTACTTGTCAATGTAATTGAAGTCGGTTTTTTTTTTCGTTTGCGAACAAACACAATTAATTTTTTTTTGGTCGACTGACATATTTGGAAACAGTCGTTCAGTATTTGTGCGAAATTTGAAGCGACCTTTTTTTTTTGGAAGTTGAAGTAACAATTCCTTCTATTGAGTACTTTTGTACTCGATACCTAGAAGTATCGATACTTTTGTTTCGATACTTTTATGAGTACGATACTTTTTTTTCGATACTACTCATGAGTACAGTATCGATACTTTGTATTCGATACCGTGTCCCTAATGACATCTACTATAACGTAACTAAAAAATAAGGTATTTGAAAGAAAAAACAGTACTTTTCAAAAAATTTTTATTTAATAAACAAAACACATTACAAGATTTTAGATTAATATGGGTACTTCTATTACTAAAACTATTCGAAAACGGAATATTTACCATGTTTATTATTTTCGTTTTGCGGAGTTTAAATCATTGATGAGAATTATTATATTCATGTTTATTTTTCATCTTCATTTATTACTTTTAGTTTAAAAAATAATGATGTTATCGTTTTGTCTAAATTATCTCTTAAAATATACGTAATTTGTTCATTACATGATAAAGAATCACATTTAAAATTGAATAAATGACAAGTGAACGATGTTGGATCTCATCAAATCTTAATTAATTCAAATATTAATAAACTAGCCGACCCGTGCCCACTTCGTTGGGCGTTAATTATCTTTTTTAAAATGCAAAAATAGTTTTGAAGAAAACTTTTGACCAAAACTACGTCCGGAGTACCGATAAAGTAAAACAGAAAGTAAAGAGAAAATATATAAAATAAAAAATAAACGGCAGCGGGCGCCTACAGCGATGAATAAAATCGTAATAATATCGTGTATTTATTATTTTAAATTACAGAACCAAATAACATACTATAAAGAACAAATTTTAAACCACTTAAATAAATAATATGTTGCTCCAACGCCATCTATCAAAAAGCGTAAAAACTTCGTCATCGATAGATTCAAATAGACAGTAAATAAAATAGAGTATTAAATAGTTAAATCTAACAGCGATAGATGGCGTTCGTTTCTTTGTCATTTTCATAATATATTTTAATATTTTTCTTTTTTACTGAATTTTTTTGTACAATTACAATAAAATATAGCCTATGTCACTCCTGAATAGTGTAGCCTCTCACTATTTTCAGCAAATCAGATAAATATAAATGTTTTAAAATCACCAATTAATTTCTAAGGCAAATAATAATGCTTGATTAGATTGAATTGTTGACACGGCACGTCAGAGGACGCAGGTTCAAATCCTGGTGATTTAAAATATTTATATATTTTTATCTTTTTCCTTTTATCTTGTCACTCCTGAATAGTGTAGCTTTCTGTTAGTGAAAGAATTTTCATGATCGGATCAGTATTTGCGAAGATTACCCCGTATATACAAAGTTATAAACTTTACCTCTTTATAATATTAGTATAGACATATTATAAAATGAATTATTATTTAAGTGTTGATATTTTACAGTGCAAAGCTTTATTAAATCTATGTTTTTCAAAATTATTTGTAGACCAATGTAGTAAAGGAACTAACAAATACAGGATGGCCAATCAATTGACGTCATAAAAAAAAATTTAGGTCCGGTATGTTGTGGGGTTGGCGCGTTGGCGCAGCGGTCGCAGCACTGGATTGCGATTGGCTGTTGTGCGGGCGGTTGCGGGTTCGATTCCCGCACATGACAACATTTGTATTGGCCATACAGATGTTTGCCGTGGTCTGGGTGTTTGTGCAGTCCTTGTGGGTCTCTCCACCGTGCCTCAGAGAGCACGTTAAGCCGTTTAAGAATTCTCCACCTTGCTGTCTTTGAAGACCGATTTTAGCCAAATTTTCCATATTAAGTGCAACTTTTCTTTTATTATTATGTATTATATATTATAAAATGAATTATTATTTAAGTGTTGATATTTTACAGTGCAAAGCTTTATTGATCTATGTTTTTCAAATTTACTTGTAGATCAATCCAGATGATGTTGAGTCACTTCCTGTATTATTTTTTGATGATCATTTTGTTGCTCGGATAAGTTAACACATTCGTTCGCTGAAAAAAAAACCTTTAGTAAATCAATTGTACATTATAATGTAAATAATATTAATAATACTTAAATTAAAATAAAAAATAATAATAAATTAAAAATTAAAAGCCTAAGTCACTCCTTATTACATCAGCTACCTGCCAGTAAATGTCCCGTTGAAAATTATTGGCAGGGGCGTAGCTACCGCCGTATCAATGATACGGGGCCCCCGGGCAACAGGGGCCCCTAAGGCGTGTAAGCAAAAATTAGTAAAATATTATCCACGGTGTCACTATTAATCTCGTGCTTCCCGGGAAAAACATTAAAAAAAACTGCCATACGTGCCTATAGAGTTTTCACTTCAGAAATGACAAAATTAAAAAAAGCAATCCCCCTTTTCCCTGGTTAAGCGTGCGCCCAAAAGTTGGAAACATCCTACATCGGTTATTGCAGGATTCAGTTAATCTTTATGAACAATTAATAAATAATAAATAAATTAACAAACGCACTAGTCGTCACTACGATTTCACTAGAATCTCATCAGATCCTGGTTTCCTTATCATGGTACCTAAGTTGGACTATCCCCTTTCCAACAAATAAAGAATTATCAAAATCGGTTCATAAACGACGAAGTTATCCCCGATCATACATAAAAAAACATATACGGTCGAATTGAGTAACCTCCTCCTTTTTTAAAGTCGGTTAAAATCGCAACAGTTGAAAGAAGTTTCTAAAACTAAAACTGGTAAAAACACGTAAGAACTTCGTTGGGACATGAACGGCTATCAGACTTTTTTAAACTTTTATTTTATTTATGACGCCGCGTTGGCGCAGCGGTCACAGCACTGGATTGCGATTGGTTATTAACTTTAAAACTTTTACTATCTACTTATAGTCATTCCTCATTACACATAATCTATATGATAGAAAAGCTTGTCGCGAGATATGAGTACTCGTATTTCCTTAGTTTTTTTTTTTTTTATGTTACGAGTCCGGCAAACAAGCATACGGCTCACCTGATGGTAAGACCGTAGCCTATAGACGCCTGCAACACCAGAAGCATCGCAAGCGCGTTGCCGACCCTATCCCCAATCCCCCCAGGAGCTCTGGTCACCTTACTCACCAACAGGAACACAATACTGCTTGAAAACAGTATTACTTAGCTGTGGTCTTCTGTAAGGTCGAGGTACTACCCCAGTCGGGCTGCTCCATATTTTGAGCAGGAAATTTCCTGCTGTGCCCTACCTCAGATAAACTAAAATAGTTTAAAAAATTTAATAGTTAAAATCAATCACATCAATTTAATTAATTTACTTGTTTACAAGCAAACTCGCGACAAGCTTTTATATCATATAGATTATGTGTAATGACTTTATAAGTAAATAGTAAAAGTTTTAAAGTAAAAATTTTTTTTTTTCGTTTTAGCACATTCTAATAAAAGCTTGTTTTTTAAAAAGGTTTTTTACTTTTAATTTATTTTTGACTTTTTAGTGGGTTATCACGTCACTTTATTCGAATTATTCCTAGCAAGCCCTTTCATTTGATACCCATATTGTAGAAGTGCACTAAAAATAACTAGTCCGCACTCTTGGATATGCCGCCATATTGGATTTAGAATGACGTCATAAAGTTAACCATGCATTGGCATCCAAATTGAACCTATATACAAAATTTCAGCTCAATTGGTTGAAGATAGCTGCTTCAAAATTGAGTTGCAAGATTTCACCCGAACAAACATACATACATGCATACATACAAACCATGCATTGTCATCCAAATTGAACCTGTATACAAAATTTCAGCTCAATTGGTTGAAGATATCTGCTTCAAAATTGAGTTTCAAGATTTCACCCGAACAAACATTCATTAAAGTTACATACATACATACATACATACATACATACATACATTGCAAGTTAAATAAAAGCTTGTAATAATACAATCGAATTGAGAACCTCCACCTTATTTGGAACTCGGTTAAAAGCCCAAGGAAATCTAGATTCATTAAAATGATTATTATATCCTAATCCTGTGTAGGTTTAAAAATTTATTTCAGTATAATCATTAATAAAAATTTATTGTCTCTATCCTGTCACTTCAGCTGGCTCCTACCTATACATTAAAGTTTAACAATGTGGAGTTACAGTTATATACTAAGGATGAGAACATGAGTTGTGTAATTAGTTTCCGTTGTAACACGCTCAATACTATGAAGAGTGGATTTAAGTTGTGAAAACGAGTCATAATAATAAATATTTACACAATACACACACGGTCATCTGTTCCTGAAGTAAGCAACTTAATGCTTGTGTTATAATATGTAACAGCTGACTGGTATAGCTACATTTTTTTTGATATACATACTTATAAATAGTACACAAATAAATATATATATTACACCCAGACTCGGGGTGGGAATCGAACCCACAACCCTCGGAGCAGAAATCAGGGTCACTACAAACTGCGCCAACGGGCTAGTCGATAATAAGAAGGACAGCCGCATACTCTAAAAGTACTTGTGTTGTACTTGTAGTAAAAAAATACAGTCGAATTGAGAACCTCCTCTTTTTTTGGAAGTCGGTTAAACAGCGGCGTATGATTAACAATATATGTATATAGAAAAATAAATCAAGTTAAATAACGTAATAGTATATATTTTCCTAAAATTAGTAAGAAATTAAAAATTATCAATCGAAATAAATTGTAAGTAGCAACATATAATATTTTAAGAAGTACTTGTATGGTAACATTTTCATTTTAATATATTTAAATACAATATTTTATACAATTTATTCACAGACAAAGCAGAAAATTAAAATCATTTCAAAGAATTAAATAAATACACAAATATATATATATTACACCCAGACTCGGGCGGGAATCGAACCCACAACCCCCGGAGCAGAAATCAGGGTCACTACAAACTGCGCCAACGGGCTAGTCGATAATAAGGACAGCCGCATACTCTAAAAGTACTTGTGTTGTACTTGTAGTAATAAAAATACAGTCGAATTGAGAACCTCCTCTTTTTTTGGAAGTCGGTTAAACAGCTGCGTATGATTAACAATATAATATGTATATAGAAAAATAAAAATAAAGTTAAATAACGTAATAGTATATATTTTCCTAAAATTAGTAAGAAATTAAAAATTATCAATCGAAATAAATTGAAAGTAGCAACATATAATATTTTAAGAAGTACTTGTATGGTAACATTTTCATTTTAATATATTTTAATACAATATTTTATACAATTTATTCACAGACAAAGCAGATAATTAAAATTATTTCAAAGAATTAAATAAATACACAAATATATATATTACACCCAGACTCGGGCGGGAATCGAACCCACAACCCCCGGAGCAGAAATCAGGGTCATTACAAACTGCGCCAACGGGCTAGTCTATAATAAGAAGGACAGCCGCATACCCTAAAAGTACTTGTGTTGTACTTGTAGTTGAAAAAAATACATTCGAATTGAGAACCTCCTCTTTTTTGGAAGTCGGTTAAAAAGCTGCGTATGATTAACAATATAATTATGTATATAGAAAAATAAATCAAAAGTTAAATAACGTCATAGTATATATTTTCCTAAAATTAGTAAGAAATTAAAAATTATTAATCTAAATAAATTGTAAGTAGCAACATAATTATAATATTTTAAGAAGTAGGTACTTGTATGGTAACATTTTCATTTTAATATATTTAAATCTATACTAATCTATACTATAATAAAGCTGAAGAGTTTGTTTGTTTGATTGTTTGTTTATTTGTTTGTTTGTTTGTTTGAACGCGCTAATCTCAAGATCTACTGGTCCGATTTGAAAAATTCTTTCAGTGTTAGATAGCCCATTTATCGAGGAAGGCTATAGGCTATATATCATCACGCTAAGACCAATAGGAGCGGAGGCCACGCCGACGAAGTCGCGCGCAGAAGCTAGTATAATTATAAAGCTGAAGAGTTTGTTTGTTTGGTTGTTTGTTTGTTTGTTTGTTTGAACGCGGTAAACTCTGGAACTACTCGGCCGATTTGAAAAATCCTTTCAGTGTTAGATAGCCCATTTATCGAGGAAGGCTATAGGCTATGTGTCATCACGCTAAGACCAATAGGAGCGGAGTCCACGCTGACGAAGTCGCGCGCAGAGGCTAGTAATAAATATAAACAAATAAATATAATTATCTACAACACACACACACACACACACGATCGTCTGTTTCTAAAGTAAGCAACTTAATGCTTGTGTTATAGGTAACAGCCGACTGGTATAGTTACATTTTTTTTTCAACAAACATACATATAAATACTACATCTATACAATAAAAATCGGCCAAGTGCGAGTCGGACTCGCGCACGAAGGTTTCCGTACCATTGACTAGGTACATTGATTTTAATATCGGGCAAAAAGCGGCTAAACAAACCACTTTTGTTATATGAGAGCAAAAATAGGCAAAAATGACGTTTTTTGTATGGGAGCCCGCCTTAAATATTAATTTTATTATTTATTATTAAAGTAAAAATACAACTGAGTATTTTGTGAATATTTCAAGTGTCTATCTGTTGCCATTGTTGATATCTAGCAAAAAAGGCAAAAAAATCGCGTTTGTTGTATGGGAGCCCCCCTTAAATATTTATTTTATTTTGATTTTAGTATTTTTTGTTGTAGCGACAACAGAAATACATAATTTGTGAAAATTTCAACTGTCTAGCTATCGCCGTTCTTGAGATAAGCCTGGTGACAGACGGACGGACAGCGAAGCCTAAGTAATAGGGTCCCGTTTTTACCCTTTGGGTACGGAACCCTAAAATGAATGTTGCTAAGCGCATAACTGGAGAATGACTCGACCAATTCGGCAAATTTTTTTTTGTATGTTCCTTAAAAATCCCACGGAAGGTTTTTATACAAAAAATAAAATAAAAATAAAAAATATACATAACAGACTGAACGAAGTCTGTCCGGGCAGCTAGTATATAAATAAATATATATTACACCCAGACTCAGGGTGGGAATCGAACCCACAACCCAGAAGAGTTTGTCACAACCTACCGTTTTTACCCTTTGGGCACGGAACCCTAAAAACTACAGGAATATTATAATTGTCATAAATGATTTAAACTAATTGGATAAGGTTTATATAATTAGTCTAGTCTTAGTAATAGGGTTCCGTTTTTACCCTTTGGGTACGGAACCCTAAAAACTACAGGAATATTATAATTGTCATAAATGATTTAAACTAATTGGATAAGGTTTATATAATTAGTCTAGTCTTAGTAATAGGGTTCCGTTTTTACCCTTTGGGTACGGAACCCTAAAAACTACAGGAATATTATAATTGTCATAAATGATTTAAACTAATTGGATAAGGTTTATATAATTACTAGAAAATTGTAAACGAGAGAACGATAAACATAAATAATTCTTACTTGAAGAAGATATTTGAGATCAAACGTCGTCGTTCACTTGTCGTTTCTTCAATAAAATTTTAAAAGCGATTTTTTTATCATCTGTAATAAAAAAAATACGTATATTTTAAGACCAGCTGTGCCCGTGACTTCGTCCGCGTGGAATTTAACAAAAAAGTTATTGTTCAGTTCGCAGAGTATAAAATAAATAAATTTCTAAAATAAAAGTAGGTAGCCTTAGTTACTCCTAATTACATCACCTATGTAATAAGGAGTAACTAAGGCTACTTTTGTTTATTATATATATAATTTATTTATGATAGTATAGATAATTTAGACAAAACGATTACATCATTATTTTTAATTACATAAGCTATGTAATAAGGAGTAACTAAGGCTACTTTTGTTTATTAAATAGATAATTTATTTATGTTATTATAGATAATTTAAACAAAACGATTAGGTACATCATTATTTTTTAAACTAAAAGTAATATATATTATATGAAGACGAAAAAAATACAGGTATAGTATAATTCTTATCAATGATTTACACTGGTTGGATAAGGTTTGTTTAATTACTGGACAATTTTAAAAGAGAGACAACTATAAATATTAAATAATAATTCTTACTTGAAAAAGATATTTGAACAACATCAACATCAGTCACTTCACACTTGTCGTTTCTTTTTCCGAAGTTTATCAGATATAACAACTGTTGTGGCAAAAAAAAGATTCCGGGTCGTATGCTTCACAACAATCACTTCACTGGCTAGCGCCCAATTGAATTGAATTTGATCAAATGTATTATGTACAGTAGAACTTTTCAATTAAAAATAACGGTTTTAACGAACTATTTCGCTAAGTATAATACACACAATTAGAATAGTTATGAAAAGCGAAGCAAACACTGTATCTTGATTGCATCTTAAATTTGGTCAGGTTATAGCTACAGGTATTCCCCGAAACTAACGATGGGTGTGGCCATCTTTTTCTCTAAATTTTCTCACACTACGTTTAAATGCTCATTTGTGTTGTGATTAGTTCATTTCTTCAAAATTTTTTCAGTAGCCTAAAAGGCGACCAGAGTTCATTTTTTACCTTAAAAGTATGTGTTATTCTAAGAATTAGTTATAGGTGAAGCTAATTTCTTGCATGTTGTTTAAAAGCGATAATTTTCGTAAATGTTAGTAGAAGTTAAATAAAAGAAAAAAGGATCTTGATTATTCTTCATATTATTAGAAATTACATTAGTAATATATGGTATGGTATTTCTCCATAAGGTGATACATACATTTAACGAAAGTAAACAAAATGTCATTTAAAAAAAAAACCAAACTATAATAAAAAAGAAAAAAAACAAAAATTAGAAATGTGCATTAAAACTAATAACAAATATTGTTAAAAAAATATAACATGATGAAGGAAATTAATACAAATTAATATTGTTTACTTTAATGTTAAAAAAAAGGAATACATGAAAATTGTAATAATTTATATGTAAAAAATAGGAAATAATAAAAGGCTTATTTATTTATTTTATTTAAAAGGCGACCAGTCGCTATTTAGATATTTTTGTCACCGATTTCCACTTAGAGTAGCCTAAATGGTGAAAAATCGCCTATGTTGTCAACACTGGCTAGCGGCGGAGGAGGCCGCGCAGGAGCGCTGCCATTGGTTGCGGAGAGCCGAGAGCGGGGCACAGTGGGCTGAAATTCGCGTTTCATAGACATTCAAATTTATTTTTTCAAGTGACGCTTTTTTTGCTTGAATGCGATTGAGAAGAACTGCTATATGCCTTATATAATGATCTTTCAGATTTATAATCGTAAACAGCGCACTTAGAATTTTTTTTCAAGAAAATTTGTATGGAGTCGACATCATAAATGATGATATCTCCATAATCGCACAATTGCACTTAATATCCTCTTAGGTTATTAAAATACAAATTATTTTTGATTTTTTGACATACTTCATGCTAAGGTCAAACGTGCTTTTTTTAAACCTTTAAAAACATTACCAATTTTTTTTCTTTATTTTTTTGTTTTTAACTAATATCAAGCTTTACATAAGTGTATATATATTATATACTTTACATTTACTCAAATTAATTGTGTACTATATTAGAAAGTGAAATTCATTAAAAACCTTTAAAAGGCTTATAGACCAAGTGCTTTTAGCCTTTAAAAATGGCAAAAATCAAAGAAAATTATAGTAGGATGAAACACATTGGAAAAAAAGTGAGTACAACGAAAATGATAGGAAAAATAAATTACGGTCGATCTGAGGTCGGGCAGTGGTAGGGAGGGGGGGTGTAAGAGTAAAAGAACAGTTTATCTCAATTTCTGGCTAAACTACAAGTCCTATGAAAAAAAGTTCAAGGGCAAAGCTGTAGGTAATATAAAGATCTACAACTTTAGTATTTACACTTTTTTCATATAACCTCAAAATTTATGTGAAAAATTCAAAAAACCAAGTTTTTGTTTTTTTTTTCTTTTTTCTTTTACAACTGTTTAGTGTGTTTGGGACATAAAATGGTAAGTTTTCACCAAATTTCGTAATAAAATTATAACCTGACCGATTATAAACATGAAAGATCATTATATAAGGCATATAGCAGTTATTCTCAATCGTATTCTAATATAATCTTTAAAAAAGCGTCAGTTGAAAAAATAAATTTAAATGTCTATGAAACGCGAATTTCAGCCCACTGTGCGGGGTGGCTGTCGCTATATCGATATTTAGTATTATTATTCGATATTAATAGTTATTTAAATATCGACGTCGATATATCGATAAAATTTTCAAAAGATTTTGTATTTATAAAATAATAGTGTATTTAGCTCAATATTATCAATAGTAATTTTCATATAAAATGTAAATTATTTTAATGTACAAAAATCTCAATAAAAATATTAATGTATTTTTATAAGTATTCCTTTTTGGGTAATATTTACAAAATATCAAAAATTAAATAGGTATTAATATCTTCTAATTAATATTTTAAACCTATTTGTTGTCACTACTTAATATAAAACAAAGTCTCTTCCCGCTGTCTGTCTGTATATATGCTTAAATCTTTAAAACTACGCAACGGGTTTTGATGCGGTTTTCTTTTGTAAATAGAGTGATTCCAGAGGAAGGTTTATACGTATAATACATGAATAATATAGTAGAGGAACACTGATAGTTTTAAAGTTTTCTAATTTGATGTCGTATATAAACACATTTTTTGCGCTTAGATTGCAAATATTTATTTTATATTTTATATTAATTTAGTATCAGCATTGCACCCGTGCGAAGCCGGGGCGGGTCGCTAGTATTACATAAACTAGTATTTGTCCGGTTGCGAAAGTTGAAAAACTGCTCTTTACAAAGCTCCGCTGTCAGTGTTTAGTTAGTTACATTTAAATAAAAATAACACTTGGCAAAACTAATTGACAAAAAAAAATAACAAATTAAAAAAAAGCCAACGTCACGTGGAGTTCCCCAGTCGGTCACACGTTCTCTAAAATTTTACCCTCATGCGCCTAACAAAGTTTCACTTCAAAAAAATATCGTCTGTAATACAATTTTCGATATTGGATATTTTGTATCGATAATAATTATATCGGATCAAACAAAATATTTATATCGGCTAATAATAATTATTGTATTGTATTTTGGTATGGATGTGTTTTTGATTTTGACTTTGATTTTAATTTATTGTAATTTTGGTTGAGTTTTGATATTGATTGGATTTTTATTTTTATTTTGATTGAATTTTAGTATGATTCGATTTTTTATGTCAATAGGTATCCATAATGGGCATGACGACAGTATAAAAAAATCGTCAATTTAATCATTTTAGAGGAACACTCATATTAAAAAAATTCAAAATACTGGTTTAGTTTTATGTAAAATTATAAGATTATTGTGATTTTCAATAAAATAAAACATTAAAATACTGCAATTGGCCATTTTGATTGAAACACAAATTACAGCGCATTACGTCACGCTATAATACGCGTTCCACATAACGCCCACAACGCTATCGACCACGACCGCTGAAAACCGCTCAGTAGTCTAGTCGACAAGTTGAAAATGGTTGAAAAATAGCCTGTAATTTATAGGCGTGAGCGTTCAAAAAGATAATAAACGATTGGACGGTGTATAGACCACTGAGCGGTTTTCAGCGGTCGTGGTCGATGGCGTTGTGGGCACTTGTGGGTCTTAGGTGGAACGAACTACTATACCGTGACGTCAGAGACGACGCCATGACACCTGCAGCCGTTTTGTATCACTCGTTGAAAACATATTAGAAAAATAGTTTTATACTTCCTTAAACTTAAGTTTATTACCGAAATATAGGTATTTTCGTAAATAGTAAATGTGTACCCACATTACGGAAGAGGTTTTCTAAATCTTTCGTCATGCCCATTGTAATAAAGGAACATGAAATCAGTTTACCTACTACCAGACTATCGTCACTCCATGTACTTGCGCGCTAATCGCTATACTTACCTACTGCCCGGCCGAGCGGTCTCGGGCCAGATAAGGTTGTCGCAAACGAATCGCACGCACGTAGTTCAATTTTTAACTGACTTCCAAAAAGGAGGACGTTCTAAATTAATTATTTTTTATTCTATTGTATTTTTTATGTATGTTAAATCAGAACTTTTCTCTGGGTAGACCGATTTCGATAAATTTTGTTTTAATTAAAGGGTATGCGTGAATGCGTATCATGTGGTCCCAAGCACTTTTAGAGTTATATCTAAAATGCGTATTTACTTGATATTTTTTCGTCGACCTTCGTTATATTAAACCGGATAACTTTTTACTGGGTTTATCGATTTTGATAATTATTGTTTCAATCGAAAATTATTAAATTACGAGTATTAAATTTATAAAAAAAAATTATATAATCATAAAACACATGTAACTTTTGAATATTTTTTATTTATTTTATCTACACACTGTCCTCTATAAGAATGTTTTATCTAGGTGTATTAATGAATTTAGCAGTTAGTTTATTTAACAGTCAGCACCTATTTATAAAGAAAAATATATTTTATAAACTATACAATTTAAAACTACCACATATAGTCGGAATATATTCACAGTTCTCAATAACATAGATACAAAGAGTTATGTTAATTTAATTTTATCGAAGAGTCAGCCCTGCCGTTGCTGTGGGATCGCGTGGTGCGAAGCAATCACAACTGTACACTGGAGCATTTAGGCACATTTTAGCATGCAGCGGTTGCTGACGCGAAGGAGTAGGCTATTATAGCAGTATTAAGTATCTGTACGTAGTACTATTTACTAATCTGTGCTTATACGCACAATTATATTAAATCAAAATGTACTACTAACATTAGTTTGTTATAAAATGTTACTAACACTTGTATGGATGTGAATCTGAATTAAATAAATTATTTTTATAGGTAAATAAAGTTTATAGAACGAGTAGCCTACCCAAAGCAATTTTAAAATTTCATTTTTTAACTAATTTATTAACTTTTCGTAGAGTGTTGAATATCAAACTATTCGTCTCATTAGCCTCTAACTAGTGAAGTACATTTTGTGAAAATCTACTGAAAAACCAGTGCGTTATACCTACCTGTTTTCGTTCGCGGAGACGGGCAAAATTGCGACTTAAAACCTTGAGTGCGTGCGGCGATAGATCTGTCGTGCGTGACAATCCCTAACTTTTTTACATACCTAATATTATAGTGCTCAGTACCCTCTAAAAACCTGTGGACTTAATTTTGTGACTTTTTCTCAACTTTTTGTGTTGTGACCATGTTGTGACATTTCTCGCTACTTTCTACAATTCGTGTGCTACACCCAAGTGTATACATAGTAATAGTAGTATGATAGTAGCTAATATTTTTAAAAGTTAACACGGACTGTTTTTGTAGACCTTTGAAAGAGGAATAATTCTACCATACATTTTTATGTTACCTACATCTCCGTTTATGCAGCGTTTTCGATAAAACTTTTTTTTCATATACCTAAGTACAACTATCTCAGCGAACAAGCGTGCGGCTCGCCTGATACTAACCCTGGTGGATATATAAGTTTGAAAAAAGTATTAAAATATCTTAAAAAATGTTAAAAAATCGTCATATGTCTTAATAAGACTTTTAACATCAAACATTATTAAGTATATTTTCATGAAGATTATTTTTTTCCTTTACACAAAGCAAATTAAATGAATACCATAGGTCTAGGAGATATATAGCAAAATCAAAATAATGCGCAATTAAATTAATTTCTTGTCGCCGTGATTCGACCGGGCTGAGTGGGCGCCCCGTGACCCCGCGCCTCGCGTCCGAAAGTTTAGGTACCTAGTGTATGGTGGAACTAGCTGGTGCCCGCAACTTCGCCTGCGCAGGATTACATTTTGTACAATTCACACAATCTTCTATATCTATATAATAAAAATGAATGTTGCTAAGCGCATAACTCAAATGGCTCGACCAATTCAGCTAATTTTTTTTATGTTCCTTAAAAATCCCATGGAAGGTTTTTAATGTTTTTATACTACAAAAAAAAAACAACAGAGAACGAAATCTGTCCGGGCAGCTAGTCTATATAATAAAAATGGATGTAGCTAAGCGCATAACTCGAGAAAGGCTCGATCGATTCGCCTAATTTTTTTGTACGTTCCTTAAAAAACCCACGGAAGGTTTTTATAATAAATAAATAAAACATAACAGACAGAACGAAGTCTGTCCGGGCAGCTAGTTACAAATAAATATAATTGGAGTGTCTGGTTGTAAGTGTTGTAACATTAAAGTACCTAACTACTTTTTACTAAATGCATATTATGATGTACCTATACACGGTACATATACCAAAATAACTTTTTTTACAATTTTTGTCTGTCTGTCTGTCTGTTTGTCCCGGTTAATTTCTGAAACGGCTGGGCCGCTTTTAACTGGACTTTCACAGGCAGATAACTGATGTAATAAGGAGTAACTTAGGCTACTTATATTTTACAAATGTATTTATTTTGTAACTGCGAACTGAAAAATATTCTTTTTATTTCCACACGGACGAAGTCGCGGTCACAGCTAGTATCTTTATATGTTAAAGCGTGTGTGTTATTCTGATTTATAAGATATTTTCTTTAAAAACCCCCGCGAAGCCGGGGCGAGTTGCTAGTTGTTTAATAAAAAAACCAATTAGATAGTAGGTACACATTTCAAAAATTCGAATTAAACTATTTTAAATGTAACACATTTTTTAAATATATATGTAATATATCTAGAGGATCTACCTAGACTACACCATCAAACTACAATAACTATACTAACTAATAAATAAAAAAATCAGTAAACATGTTAAAGTAATTTACTAATTTACTTGACGCTCGCACTTTTCACCAAGGTCAAATTTGCATGATTATCCAAACGAAAAAATTGGTCCATGACTGTGTTACATCTTATATACTTATACTAATATATAAAGCTGAAGAGTTTGTTTGTTTGTTTGTTTGTTTGAACGCGGTAATCTCTGGAACTACTGGGCCGATTTGAAAAATTCTTTCAGTGTTAGATAGCCCATTTATCGAGGAAGGCTATAGGCTATGTATCGTCACGCTAAGACTAATAGAAGCGGAGTAAACGCCGACGAAGTCGCGCGCAGAAGCTAGTTCTAAATAAAATCAAAGTTCAAAGCATAATTACGCAGATGTCTTTTTCTACATCATAAAATTATTTGTTTAACATTGTTGCCGGCCGGCGGAGAACATGGCATCTGACTGATGACGTAATAAGGAATGAACGTGTGCCCCCCGCGCGGACTGCGTAATAGCAGCCAGCGGTAGTTGAACGCATGTACGTCGTGTAATTTTACAAAACAGCAGTAGTTGTCTTCTTTTACTTGACAAAAGTACAAGAAATGAGGCGATATTTGTATTTTTTATTTTGCCATGTTGTAAAATATAAAGTTTTTAGTTAGTTACCTACTGAAATAAAAAAAAATCTCAAAATTGTAGTTAACTTTTTTTACTTTGCACCCGTCGATACCTACTAATATTATAAAGCTGAAGAGTTTGTTTGTTTGAACGCGCTAATCTCAGGATCTACTGGTTCGATTTGAAAAATTCTTTTAGTGTTAAATAACCCATTTATCGAGGAAGGCTATAGTTTATAATTATTTCATCACGATAAGACTAATGTTTCAAAATGCTTATTCTATTTTATTCATAATTTTTATTGTAATATTAATTTTTTGACTTCATGTAGGTAATAACTCAATATTATTGTATTAATTTTAATTTTAATTTTTATGTCTATTGATTTTAATGTCACTGAATTTGTTCATAATTTATAATTGATTGTTTTATTATTAATCTTTCATATTAATTTTAATTTTGTAATGTCAATTTTAATTTTATCGTTTCATTTTTTTTTATTTAATTTAAATTTGTTTTTAAATTTATTGTAATAATTTAATTTTCATTGATTTAATTTTAAATGTATCAATTTTACGTGTTTTTGTAATGAAACACTCTTAAGTAAGCTGTATGTGCCTATAATTGAGTGTGCTGTGCTGTTGATTGTTGTGAATTTGTTGGTGTCTACCTTGTTGGCGTATAATTAAAATAAAATAAAATAAAAATTGGGTTTTTTTCTTTTCTTTTGAGAGCTTCCGCTGCGTAAGCGGTTAAAGTTTCGCATAAACTATGTATGACAAATTGATCATAATCCACGCGGCGAAGTTGCGCGCGAGGCTATAGTGATAAATATTGATTTAAATTTAGGTTAGTCTTTAGATTACGGGCTGTCAGTTTATGTGGTTCTAGGGTGGGGGGCGAGGGGGGCAGGTGCCTAGCCCCTGGTTCCCCCACAAGGTAGTGCAATAGCTTAATAGCGTTATTCTAACCTCAAAACTTTAACTATGTATATCTCCATAACCATGGAGTTCCGCGGGGTGGGAATGGTAACAAGGGGTAGCCCGCTCCCTCTCTCCCCTTTCCACCCCACAAAACACCATAAATCGACGGCCCGTAATCTAAAGACGAGCCTTAAATTATAATGATATTCCGTTTTAAAATTATTTACGTTATTTTATTGATATTTCATTACGTACGATTTTTTTCCTTGAAATGTAGGCAACTAGGCATAATATGATCTTTTCTAGTACTTATATGGTATGATCTTCTGAAAAATAAAGTTGACAACACTTTCTTGATGACGATTTATTAAATTGTAGTGATCTTGAGATCGTGATTACATCCTGAGAGCCTATCAGCTAAGATCGCTCTTGAGATCGTATCTGAGAGCGATTTATAAATACGGGCCTTAAGGCGGTATCCCGGCGGTAAATAACCTTGAGCCTTCGTTCCCTCTTTGCCGCACCCCACCTCTCGTAAAACACTATTAGCGGCATTTGGTGAACAACTTACGAATACACGTAAAAATTACAGATCTAGGGATCCGCACGGCATTCAATAAAAAAATATATTATTTTTTTATAAGAAATAAATGTTAATTGGCGCGTATATAATTTAGGTAAGTAATAAATTCAGTTACTACACTTACGTTCTATAAATACTAATAATGAAGTATAATATTACTTAAACTTATAAATAACTAGCTGACCCGGCGAACTTCGTACCGCCTAACAGTCGATTCTTTAATTATTATTTTTTAAATACTTATTTTGCTATTCGGGATAACGGCAATTTGGGTCAGCTAGTAAGATAAAAAAAAGAAAAAAGAAAGTTGATAAGTCAACAATTACATAATGTAAAAAAAAAATATAAATTAATATATTGACAAATATTGACATTAATATTTATACGTCACTCAATTGTTTTGCCTTACTGAAACCCCTCCACTAAAACTTAAACTTTATGGTATGGTATTAAAGTTCAAATTGACTTTTAAGTATTATTACGAAACTTTTGTATGGGAATATAGAATAGTGTTGTTTTCAGACTTTTCAGGCAATTTTTCTAATTTTTCGTAAGAAAAATCTGTTTAGCTGCTCTCGAGATTTGCGCTTAGCAACACATTCATCACATTTCATTTCACAGACAGTGTAAGTAGAAAAATAAAATAACAACAATAAAGTAAATTTTATTATATATTTTTTTTATTTTAAAGTAGGTCTAGGTAAAAAGCAAAAACCTATACTACGTGGTCAAATTAAATTAGCTAGCAAAACTCTTTATCATGGGTGTCGTTTCTATAATTTTCAAAGGTGCTAAAACCATTTTTTAGATACCTACACAACAATAGCGTCTTTAAAAGAAACTCAATACATAGTTTTAAATACACACACAGAGCGTCCTTTCACAATAAATAACAAACAAAAAAACTATCCCAAACAAAAGTCAACAAAAAATGCTAACAATATGCTAATAAATTTATTATTGTTTACTAGCTGTGCCCGCGACTTCGTCCGCGTGGAATTAAAAAAATATATATTGTTCAGTTCGCAGAGATACAAAATAAAAATAAAAGTAACAGCCTATTACATCAGCTATCTGTCAGTGAAAGTCCCGTCTGAATCGGTCAAGCCGTTTCAGAGATTAGCCGGAACAAACTGACAGAAAGACAGACAACAATTGTAAAAAATGTTATTTTGGTATATGTACCGTGTATACATGCATATGCATTTAGTAAAAGGCTATTATTTTATTATTACAAACGGACACTCCAATTTTATTTATTTGTATGTATAGAGTATAGACGTATAGATTTATAATATGACGTGAGCGTGCGCTAGCCGAGACGGTGACAAACGACACAAGCTTCTCCCTCCAAACCTTGCGGCAGACTGAATTCCGATACCCCGCGCTTGAGCTACAGTAGTGAATACGCCCAGATTTTAGAAAAAAATCAATAACACATCAAATTTAGGTCTTTTCGAAAAATTTATTCATGCGAATTGTTCATTATTAAATTGTCCATCCATTAGTGTCGGTAGCAAAATAAAATAATGTTTACTTTACGAGGAGACGCATAGTATCAGTAATTATTTCTCATTTTTGTGGTTTCGTTGTAAGGCGATTATTTAAAATGTATTCCTTTAAAAAAAATTAAAAAATCATCTATTATATAATCAAAATTATGTAGAAATTAAATGTGTTTGTATTAGTTTGATATTTCTTTCCAATAAAAAGTAGATTAGCTTCAAAAAACTGCACAAAAAACGGCTAGCGCGGCGTTTTGTCCCCACAGCCGCCTTAATGTCAATTACTTAAGAATCCATAAGGACTAATTTGAACGTCTCTGAGTGCGGCCGCTAGTGTATCAATGTATGGTGGAACTAGCTGGTGCCCGCAACT
The DNA here is from genome assembly GCA_905220545.2 of Melitaea athalia. Taxonomy (NCBI): domain Eukaryota; kingdom Metazoa; phylum Arthropoda; class Insecta; order Lepidoptera; family Nymphalidae; genus Melitaea; species Melitaea athalia. The sequence goes on along the minus strand of HG992189.1, from coordinate 19,490,068 downwards.
TCGCCTGCGTTGGATTAGATTTTAGACAATTCGAATTCAAATAATCTTCTATACGTATCTATATAATAAAAAAATAAACTATTTTTTTATCTTAAACGGTTTTATTACAATAAAAATGATGTAGTTAGGTTATGTACTAAAAGCTAAATAATAATTCGGTAATCCCTAGCTACCAGATCGCACCAATCTTCTCATCAATCTGGGGTATTGATCAGACAAAATATAAAATCGTTGGGCGTAGCGTATCCAGAGTAAACATTATGAGAGAAATTTCAAGTCACAACCCGATTGCCGCAGCAAAAATTATCGCTATCCTTTTTACCATGAATCTTCAATTTACTACGACTTACGAGAGACCATACTACTATTGATGCTCTTTTCTCGAGATATTTGACAAAAATCGAATCAAAAGCATATAATTATATCATATTTTATTTGCCATTAAGCTATAGTTTCTATGATAGAACATAATTAACTAATAGGCTTAATATTGTTATTCATGTAAATAGCTGTTTCTTTGTACCTATATTATTAATTTATTAGTATACAGTTTCATTTTGAATAATATAAAAGTGTTAAAATAATTTTGTAATTCGTAACCATTTAGTCTTAAGTTGTAAGAATAAAAATGTCGACTAAATTTTGTATAAGTAGATAAGTTGTGAATGTACAAACCATTAGTTAGATTAACAATGTACCTATACAAAAAACAAGAAGCAACCCTGTAAACTATAAAAAAGTATCCACTATTGTTTTATTACCCCGTGTATAAAGGTAGCCAGAGTTAGGCCTAAAAGTAAAAGGGGGAACCCACCCTGTGTGTGAAAGAGGAAGAATGCCTGATATAACAACTATTAATTTTAAATTATTTTTATTATTTAAAATTTTTGTAAACAAACAATAAGACTAACAAGGTCAACTAGCAAGGTCGCTTCGCTGTTGTGCGACTTTGCCAAACATGTTGAGCGTCAAGTGTTACAAGCTTCTTTGAAATAAAATGAAATGAAAACATTTATTTCGCCATAAGGTGATACACACACTTAACGAAAATCAAAATTTGCAAATGTTGCTTAATGAATACATAGCTTAAATCAATTGAATAGGGTAGGGTGAAGCGCGGCCTTCGACGCGACATTTATATAGGCACAGACCACAGTGGCACACGCCGCCGGCCGCCGTGCCGCCAGCCACCCCGACCGGTACCACTGCGACCGCTATGTTCCTGCATTTTAAATCTATGATATCTTTGAAAACATTGATTTAAATTACATACTGTAAAGGACCATATTGATGTATATTAAATGCACAATGTATTTAAGGTACTTAATTGGATAACGAATAATTCTTTATTGCTTAAAATCGTTTCATAAATAAGCCATTATTTCTCGTAAACAGTAAGGGCGCCTTCAAATTAGCCGCGCGGCGGCAGCGCGTCTGCAGCGCTGCTGATGCGCGACGTTGTAAATGTATGTAAATAACAACGCGCGACAGCAGCGCGGCGCCTTCAAATTTGTCGCGCTGCTGTCGCGCGTGGTGCGCGAATTAAAGGATAAAAAACAAGCTATCATTATGTTCTTGTTAATAAAAAGAACTAAAAATATAAACATAATAATTTAAACCTGATAAGAAAAATATCATTATATAGGTACATTGCATGCAACCTTTAACGATAATAGCCATGGATGGATTAGTGACTAAAAATTAATTATGATATAAGATTGTTGATATTTTCACAAAACGAGTTAAGAAAATATAATTTCACATGACAGTGAACACTAATCAGAAAATTATGTCACCCCATGCAGAACATCATTTTTAGGGTTCCTTACCCAAAGGCTAAGGGGGCGTTCAAGTATTACGTAACGCTAATTTGGGGGGAGGGGTCTTGTTAAACGTTACGATGCGTTACAGGGGAGGGAGGGGCGTTTCGAACAGCGCGTTACGTAACATTGTTTTTTGTTTATTAAAAAAAACACGGGTATTAAAATCTTTTTATGTCTGTTTTATTTATTTATTACTACCAAAAACGCGATTAAAACGATAACAAAAGTAGTTTAGCTACTTTCCGGTTAGTTTGCGCAACAAAGTTGTGACATTTGGGTAAAAATGTGGTAAAAATGGTCAATTGGATGTTACATAACGCTCGTGGTGTAGGGGGGGGGGGGGTACAGGAAAACGTTACGGCGCGTTACATGGGGGTGAGGGGGGGGGGGATCAAAATCTATAAATTACTTACATTTTAAAAAAGTAATTGTTTTAAAATTTGTCCTTAATAGTTAAATGTGAGGTAATTTTTTGTAGTTTTCAATTTTTAGTTTTCAGTTTGTAGTTAGTTAATTAGTAGTAGTCTATTTTTAGTTTTGTACAGCATTTCAATTTATGGTTTTCAATTTGTAGTTAGTCAATTAGTAGTAGTTAGGGATTGCAATCCGGTGTCGTTTTCAATCCGGCCGGATCCGGGCCGGATCCGAGCCGGATTAATTAAACCATAATAACCTAACTTTTCTTTTTAATTCAAACGTATGTTGACCGTTAATGAAGTGAAAATTTTTTACATTTTAATTAAATTATTTTTTAAATTAAATCTCAGTTTAAAAACAAATTATATAAAAAAGAAAAGCTAAAAATATTTAAATCAACTTATATTAGAGCTATAAATGTAGCCGTGGGAGTTATTTCTCAGTACCTATTCATATTATGTTGAATTCATTCATACAAATTGAACTTCCCAAGAAGCCAAGTTCCAATTTCGACCACATGCTATTAACACATGGTGAGACGGACCAAGGAGCTAGATTTGTAATTTTAATTAGTCCAGTAATATTAAGTTTTTCAGTGATTGTAGATCTTCTTCTCTACTTTTTCTTTCACAAGTTTCACGCTATTACTTGGTCAAGGTATTACTTGGTTAAAGCTTCAGTTACGGATATATATACGAATATTTATAGATAATTATGATATCCACCCTGGAAAGAAATATTTGTACAAATATCCATATATACCTATTATACAATATCCACCCCGAGCGAGACTCCAACCAGCAAACCGTCGATTTTATGATATGGTTACAGATATAAGATATTAAATTGTTTCGGATTATCTTTTAGTTTCGGTTACAGATATTCTATTTTAGAGAAAATACCATAATACTTAATTACTATAATTTAGTTCCTTATTTTACATCCAATGATAAGTTAATAATTAACATTTATTGTAATAGTTACTGTTACAAATTCTGAGTAGGCACTCTATGTTAAACGGCGATGACTCCTACGATGATTTAGTTGCAAAATTGACTTTACGATAATGAAGAACGCGCTCGGCTAATGTTATTTGAGCGGGAAAATGTAAAAACAGCAAAAAATTTAGTATTGAAATTCCCTCTGCGATAGATACCTGCGAAAACATCCGAAACTTTTATATAGCTTAATGGGACGTTTACGGATACATTTTTATTTCGTATATGTATATCCAATAGTTTGGTTACGATAAAATAACATCCCTAGTTTGAATCTTAATATTTCTAGGTTTTCTGCAAGTAGCTGCATGTGAAGTTATTTAATACTCGCAAAATAAGTCAAGCAAATTCAGTGTTTTTTTTTCAGCTGTAAATAAATTTGAATACCTTCATCATAACGCATCTATAACTAATTCAAATGGCAAAAATCTATCAATCAAGTCTTTAGTCTTAGCGTCAAAGGACTCGTATCTTTAAGAACCACGCTCTATCTTTTCAAAAGAGGTAATTTTCTTAAAAAACCGCCAACACCGGATCCGATCACCGGATCCGGCATTTGTCACCGGATCCGGTAACTGTAAAATGATGCCGGATCCGCCGGATTACCGGATCCGGTTTTCCGGATTGCAATCCCTAGTAGTAGTCTATTTGTAGTTTTGTGCAACATAACGCGTTGTTTATATATTATATCTTATATATAATTATTGTTTTAGACACTGGAACAGAGGTAAATTTGAGAATAAGATGTTCATATAACAAGTAATAAATTATATTTAAAAAAATGTACATTTTGCCAACTACATAAATTTAAATAACATACTTTAAATGTAGCAAAACTCAAAATTCAACATTCGTAAAGATAAAAAGATAAAATATAAAAAATTAAAAGGAATATACATATTGACAAGTTAAATAGGAAGAAAGTAACTAACAATATATGTAAAGGTAAAGAAAGAAATTCTTGTTGTTACCATTCTGTATATGGTCTAAGATCCGAGAAGCTAAATCTTCCCTCATCTGTTAATTAGATGAAACAATTTTTATAGGCTTATTTCAATATTGTGAATTTATAAAAACAACCTCTGCCACAATAAGCCTGCTGCAAATAATAATACTTAAAAAAAAAAATTTTTTTCTTCTAAAAAATCTTTTCTCTCTCATGTTAATTAAGTACATGTAGTAAGCTAAAACCGTCAATATTGTATTGTGTGTGTCTGTTAATTAACAGATGAGGGAATATTTTTTTATATCCCGGATCTTAGACCAATACATTGTTAATCAACAACTTTACGTGTATGTAATTGATGGTTTAGATGAAGAACAGAGTCAAATTTAAAAATCTGATGTCCTGAAAATGTATATCAAAAAATATAATAACACAAATTGTACATATTGTTACCTAGATAAATTTAAATGTTATAGTATCAATTTTTCAAAATTCATAGTTTGCAGTTATTTAAAATTAAATTAAAAACAACAATATATAATGCATTAGCTATAGGATCTTACATACTAGCGATTTTTAATAATATAAAGATGTCAATTAAATACTGCGTGTGAAGGTAATGTGAGAAAATACTAAAATATAGTCCGTTCAACGAGACGACAGAAATTTTGTAAACAAAGCGCATCATTTTTTCATAGTGACGACAGAACAAACAAAATATAGTCTATCTCCTTCTATCTTGTTTGTTTGCTATCTGCTGCACGTCTCTCGGCAAGTTCGAACGTCGAATCTGTCAAGATAGTCTGACTTTGAAAACATTCGGATTTTGTAATAATTATTTGCATTTTAGTGTGCATGTTTTAAAAGAGTACCGAGAGATTTTTCCTCCGGCTTTTTTTCTCTCGACCTACACTAGGGACATTGTTATTAATTGTAATATTTAATAAAGCCGAGGATAAAGTAGGTAGGTAATTTCTAACGAGACATTAGTAACTTAATATTTTGACTAAGTTAGCGTTGCTTACAACACTGGGTACATTACGTAAGCTTGTAATGTAACTAATGTTAAGATAATAAATTTTAATTTTTTATTTTATTGTTTGATTTTATGCTGCCTAACTTTTTGTTATTATTGTTTAGTTTTTTTTGTATCACTTTTTTTTCGACTTTCGTTAAGTGTGTGTATCACCTTATGGCGAAATAAATGTTTTCATTTATCATTCATTTATCATTTGTCGTTAAATTCCACGCGGACGAAGTCGCGGGCACAGCAGCTTGTATCTAATAAATATTTTAGTAATATTAATCATTAATATTTCATTTGTACCTAAAATCCTAAACTTAAAATTAAACTAATAAACTAATATTATTATATTTAAACTTTAAATGTAAAATGTAAAATAAATGTACATTTTGATAATTAATTATTTAAGAAGTATCAAATCTTATATACATAATTAAATTTAATTAATTATATTTAATTAAGTAATTATCAAAATATTACGATCTAGCACCAAAGTACTCGTAAAGACAAATCAAACGAGCCGAAACTCAATGCGGTTGCGTCGTTTCACTACAGAGTTCCTATGACCATCTTCCAGCTCCATCATCAGACCCTGGTTACCATCTATCACCAAAGTACTCGTCAAGACGAATCAAACAAGCCCATACTCGATTGGGTTATGACGTTTAATTACTTAGTTCCGATGACCATCTTCAAGCTCCATCATCAGACCCTGGTTACCATATAGCACCAAAGTACTCGTCAAGATGAATCAAACGAGCCCATACTCGATTGGGTTATGACGTTTAATTACTGAGTTTCGATGACCATCTTCCAGCTCCATCATCAGACCCTGGTTACCATCTAGCACCAAAGTACTGGTCAAGACGAATCAAACGAGCCCATACTCGATTGGGTTATGTCGTTTAATTACTGAGTTCCGATGACTTTCTTCCACCTCCATCATCAGACCCTGGTTACCATCTAGCACCAAAGTACTCGTCAAGACGAATCAAACGAGCCCATACTCGATTGGGTTATGACGTTTAATTACTGAGTTCCGTAGACCATCTTCCAGCTCCATCATCAGACCCTGGTTACCATCTAGCACCAAAGTACTTGTAAAGACGAATCAAACGAGCACATACTCGATTGGGTTATGTCGTTTAATTACTTAGTTCCGATGACCTTCTTCCGGCTCCATCATCAGACCCTGGTTACCATCTAACACCAAAGTACTCGTCAAGACGAATCAAACGAGCCCATACTCGATTGAGTTATGACGTTTAATTACTGAGTTCCGATGACCATCTTCCAGCTCCATCATCAGACCCTGGTTACCATCTAGCACCAAAGTACTTGTAAAGACGAATCAAACGAGCCCATACTCGATTGGGTTATGTCGTTTAATTACTGAGTTCCGATGACCTTCTTCCAGCTCCATCATCAGACCCTGGTTACCATCTAACACCAAAGTACTCGTCAAGACGAATCAAACGAGCCCATACTCGATTGGGTTATGACGTTTAATTACTGAGTTCCGATGACCATCTTCCAGCTCCATCATCTGATCCTGGTTACCATCTAGCACCAAAGTACTCGTCAAGACGAATCAAAGGAGCCCATACTCGATTGGGTTATGACGTTTAATTACTGAGTTCCGATGACCATCTTCCAGCTCCATCATCAGACCCTGGTTACCATCTAGCACCAAAGTACTCGTCAAAACGAATCAAACGAGCCCATACTCGATTGGGTTATGACGTTTAATTACTGAGTTCCGATGACCATCTTCCAGCTCCATCATCAGACCCTGGTTACCATCTAGCACCAAAGTACTTGTAAAGACGAATCAAACGAGCACATACTCGATTGGGTTATGTCGTTTAATTACTTAGTTCCGATGACCTTCTTCCGGCTCCATCATCAGACCCTGGTTACCATCTAACACCAAAGTACTCGTCAAGACGAATCAAACGAGCCCATACTCGATTGGGTTATGACGTTTAATTACTGAGTTCCGATGACCATCTTCCAGCTCCATCATCAGACCCTGGTTACCATCTAGCACCAAAGTACTTGTAAAGACGAATCAAACGAGCCCATACTCGATTGGGTTATGTCGTTTAATTACTAAGTTCCGATGACCTTCTTCCAGCTCCATCATCAGACCCTGGTTACCATCTAGCACCGAAGTACTCGTCAAGACGAATCAAACGAGCCCATACTCGATTGGGTTATGACGTTTAATTACTGAGTTCCGATGACCATCTTCCAGCTCCATCATCTGACCCTGGTTACCATCTAGCACCAAAGTACTCGTCAAGACGAATCAAACGAGCCCATACTCGATTGGGTTATGACGTTTAATTACTGAGTTCCGATGACCATCTTCCAGCTCCATCATCTGACCCTGGTTACCATCTAGCACCAAAGTACTTGTAAAGACGAATCAAACGAGCCCATACTCGATTGGGTTATGTCGTTTAATTACTGAGTTCCGATGACCATCTTCCAGCTCCATCATCAGACCCTGGTCACCATCTAGCACCAAAGTACTCGTCAAGACGAATCAAACGAGCCCATACTCGATTGGGTTATGTCGTTTAATTACTGAGTTCCGATGACCTTCTTCCAGCTCCATCATCAGACCCTGGTTACCATCTAGCACCAAAGTACTTGTCAAGACGAATCAAACGAGCCCATACTCGATTAGGTTATGACGTTTAATTACTGAGTTCCAGTGACCATCTTCCAGCTCCATCATCAGACCCTGGTTACCATTTAGTACCAAAGTACTCGTCAAGACGAATCAAACGAGTCCAAACTCTATGAGGTTGTGTAGTTTCATTACAGAGTTCCTATGACCACCTTCCAGCTCCATCATCAGATCAGCACCATGTCACCATAATATTGCGTCGTCACGCGATTTACACATGTATGCAAAATTTCAGCTCAATCTAGTGATCAGAAAAACTAAATAAAAGCTTGTATTTATAATAATAATAATATATATAACGCTTGGTTGTTCTGGGACATTCAATGATAACCATGAAGTGTGCATTTTGTAAATAAATGTTGAAATAATACAAGTACTGCCATCTATATTGGTTTATTGGTATTATTTTATATACAATTTTTGAATGTCCTCCATAGATTCATTGGATACATAAATATAATGGAACCTGACCTGATAACATACAGATGTCCCCAAATCAAATATTGAATAAAAAACGTGTCCCAGCACTAGTCACAACACATAAATATATATATATATATATATATATATATATATATATATATATATATATATATATATATATTTTTTTATATAATTATATCATCATCATCATATCAGCCTGTTGCAGTCCACTGCTGGACATAGGCCTCCCCAAGCTCGCGCCAGACATCCCGGTTTTCCGCAATCCCCATCCAGCCTACACCAGCAATCTTACGTAGATCGTCGGTCCAGCGGGCCAGCTTACACTGCGTTTGCCAATACGCGGTAATATAATTATATACATATATATATTTTTTTTTAAATGTAACTAGGTTGGCAAACAAGCGTACGGCTCACCTGATGGTAAGACCGTAGCCTATAGACGCCTGCAACACCAGAAGCATCGCAAGCGCGTTGCCGACCCTATCCCCAATCCCCCCCAGGAGCTCTGGTCACCTTACTCACCAACAGGAACACAATACTGCATGAAAACAGTATTATTTAGCTGTGGTCTTCTGTAAGGTCGAGGTACTACCCCTGTCGGGCTGCTCCATATTTTGAGCAGGAAATTTCCTGCTGTGCCCTACCTCAGTTATGCTGTGCCCTACCTCAGTTATATATTCCCTACTATGAGTAACGGTCGCTATCAGGTGTACCTACATGATAACAACCTGGACCGACGACGGCTTAACGTCCTCCTCCAAGGCATGGTGGAGAGACCCACGAGGACTGCACGGTCTGGGTGTTTACCCAGACCACGCAAACATCTGTATGGGCAATACAAATGTTTGTCATGTGCGGGAATCGAACCCGCAACCGCCAGCGCATCAGCAACAAACCAGTGCTGTGAACGTTGCGCCAACGCGTCGTCGACAAGTAATACAACGTAAGTAGACGAAAAAAATTAACAAACGCACTAGTTGCCACTACGATTTTCGAAGGTTCCCCTCGATTTCTCTGGGAGGCCATAATCTAGTCCCGGTTTCCTTATCATGGTAGCACTCTTGCTTAGATTGCACCTATTGTGTAAATGAATTTGTTGTTACAATTGTGTTATTGCGTGCCAACAAGCGTATAACAAGAATACGCTAGGCGTCTCACGCGTTTTTACGCACATTATGCTTCTTTGATAATAGGATTGGTCTTTTATCTTTAAAAATATACTAGTGGTCGCTCAGTGGTCGAAATTCGACCTTAATTAATTTAAATTATAAGTTTGAACATTACACAAAAGAGTATATAAGCGTGTATGTGTCAAATACTTGGTAGTGTGTGTAATGTTTAATTTTTTTTTATTTACTTACTTACTATATGTTTTAAGCATTATTGAATATTATAAAACATTAAAGGTGTACAAAGTTTTCGCTTTACGTATTAATATAAAAATATTATGTGTTGCGATTATTTTGTAAAGGTTGCAATGGAAATGGCGTATCCGAATAAAAGAATTTAAAAAAATTAAGATATACATTTATCCAATTATATTGTAATTCCGTTTTTAATCTTCTTATTGTTATCTATACTAATATAATAAAGCTGAAGAGTTTGTTTGTTTGATTGTTTGTTTGTTTGTTTGTTTGAACGCGCTAATCTCAGGATCTACTGGTCCGATTTGAAAAATTCTTTCAGTTTTAGATAGCCCATTTATCGAGGAAGGCTATAGGCTATATATCATCACGCTAAGACCAATAGGAGCGTAGCACCAATGAAGAATGTTTCAAAATCGGGGGTTATTTTTCCTTTTATTCCACGGGGACGAAGTCGCGCGCAGAAGCTAGTCACACATATTTTTACGGTTTAAATGCAAGTTGTGATTTAAAAAGAAATACAATTAAACCTTTTTAATCTGTAATTAATGTAACTTCTGTTGGCAATCTTAATAAATAAATAAACAAATGTACATAATTAATCAATTATTTTGGGGCCATCTATAAATTACGTCACACGAATTTCACGATTTTTGGATTCTTTCCCCGTCCTTGTCACAGATTGTCACGTTTATGTGACCCCTACCGACTACTTATATTTTAAACTAGCTGTGCCCGCGACTTCGTCCGAGTGGAATAGTGACGTTCAACGCGATTCTTTAAATTGGTATAACTTTTTTATTTATGAACCGATTGACATTAACAAACACTAAATGTTAAGCTAAGCTTGCCACAATATATTAGTAAAAACCGTGTCTATATTAGATAAGCTGTTTCTGATGAGATTAGCGTGTACAAACGCACAGACAAAAATTATGCCAAACAATGTGTTGGGTGCTATTTGCTTCAACGCAATTAAAGTCCCAATAATATTTTTTCTCATATAGTTATCTTAAATAATATACAAACAGCGCATTTTATATATTACTAGCTTCTGCGCGCGACTTCGTCCACGTGGAATAGGACCAATTCTGTCATACATGATTTGTGCGAAACTTTAACCGTTCACGCAGCAGCGGAAGCTCTCAAAAGGAAAAAAACCCTGATTTTGAAACATTCTTCATTGGTGCTACGCTCCTTTTGGTCTTAGCGTAATGATATATAGCCTATAGCCTTCCTCGATAAATGGGCTATCTAACACGGAAAAAAATTTTCTAATCGGACCAGTAAATCCTGAGATTAGCGCGTTCAAACAAACAAACAAACAAACTCTTCAGCTTTATTATATTAAGTATAGATATGTATAATGATAAATAAACATGACTCGGTTTTTCTGTAAACAGTTGAGTTAAAACCTGTTTCAAGTATCATTCTGTTTATTTGTTTCTTTGAAACTTCTTTTATGTAATTTATTGCTGTACCGGCATAATTTACGTTCAATACGAATAACTATACCTACCTACTCGTTTAACATAACTTGTGTAAATATAATTATATTAATAAAAATGAATCGCTGCACTACATTGGTTTTTTTTTTTTTTTTTTGAGTTTATTGGAAGTTTACAGCACTGGTTTGTGGCTGTTGCGCTGGCGGTTGCGGGTTCGATCCCCGCACATGACGAACATTTTTATTGGCCGTACAGATGTTTGCCGTGGTCTGGGTGTTTGTGCAGTCCTTGTGGGTTTCCCCACTGTGCCTCGGAGAGCACGTTAAGCCGTCGGTCCCGGTTGTTATCATGTACACCTGATAGCGATCGTTATTCGTTACTCATAGTAGAGAATATATCCGCCAACCCGCATTGGAGCAGCGTGGTGGATTAAGCTCTGATGCTTCTCGTACATGGGGAAAGAGGCCTATGCCCACCAGTGGGATATTACAGGCTGAAGCGTAAGCGATATACATATAAGTAAATAGTTAACATTTTGATTATGTATAATATACTAAATTATCCATATTTTTGTGTACAGTGATGGTGTCGTGACAATATCGACATGGCGGCGGGCCTGCAGCTTCGCCTGCTCTTATGGAAGGACTACCTCATACGGAAAAGAAAACCGGTCAGTGCAATACAATATAAATTGAAATTTGAAATTTGAAATTGGGAAAAAAAAATCAAAAATCAAATTCAAATACTTTGAGTCTCGTGAACAAGACATTCGCAGTTAATGTCGAAATATCGAGCTCCGCAATGCGAAAATAATAAACATGGTAAATATCCCGTTTTCCGACTATGATGTCACCTATAAAGGTGACAAGCAAGCGTACGTTTCGCCTGAAATCATAGCTTATGGACACTTCCATCTCCAGGAATCGACCCTATCCCCTACCCACCAAAGGAGCTCAACCTTACTCACCACAGGAACACATTATTACTTGAACACAGAATCAATTAGCTCTGATTTTCTTTAAGGATGAGATACTCGCCAAGTCGGGCTGCACCAAATTTTGTGTAAGATGTTTCCTGCTCTGTCGAGATCCTTATATCAATAAAGATTCGACATACACACACAGTCGCCTGTTCATAAGAAAAGCAACTTAATGTAAATTATACATACAAACAATACATATATTTACATTAATATAAGTATTACTACTAGTTAATCGAACTTAAAGCAGAAAGCAATGTCTACAATCGCGTCAACTGATTAGTCTTTATTTACGTTATGTGCGTCTATATTATTAATTAATTTATATTATTACTAAAAGGTCTGCGTTTATAAAACTATATTAAAGACATTTTAATTATAAATAAATAAATACATAAAGGTCGTAAGATATTTGAAACTGATCCACAATTGAAAATTTGAAATACAATACAGTCAGTTGGTAATGAATGATGGTAGCATTAACATGAAAATGCATCATTTTCTTGCAGTGTATTAACATATTAAGTACTCATAAAATTGACGCGTCGTGTCAGTAATTTGTAACAAAGTATGTAAAACTAGCTGTGCCCGCGACTTCGTCCGCGTGGAATTTTACAAAAAAGATGTTGTTTAGTTCGCAGAGTTATAAAATAAATAAATTTCTAAAATAAAAGTAACCTACCTCCTTACTACATCGGCGAACTGCCAGTGAAAGTCTCGTCAAAATCGATCCAGGCGTTTCAGAGATTAGCCGGAACAAACAGACAGACAGCTAAAAATTGTAAAACATGTTATTTTACAGTTAGTAAAAACGGTTATTTTAATATTACAAACAGACACTCCAATTTTATTTATTTGTATAGATGTAGGTATAGACGATTGACGTAAATCATAGGTTAAGATTACTACAACTTGCCATGACTTTAAAGACATTGAAATATAGTAGATATTTTATATCACCTGTTTATGTATGTATGTAATATGAGTGAAAGGTCATTCATACATTAGCTGATTAATCACAGAATTTTGAAAAATTACTCGATCTATGTAATTATTTGTGTAAGTAGGTTATGTGTAGGAGACAAGACAAAGGATTGGAAGCAGGGTTTAAAATTTGAGTGGAAATTGCAATATTTGTATGAATTGAATTCTGAATACTTGATTTGAAACAAATATTACATTCCTTTAATTATTTTTAATTTGAAAGGTTGCCTTTTTAACGTGTAACACATACGTGGTGTAGCAATTAAGTTCCGTTAATTTGTCGATAAAAAACAAGAAAATGAAGTTTTAGGAAAAATTTTACTGTCGACCTTCACAATAGTCTCCCTCTAACTCTACAGAACGATTCCAACGTTTCTCCCATTTGTACCAAAACTATCTGTAAATACATAATTATTTGGTTCGTAAGTTGTAAATTGTAAATATGTAAAAGTTTAATAATAATTAAAAAAAAATTGACATTGATGATGATTTTGAAATAATTTTTTCAGATAACACTAGCGGGGACGCTATGGGCGACATTTGTTATGCTCACCCTCTACGTGGTCAGGATCAACATAGACAACGCCGACTACTCAACGTGTAAGTGTTATAATCTATAGTATTCTAGCTAAAACCCTATTTTTCAATGCCAAATCGTAATAAAAAAAATTGCGTGCGTACTAAGTACACATGTCAGAGGTGAAACTTCATGGGCAAACTAATTAAAAAAATTAATAGAAAAAAAGCCAACGTCATGCGGTGTTTTCAGGCAGTCACCCATCCAAGTACCTACAGACCGCGCCCGACGTTGCTTAACTTCAGTCATCGGACGAGAACCGGTGTACCTATTCAACGTGCTACACAATCACTTCAATAAAAATATTGAAAAAATATTTAGGGGTCCTTATCATTTAGGGGTATGAAAAATAGATGTTTGCCGATTTTCAGACCTACCCGATATGCACACAAAATTTCATAAAAATCGGTCCAGCCGTTTCGGAGGAGTTTGGTAACAAATACCGCGACACGAGAATTTTAGGAATTTTAGGTATTTATACTATAAAAGTCTAATGGACTAAGAAAAGAAGGGTCTAAGAGACTAAGGAATAACACAGTTCCACTACCACCTTGGAACTTAAAAAACCAACGGATGGCGGGATAACCATCCATGCTGGCTTTGAAATACACAGGCCGAAGACGGACAGCAGCGTCTTCGGTGCGACAAAGCTAGCCCTGCGGTCACCAACCCGCCTGCCCAGCGTGGTGACTATGGGCAAAACACACGAATTCGCGTCATAATGTCGGGCGCGAACTTGTGAAGGCCTATGTCCAACAGTGGACTGTGATAGGCTGTAGTAGTAGTAGTAATACTATAAAAGTGGCAAGACTTATGGACGCCTGCAATATAGGAGCATTACAAGTGCGTTGCCATCCTTATTCCTAACACCCCCCCCCCCCTAGATATCTGGCTACCTTATTCACCACAGGAACACAACAATTCTTGAGAGCATTAGTATTTAGCTGTGACCCTCTGTAAGGTTGAGGTCGGTCGGGCTGATCCAAATTTTGAGCAAGACATTTCCTGCTGTACCCTAGCCTGCTTAGCAGTGTAATACATGCTGAATCAATCAAAAATATTATCATGTCATTGGCAGGTCAGTTCGCGGCGCGCGCGTTGCCAAGCGCAGGTGTACTTAACTTCCTGCAGTCATTCATATGTAACGTCAACAATGAGTGCTCAGCTATGGACAAGTTCGAAGAGATACCCACCTATGAAAAATCAAAGTAAGAGACATAAATTTTATAACATTTAATATAATAATAATAATAATAAAAACTCTTTATTGTACACCAAAGAAAATAAGCAAAATCACAAAAATAAAAACAGGAGATAAGTACAAAAGGCGGCCTTATCGCTAATGAGCGATCTCTTCCATCAATATAATATTTAAGAATAAAATATTACTATTTATTTAATACATTGTAATGTACAATGTACACATTTGGGTGTAAATTGAAGGTTACAGGATTGTTGTTGGATCTTAATTATGATAAAACTGAAGAATTAATTCAATGATAAATTAATCAATCCACAATTATAGTGTTCAGTTGCGCTGGTGGTTGACATAGGATGCTCACACATGCATAAGCGATCAGTACTTATCACTCGTTCATACAAACAAATACTCACCCTCATGCACACACGCATGCACTCACACGCACGCACACACACGCACACACACACACACAGAGATACTCACATACACACGTAGATACACCCACGCACACATACTCAATGCAATCAAATGGGTTATAACATTAGAAGTAGTAAGCCTTGCATAGATATTAACTTTTTGTCAAAGTTCGATCGTATGTAGTATGCTAAGTAGTCCGGGGTGATGCGAGACTGATGACCTGTAATACAGGTATTTCTATACCTAGCATAGGCACAGTGGCGGATTAAGAGTATCCGAGGCCCTAAGCACAGAGCCTGTGTAGGCCCTCTATTGCTTAAATCGAAAAAAGAAATGAAATGAAAGGAATGGAATGGAAGGTAGAAAGTAGGTATAAAATGAAAGTTCATCAAAATAGACATTACCTATTATATTATTATTAGACATTATTATTAGAAATAGAATAACTTAAAACATTTTTTTCCTTGCCTTAATCAGAGCAAACTCCGATATTACATCGTCGAAATTTATCTGACGAAGTATGTCTACCTCAATACACATTAATGCTAAAGAATTAAGCTTGTCTGGACGGATTTTTGTTCTTTGAGGGTTTTTTAATCTTTTTAGTTGTGAGAAGGATCGTTCAGCAGAGCAGTTAGTAATCATTAAGCTGTGAAAGATTCTAAACGCCACTTCTATATTTGGGAAAACGCACTTTACTTTATCTTTAATAATCATTTCATATAGATCGGAATGGGTGACCTTTGTTTCTGAAAATTCATATTTTATTCGAACATATTTGTGAAAATGATTGAATTCGCTGAGGAAGTTTTCATTGAAGTCTTCTGGGTAAGATTCTACGAGCAATTGGATATCTTTTTTATATTCTGAACATGACTTATTTAGATCCGCAAGAAATGAAAACTTTTGTGAAACTTCGTGGTATACATCACCTCTTCTTTGCATTTGAGCATTAAGTGTGTCAATTATTACATTGAAAGACTCAATGCAGAATTTGTCTCTAGGATTCAAATCAAGTTCCTCTGCATTTCCTCATTTACTCGTTTCTTCCTAATTCGTCTTCGAGTTACCTTATATTCCCCATTAGGAAAAATTTTTCTTGCCTCACCTTCAAATTTTTCAAATTGATTTCTCATTTCAACGAGATGACCCGATAAAGAATGATACAGATTGGAACACGTTTTTGTGATGTAGATAGTATGTACATATTTAATTAATTAGCTTATGAGGGTAAGACCAAAATCTGTGTGTATAAGTTAGTCTCTCATTAAAGCTGTTAAGTATCGGTCGTAGTTTCCTTTCACTAAGCTCCCGTATGATCCCAGGCATCCAGAGATTTTCCAGTTTTAAGATCTAATCCTTCTTCTTGGAGTCCTTTACTGGTGCGATGAAAAACTTGTAGAATATCATTCCACAAAGTGAGCATAAATACAAACTCAAAATCTTGCATTTTGTTTGAAATATTTTGTGATTCTAACCTGGTTTCACCTTTTTGGTTTGTGTCCTCAGCAATTTCATCTAAAGCATCCAAAATTTTCGGATAGGATTGTAATATTGCACTCGTAGCTACAGCGTGAGCTTCCCAACGAGTGTGCGACAGCGACTTCAGAACGCTATCGTTGCCTATTAATTAAGTAGGTAAGTACGTTCGGTAATGCGTATGGGCGCTATCATTTGCAATGCAAAGACAATTAACTCACTCACTCGGTCTCGCGGCGCGACGCGACGTGCGGGAAGGGCGCGCAGGGGGCAGGGCCCTGCGGGGGTGTATGAAGGGTCACTCCCGGACTGCTCGCGCCTTGTGATTTCGGACATATTGCGGATGAATCTCGATAAAATGTATGTATAAAATGAAACGCCAGCAGAGGATGGAGGCCCCTGGAGACCAGGGGCCCCAAGCACGTGCTTGTAGTGCTTATACGTTAATCCGCCACTGCATAGGCATCAGACTCACATCAACATTGACGTACGTTATGAGTGCCTAATTTACTTTAATTGTGTAAATGAATAAAGAACCTGTTCGATGAAATTGTAAACCTTTAACCTGTGATTTGATATAAAACTGTAAAATTGTTATTTTCTGTGTAATGCTTTGTAAATTGTGTTTATATAAAGAAATAAATAAGTGGAATTTTTTTATACAACTAGTCGACAAACAAAGTGTGCTGCTCACTAAGCGATTACCGTAGCTTATAGACGCCTGCGACATCAGAAGCATCCAAAACGCATTGCCAATCCTACCCGCAATCCCCCAGGAGCTCTGGTCACCTTACTCACTACAGAAACACAGTACAGCTTGAAACCAGTATTATTTAGTCGTGATATTCTGTTTAGGTCGCGGTACTTTCCAGTTGAGCTGCTGAAGATTTTAAGAAGGATATTTCCTGCTTTGTCCTTATCTGTAATTTACTGAGGTAGGGCAAAGCAGAAAACATTGGAGGAATAATAGCACATTTTTTGTCTGTATCTTTCTCGCTCGGGTACACTCGGCGGTCCCGAGTTCACCCGATCGAGCCTCACCTCAGAACGTGACGGATCAGCCTAACTTACTGCCTACGACAAAATGTCTGTGCGGTGCGCCAAAAGAAGTTTTCACTTCCAAAACACCAAAATTTTTAATGAATGTCGCTAAGCGCATAAGTGGAGACTGAATGGCTCGACCAATTCGGCTATTTTTTTTTTTTTTGTATATGTTCATTAAATCCAACGAAAGGTTTTAATAATTACAAAAAAAAAACAGTAGACAGAACGAAGTCTGTCCGGGCAGCTAGTTTTTAATATAGTTAAATATGTAATTGTAAAGGTTCACTCAGCTACAGCGCCAGATATCTCCATTACTCAACAACGCGAGCATTGTCGACACAGCGTCAGCTGCGCCTGATGCTATAAAGTTACTCGCGACTCTGTCCGACATTGCGGACAACCCTGTGTTACTCAATATTACCAGTAAGTATTATAGGAGTACAATCTATTTAGTAGATATTAATTATTATCTGTCAAAATTAAATTGTATTAATTTAAATGTATTATCTCTATATATATAAAAATGAATCGCTGAATGTGTTGCTAAGCTCAAATCTCGAGAGCTGCTGAACCGATTTCAATAATTCTTTTTTTATAATATTCCTTGAAGTACGAGAATGGTTCTTACGGAGAGAAAGATTTAAAAAACTGCCTGGAAAAATCTAAAAACAACACTTTTCTATATTTCCATACAAAAGATTCGTAATAATACTTAAAAGTCAATTTGAACTTTAATACCATACCATAAAGTTTAAGTGTTAGTGGAGGGGTTCCGGGAAGTATAAGTATTAAAAAAAAATAAAGAATCGACTGTTAGGCGGTACGAAGTTCGCCGGGTCAGCTAGTTTAATTAATAATAATTTAAATGGAAAAAAAAAACAAAATAATAATTTCTTTAGGTATAGCGTAAAACCTGAAACCTTTCTGTTGGATTAAAAAACGTAGCTCAGGTTTCAATCACTATTTTAGAAAAATTAACAGTGCAATATGCCGGTCGCTTGATGTTACGGAATAGAGAGAGACCAAAAGAGTATATTATGTATTATAGAACAAATAACTGCACAAATAGGCGCGAAATTCAAAAATAGAACATTTTGTTAAACATTTTTTTTGTCTTTTTATCTAATGTTCTGGTAACTTAATTAATTTATTTATCAGAATTGATTACATTTGAAGTAATTAAAATACATAAACATAATCCCAACCTAAGCATAATATTTTCAATATTACTCTATTTCAGGAAATGGATTACGAGTAAGTGACATATTCAGAAATCCAAAGAGAGTGAAGCGATTCATTTCAAAAGAGTTGAACGTTTCTGAAGAGGTATCTGAAAGCATTCTTCAATCAGAAATCGGATTTAAAGGGG
This sequence comes from Melitaea athalia, assembly GCA_905220545.2. Classification (NCBI taxonomy): domain Eukaryota; kingdom Metazoa; phylum Arthropoda; class Insecta; order Lepidoptera; family Nymphalidae; genus Melitaea; species Melitaea athalia. The sequence continues at coordinate 19,470,856 of HG992189.1, read as the reverse complement.
TAAGAGATAAAAAAGTGTTTGTGTCAGCTCCGACGCACGACTGGAGTTTACTCCTTCAGGTTGACTGTCTAAATAGGCACAAAAAAGGCTTCATCACTATCTACTCACTACATATTATAAAACAAAGTCGCTTCCCGCTGTCTGTCTGTCTGTCTGTATGTATGCTTAAATTTTTAAAACTACGCAACGGATTTTGATGCGGTTTTGTTTAGTAGATAGAGTGATTCAAGAGGAAGGTTTTTATGTATAATACATGCATAATATAGTAGAGGAACACTGATAGTTTTTGCAACCGTGCGAAGCCGGGGCAGGTCGCTAGCACTAGTCTAAGTAAAAGATTAATACCATATTAAATGTTAATTAAACGCATCAAATAACGCCATCTATCTATCTAAGATGGCGTTATTAAAAAAACGTCGTTACGCCATCAATCGGAACTCTATTGGCGTTACGAAAAACCTAATAATTGTACTCCTCACATTTTTTCATACCGGGGGCCTTATATAAAAATCGATTCTTAAGGAGTAAACTCCAAAAATCTATTTGTATTTTTCAGGATTATTACTTTACTTGTAAACAATTAATCGTTCCGTATCACACTTATAATCATTTAAGTTTACGACATCCTGTGAGTCATAGTGTAATACTTTATAGCCTACCCTAACCTACTTTCCAAAACTCTTAATTCAGTGAATTAAAATAAACCACATGAGTCGCGGATTCATAAATATTGCAATAATAATTTTTCTTTTATTTTTTGTTTTAGAACAACATTTTTCTTTAATGTATACATTAATTTTGACGTGACAACGTCTAGAACAAAACGATGAACGCCAGCGGCATGCACGAAAAAGGATGACTCATTGTAGCGTTACGCTCACTGTAGCGTTACGCTCATTGCAGCGTTACGCTCGTTGTAGCGTTACGCTCATTGTACCCTTGCGCCGCATCTCTCTCTCTTTTATTCGTTTAGCCTATACGTCCGAGGAGATGTTTTGTTATGACGTTGTCACGTTAAACTATCTTCGTAAACCAACTTTACAGACAAACAATTATTTTATTGTTTTTTTTTATAATTTGTTTATTGAGTAGCGTTACATAGTTTTTTTTATCCTTATAATTTCTATGTATCGCGATTCTAAAGACATCCCTCTCTTAATAAATTGACAAACAATTCGCGTCTTTACAATATTGTACCATTTTTGAACCCTAAGTATCCTATCTTAAAGTAATTTTTTCAATATCCTTTTCAGATACTTCAAGGAAGTCTAGATAGGTGCAATACGGATTCTATGAAAGACACGATAAAGATTGAAAACGTTGAACATTTGAATACATTCGTGGACAAATTTTGTAAAATTGAAGATCAGACTGTATCGAATTTGATCAAAGGCTTGCTTTTAGAAATTGATTTTGGCAAATATATTTCAATGGTATGTATATGTAGTGATATTTTCCCATTATTTTACAACATCGTGTAATATACAAATTTGAAACACTCAATTTTATTACGGCTAATAATTATGTTTGCTAGCAAACGAAAAAAACCGACTTCCATTACATCGACAAGTTATACAACGTACGTAGACGAAAAAAATTAACAAACGCACTAGTCGTCACTACGATTTTGGAGGGTTCCCTTCGATTTCTCTGGGATTCCATCATCAGATCCTGGCTTATTTATGATGGTACCAAACTGGTGATGTCTTCTTTCCAACAAAAAAGAATTATCAAAATCGGTTCATAAACGACGAGGTTATCCCCGAACATACTTAAAAATATATTACGGTCGAATTGAGTAACTTCCTCCTTTTTTAAAGTCGGTTAAAAAACGTATCTCAAAGTAATCAGTAGGTACTAAAATAATTTTGAATTATTTTACTTCAACAAATTCGCACAATATTTGGAATATTTAAGCCAAATAAATACTTAAAAGATTTTTATCAGCTTTCTTAAAAACTTCATCTACCTACTTAATTTGAAACATTTTCGTAGTCAAAAACTAATCTCTAATGTCGAACATAATTTTGTCTCACTGTAAGTGATACATGTCTTCTTTAGATTGAAAATCTTTATCTAACATTCTATAGGTAGGTGAAATGTACACAAAACTATCAGGTGATGACAGAATAACGAGAATAGGAAACATGCTGGTAGCTGTGTTGCGAATGACGTCACTGGAACCCTTCCTGCCTCCAGAAATCAGCGGTGTTTTATATGGCCGACAACCAGACTTTAGTTACGTTAATTTGACGATGTAAGTATTGTACAAATGTTTGATTATAAAATAGTGTTCCTTGATTAACTGTTTTGTCATTTACAGTTTTCTAATGTTTACGCGAATTTCACTCACTATAATTAAACAACTTTTTCGGATTTTATCGCGGCTTATTAATAAATCCGAAAAAGTGGTTTCATTATAATGTTTTGTCATTATTAGCATCTAAACCTAGATAATAATTAACTAAAAACTTAGCCAGTAGAGCCCTTCATAAGCTGAACATTGGGAAAAATATTTTGAAAATTTTGCTTTTAATAATTAAAATGAAAAATCAAAATATTAACTATTTAAACAAAAACTATGCATTGTAATTTTGTGTAGTCATATACTAAGAAAAAATAAAGTTATTTAAAATTTTTACAGGATAACAAAAGTAATGGACTTGTTTCAACCGACTTTTGGAGGTACTGAATCGTACAAAACATTAAGAAGCGTCGTCGACACAGCAGTACTTGGTATCAAATACTTAAGCAAGTTTATAACAAAAATCAAAGATTCAGACAAAGAAGTGACTGATTCAGCTTTTTCCAATGTTGATGAAGAACTTAAAACTAATAATGGATTTATAAAACTTTTAAGTATATTTGATAATGTTTCTGAAGTCGTCACTGAGAACAACGAAATAAATGCAAATGTCTTTAATGTGTAAGTATAATATAAAAATTAAGATCCCTCCGAATATTTGATCGCGACTGCATATTATTATTATGTCCAATTCAAGAAAGTAAAAACTGTGCTAAATTGATAGTATGTTACAAAAAAAAATTGAGTACGTAAACTAATGTATGTATAGAAATCACGTCAATCTAAATCGTATTTAACGGTATATTTTTATTTATCTAGATTTTCTTACAGTTTCTCAGGCATCGCAAGCTTTATTTTAAAATGGCTACCTGATAATCACAAACACGATGTCCTGTTTTACTCTTCACTCCTCGCCAAGCTAATGGAGGGTAGTGAGAGAATTATCGACATCAACATGCATATAGAACAGATGGCCCGTAATGTTACCCTGCGCCATCCCCAAGGAATCAAAACTTTACTAGCACTGTCACCGGAAATAATTAAAAAAGGATTAGAAGCTTTGACTGACGCTGAAAGAACGCAGGTACAAATATAACTTAATGGTATCTTTGTATTAAATGATTTTATAATTTCAAACGTTTTAACGTCAAAATTTTTGACTTATATAAAAATTATAAGACTGTTAATAAATAGTGGATCGACAATATATTTCAGTGTCGATTTCAGTAACATGTACCTACTGTAATTTTTAATATTAAAGGTGTGATTATATTTAAGATGACCTTATTATATTACCTACTCTATTTTACTATATAGATATTTGATTATATTACTGAGACAATTTATACCTTTATTATTAGATTATTACGTCAAAAATAAATAATCCCGGGCAGATGTTCTGTGATGTAAATCGTCTAAAGAATTTCTTCTTAATATCACAAGAAGAAGCCACAGAGTTGAAAAGTCAGCTTTGTACGGACGCATGGAAAAGTTATATCAAAGATCTGATAACCTCCTTTGGTATCTATGAAGTTAAAAATAATGTAAGTACTTTACTCCTCTTGTATTTTTGAAGTTTTATTTAATTTTAAAATTTTGTGCGTATTTTCTTAATTTTTTTGAATGAAAAATAAATACTCTAACAGCATGAACATAATACGTATGTATGTATATAACACACTAGAATTGATTTGTTACCTTTTAAGATTTAAACTTGTTTTGCTAAAATTAACACTTTGTATGATATACATAGATATGCTTAAACTATATTCAAAACTATAATATACTATTTAGAACTTGAAATGATTTTTGAAGAGACATTTATTTAAGTATTTAGGGTTACCAATTTTCAGCGAAGTTGCAGGTGCCATGATTATATGATGTCGTCCCGTCTGTTTAAATGAAAGTGTTAATACTAACCATAAAAGCTTAAAAACATAACATTTATCTAAATGTATATTCCAGATAAACAGCATGGCGTCTCTATTTGTTCTGGAATCGTTGGGCAAGGACATAAGCAGCGATCTATACACTATAGACAAAGATTTCGAAATCTTGAAAAAGTTTACAGAAAGTATTAAAAGAATGGAACAAGAAGAGAAAGAGACAGTTGACTGGTCTAAAGTGTTTGACGTTTCGGAAGATTCGAAGTTTTTGCAAACTTTCAGAAACAAGACGTACCTGGGTAAACATATGCTGTGAGTTAAGTTTAAAAATATATATACTACTAGCTGACCTGGCGAACTTCGTACCGCCTTATATATTTTTTGTATATATTAATTATATATATCGAAATAAAATGTAGCCTATCTCTCAAGTTGGATCGAACTGCACATGGTGTGCGAATTTTATTATAATCGGTTAAGTGGTTTAGGAGTCCATTGAGGACAAACATTGTGACACGAGATTTATATACATATATTAAGATAACTTAGATTGTAATATTGAATTTCTTCTTTACTTATTAGTTTTTAGCGTTTCGTACCTCAAAAGGAAAAAACGGAACCCTTATAGGATCACTTTGTTGTCCGTCTGTCTGTCAAGACGCAAGGGAATCAAAACCTACGGGGTACTTCCCGTGAACTTAGAATCTTGAAATTTGGTACGAAGCAACGTTATAGTACAGATAAAGGAAAAATTGCAAAAGGCATAAATTTTTAGTTACATCATATAGTAAAAATATTTTTAATAATTTTTGTACGGAACCCTCGGTGCGCGAGTCCGATTCGCACTTGGCCGGTTTTTTTAATTTTCTCTTCTAACAATGAAAAGCAGTAATAGTTAGACTTACATCAATGCGTGACAACGTCTAATAAATCGATGAACGCCGGCGGCATGCACGTAAAAGGATGACTCATTGTAGCGTTACGCTCATTGTACGCTTGCGCCGCATCTATCTCTCTTCCACTCGATTGGCCTATGCGTCCGAGGAGATGTTTTGTTATGACGTTGTCACTTTAAACTATCGTCCGTAAACCAACTTTATAGACAACCAATTTTTTTATATATTTTCAAATGCGATGATTTCAAAGATACTAAATGATAGATAAAAACTACGTTACTTGTAAAACTTGTTGATGTATCATAGTCAGGAGTATCTGTTAAGTAATTATCACCCCGTCAACAATAATTTCGAATGATCAACAATTATTATTGATTAAGCAATTGCAAAATAAAATCAAACATAATTTATTCAATTCACTTCAGCCTATCGCAGTCCACTGCTGGACATAGACTCCCCAAGTTCACACCAAAAATGGCGTGAACCCATGTGTGTTACCCACAGTCACCACGCCGGGCAGGCGGATTGGTGACTTTTTTATTGGTGAATTTATTAACCTATCATTATACTTACAGGATAACAATCCACGGCGCTTTAGCCAAAGAGGTGGTAAATCAAAATCCGCTGCTGGAATACAAAATATCTCCATTCTTAAAGAACATAATTATTATGATAAGAGCAATGAATGAGCAGCTGGACGTGGCGCCTCGGGGTCTACAGAAGAAAGCCAAGGAACTGTATCCAGAAGTTGTTAGAACGGTTTTAGCAACAGCATTAGATGAAAAGAAGGTAAATATTAGACTAACTAAATGTTTAAAAATGCGTAAATAAAACCTTTTGAATCCAACATAATTATACCTAACGATCTATGAAATTTAAAAATTACAATTTAGAAACTAAAGAACGAAATTATACTCATGGGCCGATCCAGGGGGAGGGTTATGGGGGTCCTGGACCCCCCCCCTGGGCTGGGTCCAGGGCCTAGGTGGACCACTAATTAAAATTGTCAAACATAATATTTTTATATATTTGTGTCACAATATAGATATTTTTAAGTACAGTACTTACTTATATTAATAAAATACTTACTTTTTACCTGTATCTATTGTTATCAAAATTTAATTATAACTTCTTGTTGACCACGACTATGTGACGCACCCTCCCCCCTTGCCCCTCCCTAGGGGGGACCCTTGCGCTAAAGCTGGATCCGCTCTTGGTTATACTTTTGTTTGTTGATCTTCAAATAATCGTAAATTAGACTTTAAATTATTTCAATTTATCGCTCTATCTGTAGCCTCTTTTAAAACCTTAAAAACTTCTTTTGCCTGCCTGTTAATAATAATTAAAACTTTAATATAGTACTTCCAGAAAGTCACGCGATGATCAATAAAGAGGTTGTTGTGAATTGGTTAGCTGTTATGTAATTATGTTTTCTTTTTCTTATTTCAAGACGTACAAGGCTTTATCAACATCGTGTAAAGATATTCTATGTAATGGACCTGAAAATGCGGCTATGTACTTAAACTTCCCACCTAATACTAATAAAGATGTTCTGGTAGCAACGTTATGTAACATAAGCAACGCCATTGAAGAGGGACTGATGAAAGATTCCGTTATTGGAAAAGCGGTAAGTGTTAACTAATTAAGAAATTAATTACACGCAGCCACTATTATGTAAGTTAAACATATTTTTTTACTTCTTCGCGTGTTATGTATCAATAATTTACGTGAATTTTTGCTCAGATAATCGGTATAGCGATTCAATGGGACATGATACCAGGGTCCTTGACACCATTTCACGTGGAAATGATTTCTACCGCAACAGTCTGTGACTATTTTGTTCTTAAGATGTGAATTGTAAATATGTATAATATTGTAAAATTAAAAAATAATATAAAAAGCATTAAAATAATTAATAGTTACGTCAGAATCACCGTCGGCTTCTTAAAAGCTTTGTCTCGAAAAACTGATCAGTTAAAATCTTATAATCAGCATAGGTAAAGCCGTGGGTAGAAAGCTAGTAAACAAAAACGGAATTCGACGTATAGCCTCTTTGATCTTACTCATTCCGAATTTATCTTACTAGCTATGCCTGCGACTTCGTTAAGTTATAAAATAAATTTCTAAAATAAAAGTAGCCTATATTACTCCTTATTACATCAGCTATCTGCCAGTGAAAGTTCCGTCAAAACCGGTCCAGCCGTTTCAGAGATAAGCCGAAACAGACAGACATACAAAATTGTAAAAAATATTATTTTGGCGTGTAGGCATCCATATGCATATAGTAAAAAGTGGTTATTTTATTACAAACAGACACTCTAATTTTATTTATTTGTGTAGATGTGTAATATATACGTATATTTTTTTTGTAGATAAGTACAATCAAGAACATAGAACACTCGCCGTTCGAAAAAATCAAGTGGACGCAAATGATAACTGGCCTGAATGATTTATACGAAAAACTAAACGAAGATTACACATATTTGTTCGAATATAAAACATATGGAATGGATAAAGAACTGCAGAAGGAAGTTACTGGAATGATGCATGATGCGGTAGATTTTTGGTTTAACGTTAAGAACTTAAACAGAGCTATGCACATTAGGTAAGGTCTTGTGAAAATAATCTATACATAATTATGTAGTAGTAGTAGTGTTCAACTACCACCTTGTAACTTAAAAAGTCGACCAATGGCGGGATAACCATCCATGCTGGCTTTGAAATACACAGGCCAAAGACGGGCAGCAGCGTCTTCGGTGCGACAAAGCCAGCCCTGCGGTCACCAACCCGCCTGCCCAGCGTGGTGACTATGGGTAAAACACATGAGTTCGCGTCATAATGACGGGCGCGAACTTGTGGTGGCCTATGTCCAACAGTGGACTGCGATAGGCTGAAGAAGTGATGATGCAGTATTAGACAAAATAGTAGTTAACTAAATATCTTCTTCGTACAGTTGCAAAATAGGTGTTAGAATTTGTGTCGCTGTTGTGAGCTTATCGCTAATTAGAATTTCATGGTAATGTGAATTAATAATTAAACTGCTCTGTCTGTTTGAAGTTTAAAACTCTACGTGTAAAAGTCCAGTTCACTCCTAGCCGATCTTTTCATTCACTTTAATTAGTTTATGTTGTTTGAACTATTACTGCCTTCATAATATTTATTTTTCTGGCAGATATCACTACATTTAAATGCCAAGTTTGTCCATTGCTAAACCAGAACGTCAACTGCAGCTAATAAACATAATTTTGTTTTCAGCATAAAACTAGGTCTTCGTTTTCTGGACCTCTTGGACCGTGGCATCTTCGACATAACATCTGACTCGTGGCTAAAACTAAAATTTCATATTGCCGCAGTCAGTGGACCGCTGTTCGTCGCAGATGACGTCGTCAGGCTTATTGCAGGTAAATAAATGGTCACGTGACAAGATATTCAAAGCTTTACTAGTGATGTTACAAAGGGCCTATGCAAACCACGTTTTTATCCTACAGAGCAGTTTGTTGGCGTTTGTATCGATACACACGCGCGTTTGCAACGCGTTTGTATCGCGTTTGCATCGCGTCTGTATCAGTACATACGGCACATACGCGCGTTAACGGTGCGTTTTAAAAACGCGCGTCGGCGGCGCGCTTTTATTATACAGGTGTGCAAAGGTCTACAGGCTGCGTCTAACTCGCGTGTGTATCGCGTTTGTATCGCTACAAACGCGCGTCGACGGCGCGTTTAAAAAACGTGGTTTGCATAGGCCCTAACACTCTGTCCAATGCCTTTGAATATTTTTTAAAGTGAAACTTTTACTACATGTTTTATAATTATCTTGGTGATTACTTATGGTGTAAAAAAAATAATATACATATATATCGCAAAACGTTTGCCGGGTCTGCTAGTATTTTAATATATTTCACATATGAACAAAATTTACAGGTATATCCCGAAATGAAAGTACTTCATCAAGTATACCCCCTCTAACTGCGGTAGCTTTGCAAAATTTTCTACCCAACATCCCGAACATGATCGTGGATGCTGTAAACCTCATCAAATCTGACGTTACTGATGTAAGTATTGGAACATATCCACATATCTAAGACATTTTACTTTAATAGGTTTTGTTACAATTTTATCAATCGCATATTCATAAAATACTTTAATGGTCTCCATACATACTTAATTATTATATTGAAGTAAAACTTAGACACAATTATTTTGCTTATTTCTTTGTTTCAATATCTTAATGTTTTTATACATTGTTATTATAAGTGCGTTTTGTATCAGATTTTTGAAGTCAAACTTCTTTAGGCGCATGAGTGGTAAAATTTGTTGGCTTTTTTTTTTAAATTACTTTTTTGTATTTTAAATTACTTTATATATCTGGTTATTTTGCCAAAGAAGTTTCACTTCTGACATGTGTTCTTTGTACACGCGCCATTTTTTTTATTGAGGATTGTTTGTATGATTATTGGCAATAACTCAAGACTAAAACTACAAGGCTTATGAGTTCTACCCAATAGCCCCCATGACAGTAGTCATATACTCTCGTATATAGTCTCGTATATGCTATATCTCTGGTTATAAAAATGATATAAATTGATGTAATTATATGTCGTCTATTTATAAATTATTATTTATTTTAATAAACACTTAACTTTTTATCTTATTAAATAAATTTAGTGACTCATTGATTGATTGAACGATTGATTTGGCTAAAAAAATTACAGACATTTAACACTAAATATCTACGTCTACAGATTAATAACTATGCAATTACTAATATTAAACATTTTCTCCAGGTAGTACCAATAATTACTTTGTTGAACTCGGAACCGTACTGGCCCTGTTCCGAAAGCCTCTCGAACTTTCTAGAACTAAGCGAGGAGTCGAGCACGGGCTTAACATCGCTGGAGAACATAATGTGCCTTAATACGAACATACAAGATGAATGGAAAGTGTATTTATCGGCGAGAAATGCAACTATGTTTGTGAGTTGAATTTTTTTTATGTATCGCTAAAAAGATAGTTGTATAATTGTTTTTTTTTTTTTCGAAAATTATGAAGATATACAACACGCTTTTTTGGTGATCATTATCACATTACATGAAGTATTCATATGTTAAAGTAAATATAGAATCTTATTAAGTAAACATATACTACAAAGTGTAAGAATTTTATATAATAGTTTTTTCTGTATTCTGAGAATAAGTTTTAAAAAAATTTTTTTTAGTTTAATTTCAGTAAGTATGTAAATATTATTTTTGATACAATAAATTATTTAACTGAGGGGTAGTACCTCGACCTTACAGAAGATCACAGCTAAATAATACTGCTTTCAAGCAGTGTTGTGTTCCTGTTGGTGAGTAAGGTGACCAGAGCTCCTGGGGGGATTGGGGATAGGGTCGACAACGCGCTTGCGATGCTTCTGGTGTTGAAGGCTTCTATTAGCTACGGTAATCGTTTACCATCAGGTGAACTGTACACTTGTTTGCCGACTTAGTTGTATAAAATAAAAATAACATTTTAAACCATAACTAACACACTAAGACTACTTGAACAATTCATCATATTCGCAACACTATTGCAAATTTTTTGTTTTATTTCAGAAAACTCAAAGTTGGAATTCAACGGTGTATACAGAAAGTCCGTTTCTAAAGTTTTCAGCTGCGTTTGATAATTTAATAGAGGACTTTAGCTTAGTTAAAGAAGTTTTAGAAGATGCGTTCAATGAGTCTGCATATGGTCGTTTAACACTTACAACTGCTTTAAAGTACACTGTAGATGAATTTAATACTACGGATAAGGATACTATCTTCAGGTAATATAGAAACTAATCAATGCATTACTTTCACTCGGACTTAGTCTGACGACTCTATGTGTCACAAATTTTTGTTAGCCTGATTTGCAATAAGGATAATTTTCGTCTATATATATAATGACGCCGCGTTGGCGCAACGGTCACAGCACTGTTTTGTGCCTATTGCGTTGGCAGTTGCGGGTTCGATCCCCGCACATGACAAACATTTGTATTGGCCATACAGATGTTATGCAGTCCTTGTGGGTCCGCCTACCGTGCCTTGGAGAGCATGTTAAGCCGTCGGTCCCGGTTGTTATTATGTAACTGAGGTAGGGCACAGCAGGAAATTTCCTGCTCAAAATATGGAGCAGCCCGACTGGGGTAGTACCTCGACCTTACAGAAGATCGCAGATAAATAATACTGTTTCCAAGCAGTGTTGTTTTCCTGTTGGTGAGTAAGGTGACCAGAGCTCCTGGGGAGGGGGCTCCTTGGGGATAGGGTCGGCAACGCGCTTGCGACGCTTCTGGTGTTGCAGGCGTCTATAGTCTACGGTCTTACCATCAGGTGAGCCGTACGCTTGTTTGCCGACCAAGTTACGTAAAAAAAAATGTACACCATGATAACTTAATGACTTTCTTCTTAAATATTTTTTCTTCCAAAAAATAGATTTTGTCAATAAACTACTCGAAAATTATTTGATGGTCTTAAGGTGGAGATGGTTACGTACAAATATTGAAGATTTAATTTGATTAAAATTATAACTGATTTTTCCAGAAATTTTTTCACTAAAGTTGATACAGTCTTAAATTCGGTGAACACATCTTCAGTCAACGAGAGTGTCCCTCTTAACGTACTCTGGAAGCAGTATTTGAACTGCACTAGCGAAGAATACATAAATGACTCCTGCAAAATGATTGGAAGGGCTACATGGAAACATACTCTGAATTTCTTCTCAGTTACCGGAGGCAATATGATAAATGACATATTTACGTATTTGAAAGAAACCAATGGTAAGTAACTAAGTAGTAATTACTTTTGAGACTAAATGTATGCTTGTGAGAAGTTTGATCAATAAAATGTAAACGGTTGTATGCACATTATTTAAGACTGCATTTCCAATGGCATAGATTGAGTAAATTTATTCTTTCAGATCGTAATGAGTAATGACTATGCCATTTTGCTAGATAGATATTTATTCGCAGTCACAAAACACGTAGAATGAATACCAAATCAATATCATCAGGGCCGGATTTAGGGAACTGGCCCTAAAGCCCCAGGGCCTCCACAAAAGAGGGCCCCCCACAAAACTTTGGACTTCGGAAAAAAATAACTTTTCTTTTCATATTATTTTCGCGTTTTAACTTAAAAAAATTGTCCATTTTATTTAGAAAATAATTTGGGGCCAAGGGGCCTTGGCTCCTTTGTAGCCCCCAGGCCTCCAGACTTCTAAATTCGGCCCTGAATATCATCTAAGTTGTCCTTTAAATTCTAGAGAAAAACGCTACGATTCTGCAACTACTGGGTTTCACGCGAGGCACGGGACTGTACACAATATATGAAAAGTTACCAGACTTCATCGCCGCGCTGATCAATTCCTACACAGATCTTGGTTTCATGAATCAGGTATGCTTAGAATATATTATAAAACAACAGATTATAAATAATATTATTATTATTTGTTTATTATTTAAAAAAAATTGCGTGCGTACAAAGTACACATGTCAGAAGTGAAATTTCTTTGGCAAACTAATAATTAAAAAAAAAGATAACGTCAGGCGGTCACCCATCCAAGTACTGACCGCATTACGTGTTGCCGTGTTAGCGGTCGCTCAAATTTTACCAATCATGCGCCTAAAGAAGTTTTACTTCTTTAATATTTTTCTCTGTCCTATAATTTATTCTGACTTGAACATTTTCAATTTTTCTGATAGAATTTAGCTTTTAGCCATTTTATAGAATTCATATACCAAGAGATTGCTCTACCTCCACAGATAGTGAAAACTCCATTTCACAAATTGTAAGTGTAAGAAGGCTTTGATAGTTTTATTTCACATCGGCGTTCATGCCATCCTTTATTCTACCTTATAAGTGAGCATTGTACTGTTAGGTCTGCTCAAGTACTCAAAATAAAACATTATCAGATACTAGCGACCCGCCCCGGCTTCGCACGGGTGCAATGCTGATATCAACAACAAAAGATACGTTAGAAACCTCTAAAATTATCAGTGTTTCTCTATCATATGCATGTATTATACATATAAACCTTTCTCTTGAATTGACTCTATCTATTAAAAAAACCGCATCAAAATCCGTTGCGTAGTTTTAAAGATCTAAGCATACATAGGTACAGACAGCGGTAAGCGACTTTGCTTTATAATATGTAGTGATATATTTATCCTTGTCTCCGACATAGATCCGTCGTGCATCACAAACCACTTTCTGGGATTGTACCGAAGTTCTGATGTCCCTAAACCCTGGGCCCGACAGTCCGATAGACGCGTCAGTTCTCAAACAAGTCGAGCCATTTATTTGCCCATCCTTACTGCACTGGCTGTCTATGCCCACGGGAGATAATAAATTGATGGATGTTTTTACTAAACCGGTATGTATTGAGACTCGTATTTTTTTTAAAATGTAATTAGTTTAATTTGTTGTGTTTTGGAAATAAATTACATAATTAATAGTTATCATTTTTTTTTATTACGTAAGTCATTTTAAACTTTCTGAAAAAGTATTGTAGGTACAATAAATCATTTAAGTGACAGTAATTCATTCTGTTCATCAATTAATAGGTGAAGGTTATATTTTGGAAGGACTAGTGTGTTTATTTAAACTAAGTACAGTTAACGAAAATCCGCAAAAGACTCGTGTTAATTTTTTTTTTTTTTTGTTTCAGCAATATTTTCTTTTCACGCTAGAAGCGGCTAATTTAACAAGTACATTCGAAGAAGCTTACACAAAAGCGAATGATTTAGGAAAGTTACTAAAAGACATGGCGAATAAGAACAAAACGGAATCCGAAGATATAAAACTAAGTACAATGAAAGAGAAACTAGAACGTGCCATAGATGCGATGATAACATATAGGATAAGAGAAGACGATCCATTTTATATAAATTTTAACGAAAATATCAAAAAGAAATTGACGCTTGACATTTATTTAACTAAAGTTGTAACAATTATTGATAAACTTACAACAGCTTTAGATAATTTGACTGTATCAGACATAATTAAAACAGACGAGGATGAAATGAAAACTTTGCAAACAGAATTATCGATTATTCAGAGAAATTATAAGAGGAGACCGTCGGAAGCGGTTGATTTTCACTTCGACATAATAACAGATGTAATATGGACTGACAATAATGATTACAAATTTGTAGACGCCTTAAAAGATGCTTGTGAAAGACTAAAAAACAAAGATAAATCTAAAGATATATTAGTAGAGCTAGATAGAGTTAAAGCGCAGATTTGTGCGAAGAAATATGAAGTATTTTATGGCGCAGTACAAAATATTACAAATGACGATTACGAAAGCGCAAGAAATAGTTTGCTGAAAGTCATTGAGACTTTGAAACTTGAAAATGATAATTTTACTGATATATCCACATTCTTCAAAGAAAGGTATTTAAATTATATCTAAATAATTTGAAATCAGTTGTTCTTTTCAATCTACTCATGTTATAATTGTGGTCAACAAGTAATGCTTCGTAAATATTTTGCAAAGTTTTCCATATTTCATTTGGACAAACAGTAGTTGCTACATTACAATTTTCACATAAAAAAAAAAAACTATACCTACTATAATTGAGCTCACCTAAATGTGCAACATTTTAAGTTGTCACAACATGCATAAAAAGAGATGTAACATTAGTATTATTAAAAAGATCTATAAACTATCTACAAATTGAAATATAAGTAGATGAAAAAAATATAAATTGCAATAATATTATTTTCCTCTTTAAGGCAAAACGTAGTGAATTCGTTAAAGAAGTCCACTAAATACGCATACGATTTGGGAATACCGGTGTATTTGAAATATTTACAAAATAACCTCAAGCACTTCGATGTCGTCCTGACTTTCTTGTCTGGAGAAGATTGGTGGACGGAACTGAGACACTTGTACAATGGATCTAAATCAAATAGTTTCTTCGATTCTGTCGAGGATGGTTTTGATATAGTTGAAAACGTTCTCACCCACTTGGACAAAATACATGTGAGTTTAATTACATTTATTTGAATAAATGTTATATCGTGGTAATGTTTTTATGACTTTACTAGTTTGGTAACTTTATTTAATGATAACACATGCTTTTAGGTATCATCTACATCTTGTTTATTCTCTTCGATTAGTTAAAAATTTTTATTCCATTATCTATACTAATATATAAAGCTTAAGAGTTTGTTTGTTTGGTTGTTTGTTTGTTTGTTTGTTTGTTTGTTTGTTTGAACGCGGTAATCTTTGGAACTACTGGGTCTATTTGAAAAATTCTTTCACTGTTAGATAGCCCATTTATCGAGGAAGGCTATAGGCTATATATCATCACGCTAAGACTGATATGAGCGGAGTCCACGCCGACGAAGTCGCGCGCAGAAGCTAGTTGTAGATAATTTTATTTGCAACAAAAAATGTTAAATACTTTTTTTGTGAGACTTATAGTTTGGCAGATAAACCATAAAAACCATTTTAACCTCTTTTTCCAAGATGGCGGCCGTTGCACAAGGGTTGCAACCCTACAAACTTGAATTTAACTTTAGACTAACCCCTCCTTCATATCTAAAAAATAAAATTGTGTCATTGCGTCGTTATTAGTCAATAAACCGCGATAAAATCCGAAAAAGTTGTTTCATTTCAATGAGTAAAATTCGCGTAAACATTAGAAAACAATAATTAAATATTGATTTAAATACATATAGAAAACAATGGCAACAGTTTTATTTATTTCTAAAAAGGAAATAGAGTGCGAGAATAATCCGCTAAATCTACTGCGGTTTGTTAAACCATATCAATTAAATCAACAAATGTACTAACATTAGCTGGAAACTGCTAATGTATACAAATAAATAAAATTGAAGTGTCTGTTTGTAATATTAAAAGAATTGCTTCTTACTAAATGCATATGGAATTATGGAATGTATACACGGGACATACACCAAAATAATATTTTTTACAATTTTTGTCTGTCTATCTTTCTGTTTGTTCCGGCTAATCTTTTAAACAGCTGCATAGCTGGACCGATTTTGACGGGACTTTCACTGGCAGATCGTTGATGTAATATGAAGTAACTTAGGCTACTTTTATTTTCGAAACGTATCTATTTTATAACTCTGCGAACTGAACAATAACTTTTTTGTTAAATTCCACGCGAAGGAAATTGCGGGCACAGCTAGTTTCATAATATGTATTGCTTTTCATTTATGTATTAAAGTATTATTGCTTTCCTAAATAAATAAACGGATATTTGACAATTCAGCTAGTTCGTCTCCTCCACGACATCGACTTCAACCGCACGGACGTGTTCTGCGAAGGTAGCCTGGTGCTGTCCGACTACCTCCCGGACCGGGGGGAGCTGGCTCGCCTGCGGGAACAGCTCTGTTCTTCTGATCACGACCAGCTCTTCGAGGAACTGCCTCCGTTGAAGTTCGCCTCGCAGGTATGCTTGTGATAGCGGTCGATAAATAAAAATCTTTAACATGCAAACACGGTTGGTTATAAGGTAAGCAACTTAATGGCCCAGGGCTGAACCGTAAGGTCAGGGGGCCCTGGGCTAATACTAATTAGGGGCCCACCAAATTTGACCACGATTGAGATGAATTTGTAATGGCAGCCGAACATTTTAAAATGTCAGTTCGAAGTAATATAAGAATAAAGAATTTAATAAAATTATTGTTTCTTTCCCATTTTCGTCTATTTTTGACATTCAATTGACTTAGCTGGGGGCCCCTTAAATCAACAGGGCCCTGGGCTGAAGCCCAATAAACCATATGGTAGATCCGGCCCTGTAACAGCTTCTAAGACTTGGGAAAGGAATCGAACCTACAACCTCCACAACAGAAAGCAGGATCCTAAGAAACTGCGTCAACGAGCTTTTAAAAAAATTAATAAAATATGATACATTCTTGTACAGAAATTTAACACCTTAATGTGAAACTTAATAGGAGTTTGTGAATGAGAAACATTACATCATAATTGCCAATTATCACTTAACTAGCTATTTTTAATAATTATTTCTAACGACGATATCTCAAAAACTATTCATCTGATTGTAAAGGGCAATTTTAATCTGCATTAAATTCTTAAGCTAACTAACATAGGTATTTACTTGGATAAGGATTAATACTGAACTAAAGAAAATAGCTTTGAAAATAACGTAATGTTTTTAATTACAAATTTGAACATAAAAGTGGTTATTGTAAGTCAACCGTAAGAGATAGAGATATGCTGTCGCGGACTTTTTTGTAGCATTTTTATAGATTTTGAATTCGCTAGTACATTACTTAACTAAATCTTTGCTAGTTTAAGCGGCGGCGTTCGCGAGGAAAGGTCCCCGTTGGCGAGATTTTTTGCGACCTCTACAATATTTATCGCCGTATTTCTGCTAATTTACATAAAAGCATAATAAATTACATACCTAAACCTTCCTCAAGAATCACTCTTTTTATTATTGAAAACCGTATAAAAATCTGTTCAGTAGTTTTCGAGTTTATCGCGTTCAGACAGACAGGAGGACAGAAAGACGCGGCCGGGGGACTTATTTTTATAATAAGTATAGATAAGTGTTATTGTACGCTTACTACGTCCATATTTTACGCAAGGCTTCGAATATGCCAACTTGACCAACTCTCATTACTCACAAATTTTGTACAAGTTGCCTCGGAGAGCACGTTAAGCCGTCGGTCCCGGTTGTTATCATGTACACCTGATAGCGATCGTTACTCATAGTAGGGAATATATCCGTCAACCCGCATTGGAGAAGCGTAGTGGATTAAGCTCTGATCCTTCTCCTACATGGGGAAGAGGCCTATTCCTAACTGTGGTATATTACAGGCTGAATCGTAAGTTACAAAAGTAAAAACTGTAAATTTTTTAACAGGGTTACAATGACAACTTGAAGATCTCCAATGAAGTAAACTACACGGCACTTTACGAAGATATATCCGACACTGAATCAAGACTGGAACAGATTAAAAATGGCCCAAAGTCGCCAACACTACCTCTTTGGATAACAGAAGAGAAATTGTCATCGCTGAAAAATGTGACAATGCAAATATTTTCTAAGGAAACTCTAGTAAAGATATCGTTTGGGGTACTCACTAATCTTGTGGATGCGGGGACTTTATTTTTGAATAATAGGTAATTGAACAAACCACTATATATTTCCGTGTAGCAAAAATATTATGCACAATAAGTTTTGATTTCGTTATTTGGAATATTTATTAAATTGTATCATAGTGCGAAGCCGGGGCGGGTCGCTGATTTATAGATGACTTTATTAAGTACTAACGACCCGACCCGGCGTCGCACGGTTGCAAAAACTATCAGTGTTCCTCTACTATATTATGCATGTATTATACATATAAACCTTCCTCTGGAATCTCTCTATTTACTAAAGAAAACCGCATCAAAATCCGTGGCGTAGTTTTAAAGATCTAAGCATACAGACAGCGGGAAGCGACTTTGTTTTATACTATGTAATGATAAATAGATAGGAACAGGAGTAATATTTACTTTTTTTTTAATCACTGGGTCGGCAAACAAGCGTACGGCTCATCTGATGGTAAGCAATTACCGTAGCTTATAGACGCCTGCAACACCAGAAGCATCGTAAACGCGTTTTCGACCCTATCCCCAATTCCCACACCACCAACAGGAACACAACACTGCTTGAGAGCAGTATTATTTAGCTGTGGTCTCCTGTAAGGTCGAGGTTCTACCCCAGTCGGGCTGCTCCATTTTTTGAGCAGGAAATTTCCTGCTGTGCCCTACCTCAGTTCCAGTTTGGTTTCAGTGAGTGCACTCTCTGTTCGGAACTGACGAGCTGGTTCAAGCAGCTGACCCTGCAGCTGTACAAGAAGCAGGAGTACGACGGCTTGTTCTGCAACCTCGACCACATGGCTGTGCGGGAGATACACGCCGCTCTCAAGAACGACTTCCACTGGGACATGGCGATTAGCGAGGTTCGTTTGATAATAATTGTTTGTATTTTAACTTTCAAAATAATTATATTCGTGTAATGAATTTATGGCCACATTTTTTTAATTATAGAAAATAAATATACTAAAATTTTCAACCTGATGATTCTTTAAAATTTTAAATATAAATTATTTCTTCTGTTACGTTATTGTTTTATACACTCATAATTTCTTATTCGTCATATAATTATGAAAATATATTATAATGTATTTTCTCAGTTAGCGAATTTGATGTAATTTTTTCAATTTTTTATTTTATTATTTTATACTTTATTGTACACTCGGACTTATGGCTAAGTAACCATTTCTTCTAGACAGCCCAGGATATCTTATATATCACAAAATATCTTATAAAACCGTTAATTACCATAATGAAAATAAATAATTTTCGTTTTAATAGAATTTAATTTGAGCCATTTATCCCGTTTAGTTGATATCAACACGAAACTACACAAACTATGAACTCAACAAATCGTTAAATGAACTGCTGGAGCAAATCAAGCTGCATTTGCTGGACGACATTGGTGCTAAATCACCTAAACTGGCGGAATGTCTGGCGGGCAACATTACTGGAAGTACCTTTAGACACGCTGCCCTGTGAGTAATTATTTAAAGCTATTAAGGTTTTTTTTTATTAAGTTTGGACATAGCAGGATATCGGCTGCCCAATGTCAAAACAGTACACTTCAACCTGTAATATCCCATTTTTGGGCATAGGCCCCTTTCCCCATGTAGGAGAAGCATCAGAGCTTAATCCACCACGCTGCTCCAATGCGGGTTGCCGGATATATTCCCTACTATGAGTAACGATCGCTATCAGGTGTACATGATATCAGGTGTACATGATATCAGGTGTACCTACATGATAACAACCGGGACCATGGCAAGGGAGGATTATGCCCCCAAAGGGGCGCCAAATGGTGTCCGCAAAACTAAAATTTGTTGGACATATTGTATGGTTTTCGAATGAGGGTGGCGCTAAAAAGGTATTGTGCCCCGGGCGCGAGTTCAGCTCGCTACGCCACTGCCTTCTTTGTTACCTTCATCTAATAATATTATACTTTATTCTAGATTCGCCAAAGTAGTCGCAAGAACAGGCAAACTCCTCAAAGCCGAATTGCCCCACCTCCAAGAGATTCGTGGTTTCACCGAGTTGCCATATTTGAAAAAATTGCATTCAAGTATTGCTCATACACTTAATGTTAAGGATAATTTATCTAAATATTTGGTAAATAAGGAAGAATTTAGGAACGATCTAGTCAAACTAATCAATGATAAGAAGTTAATCAATAATATTGAAAATTCAGAAATAAGTTTACTTATGGTAAGTATAAAGGATTACTTAACTGATATTATTTTTATTAGACTACTAACTACCCGGACAGACTTCGTTCTGTCTGTTATATTTTTTATTTGCTTTTTTTTAGGATAAAAACCTTCTCTTTCTCTTTAAAAAAAATTTGCCGAATTGGTCGAGCCATTCTCCAGCTATGCGCTTAGCAACATGCATTTTTATTACATAAATTAAATTCAGTCTAGTTTTCTTTTTACAGGTGCCTGTAAGTTAGTAAAGCCTAACTTACTGGTGGCACCTGCTGAAATTTGCTATAAATTATAAATTCTTACCTTCAACAATATAATTTAAAAGTTTTTTGTAACTTGCAGGTAGATAAAATGCAACCAGCAAATAAATATATTTCCGTGCAAGACTACTCTTGGGATGAAATCTGTTTGAATTACGACTGTAAAGCCATCGTGTCGACAATTAGAAAACATATCAACAGTGCATTGATTAGCTCAAATGTAAGTTTGTAGTTTCCTGTTTTACGACTCCATGTTGAGGTAGGCCACAACAGGAATATCCTCAAAATCTGGAGCAGCCCTCTGGGGAAGTAATTCAATATTACAGCAAATAACAGCTGAAAAATACTGGTCTCGACTGGTCGTCGTGGTAGTGTTGTGTTCTCGTGGTGAATATAGTGTCCAGAACTCCTGGGGAGGTTTAGGGGTAAGGTCAGCAACGCCTTTGAGATGCTTCTGGTGTTGCAAGCGTTTATAAGCTAAGGTAACCACTTACCATTGCATATTTGCAGCCCTATACCCCGTCCGGCGAGTAATTAGCTTTTTGACAGCTCACGCCTATAAATTACAGTTTTTTTTCCGGAATAACGTACTAAAATTTTTACAGTAATGTCATAATTTATTGAAGATTTGATTGATTGAGTGAAGTACCCTGTGCATAACAAACAACCACAGACTATGAAACAGTTCTTGAAATAATAAATCGATAATAAATCGATCATATGATAAAAATAATTTTACGTCATGTGATTATTGTTTCTATAAATTAATAATAATAATAATAATAATATTTATTTATTTCAAAAATTTGGTACATAGCATAAACAATCTGTAACGATAATAACTACATTAGTATAAAACTGTGTCGCAGTCATTAACGCCCTCCTCACAACGCGTCGTATCAGAAAGTAGACCAAATTTCAAAAAAAATATAAAAGCAAAACAATATGATCAATAGGAAAAAGATCAAACAATAAAAATAACAATTATAATAAAAAAAGCATGCTGTTTGTGTGTGTGTGTGTGTGTGTGTGTGTGTGTGTGCTAGTATGTGTGTGTGTGTGTGTGTTTATTTATAAGGTTTGTTTTGTTCATTTATATAATTACACTAAAAATATCTAGTTAAGTTACGGTGACCAAAAGTTTTTCCGTTTGGTTGTAATTTAATGTCAATAACCAGTTTTTCAATTTATATTTACATACACGATAAGTTAGAGGATATATATTTAACTCCCTATTTATTTTATGGTACAATCGGGGGCTGAAATAATAATGCTGACGACTAAAAAAATTTAATACAAAAAAGGAAAAAAAATAGTATCTATGACCCCAAGATTGCTTACTTGCAAGGAATTAAGTCGAAATCTTGAAATTTAATTGCAAACCAAGAATAAAGAGCAATAACTCTGTTAATTCATTTATTTTATATTTATATATTTCATTTATAATTAAAAAAACTAATAAACGCATAAATAAATAATATTTTTAAACTAAATGTATTTAATTAAATCGATTGAAAGTTCTTCTTAAATAAAATTGATTATTATTTCGAATCGAATAAATAACGTGTGAGGCAGTCACTAATGTCAAAATTTCTTGAAGTGTCAAAAAGATCATTAGTCGCCGGACGGGGTATAGTTATTATGTTATGTCTATGAAGCCATTTTATGTGTTCTGTAACTTACTACTACTATTAACATATATATATATATATATATATATATATATATATACAAGGTGTGGATGACAATAGAACGATAATTGAAAACACCGTTAGTACTAGTATAAAGAAGTATTTCAAAACCATCAGATAAGTCCTAACATCAAAATAAAAAAAAAAGATTTTTTCATACAAACTAATTCAATATAATTTAATAAAATTTTATAACATCATTTTTGTAAATATAGGATCACTGACCTGTTACACGCGTCATCGCGCGGTGATCGCGCGTGGCCTTCTTTCTACGCGGCAAAGTTGCGTGGAAATGGTTTGTGCTTGTACCTACAAAACTTCATTATTTTGATTGAATAAAAAATAGTAAGTTAGAAAAGTAAATTAAAATAAATTGTTACGCATTTAAAATTAAATTGAATAAAAAACTATTTGATTTAAATTTTCTCAAACCATCAATTTTTTTTTAAATATGCAGAACTGATCAGTAGCCGATACTGAATAAGTTATTTTTTTTTAAACATTAGTTATTATAATATTATTTGGTCTGCGAACTGTCACTAAATGGCAATGATTAAAAATTGTGCCTTTTTGTGGCAGTCGATGCCATATCCATTATTTCTTAATCTATGATTTTAAAAATAATAATAGCTGTCCTTGAGTCGTTAACCGCCGGTTTTAGGGTAGGTCAGGTCTTTAGTCTGATACATACGTAGAAATTTTAAAAAATGAAAA
Organism: Melitaea athalia; assembly: GCA_905220545.2. Classification (NCBI taxonomy): domain Eukaryota; kingdom Metazoa; phylum Arthropoda; class Insecta; order Lepidoptera; family Nymphalidae; genus Melitaea; species Melitaea athalia. Next base: position 19,447,805 of record HG992189.1, on the reverse strand, counting down.
ATCATAATTTGTGGCTAAACTACTGGATGTATTTTATTGATTTTTTGTATGTGGGCTTGGAATGTCATTACATATACGCTGTCCAAGTTATCGTTGTATTATCATCCCCACCCTGTATATATATATATATATATCTATTTAAATCGCTTTCCTATTACTATTATTATTGTTGACACTATTATTTATAATACACACTTTTAATATACTCGTATATACAAGGTGTGGATGACAATAGAACGATAATTGAAAACACCGTTAGTACTAGTATAAAGAAGTATTTCAAAACCATCAGATAAGTCCTAACATCAAAATCAAAAAAAAAGATTTTTTCATACAAACTAATTCAATATAATTTAATAAAATTTTATAACATCATTTTTGTAACTACAGGATCACTGACCTGTTACACGCGTCATCGCGCCGCCTTCGCGCGTGGCCTTCTTTCTACGCGGCATAATCGCGTGGAAATGCTATGTGCTTGTTGTACCTACAAAACTTCATTATTTTGATTGAATAAAAAATAGTAAGTTAGAAAAGTAAATTAAAATAAATTGTTACGCATTTAAAATTAAATTGAATAAAAAACTATTTGATTTAAATTTTCTCAAACCATCAATTTTTTTTTTAAATATGCAGAACTGATCAGTAGCCGATACTGAATAAGTTATTTTTTTTTAAACATTAGTTATTATAATATTATTTGGTCTGCGAACTGTCACTAAATGGAAATGATTAAAAATTTTGCCTTTTTTTTGTGGCAGTCGATCCCATATCCATTATTTTTATGCTCTATCTTTTTAAAAATAATAATAGCTGTCCTTGAGTCGTTAACCGCCGGTTTTAGGGTAGGTCAGGTCTTTAGTATGATACATACGTAGAAATTTTAAAAAATGAAAAATCATAATTTGTGACTAAACTACTGGATGTATTTTATTGATTTTTTGTATGTGGGCTTGGAATGTCATTACATATACGCTGTCCAAGTTATCGTTGTATTATCATCCCCACCCTGTATATACACAATATTACGTCACAAACCAAGCATTGTGCTCTCTCACCGTAACAGGTAGTAACTGAAAATCAGTCGATCTTTCCTAGGATTGATCTTTTAAGTACTGAGTTACTTACCTTTTTGCGATTCTGCAGCACACATACACTTTATTTTAATGTGTTTTTTATGAATCCTACTAAGATGTTTTATTTGATACTTTTTATTTTTATTTTACTTTTACTTTTTCTTTTTTTTAATTGTGTATGTACCTAATGTGGAATTGTAAATAAAGTTTTTATCTATCTATCTATCTAGTTGAAAAAGGGACAGCAATACCTTGAAGTAATTACAGATACAATTTTTTTTTATACAACTAAGTCGGCAAACAAGCGTACGGTTCATCTGGTGGTAAGCGATTACCGTAGCTTATATAGTTTATACTAGGATAATAATTAACTTTAATTGTTTTCAGGTGCCAAACCTTCAAACGAAAGAGTTCTGGCGTTTCAACTTCATATCCTCAATAGTAGGTCACATGGAGATGATAATAGACCACGTAGCCAGGGTCCTGGGGGTGATCAGTGGAGTGGACCTCCAAGGAGTATTAGAAGGAAAATTGGAAGCTCTACTGGATACGGGAATGCAATTAATGATGGATGACACATTGGACAGTATTTTGTACAGGTACAATGAATAACAAATGTACAGCGCTTAGAATTTTTATATGTACATAATAAACTATTGTATTGATTCAAATAAAGAAGAAATGACCTGAATAAAAAACCGAGAAAGAATGAATTCAGATATTCAAACTGTGAAATTTACAATACAGATATATTTTGGCTACGAATTATCACGATTCAGCCTGTAATATCCCACTGTTGGGCTTAGGCCTCTTCCCCATGTAGGAGAAGGATCAGAGGTTAATCCACCACGCTGCTCCAATGCGGGTTGGCGGATATATTCCCTGCTATGAGTAACGATCGCTATCAGGTGTACATGATAACAACCGGGACCGACGGCTTAACGTGCTCTCCGAGGCGCAGTGGGGAGACACACAAGGACTGCACAAACACCCAGACCACGGCAAACATCTGTATGGCCAATACAAATGTTGTCGTGTGCGGGGATCAAACCCGCAACCGCCCGCGCAAAAGCCAATCGCAATCCAGTGCTGTGACCGCTGCGCCAACGTGGCGTCGAACAAACGCGCCAACGAATTATAATAATTGTTTTTTGTTTTTAGTATTCTTGGGATTCTCGATGAAATGAAACCTATTCTAGAAGGAACTTCGCTGGATATCGACGTTACCGCAGTTGCAGATGGCTTGAAAATCATTCACAATTTCAAAAACTACTTGATTGATCAAGATATAAAAGGTTAGACTTCATTAAATGAAATAATAATTCCATAAATTAACAAAATGTACAGTTACGTGCCGTTGAATGTAATAATATAGACATTGTTAAAACTTCCTCTAATGTAAAAATGTTTTTATGTCTGTTTATGATTATCTCCTAGTTTAGACTCTAGACGTTACCAATCTCTATTTCTCTTCACGATCACGATTCAGCCTGTAATATCCCACTGTTGGGCATAGGCCTCTTCCCCCATGTAGAAGAACGATCAGAGCTTAATCCACCACGCTGCTCCAATGCGGGTTGGCGGATCTTATCTCTTAATATAGTATAATCATTTATCATACTTTGAAGAATCCTACTTGTATATATTAGATTTCTTTCGTTAACTTTTCAATAACTTGAAGTGAAACTTCTTTAGAACCGTTGTGATTTGAAACTCAATGAAACGAAAACGCGTCACGATAAAGAAAGAAACATATAAATGTATAGGAGAGAATGAAATAGAAGACATTACTCCTCAAAAGGCGTAAGCGCCATACGATATCCAGTGCATTTTTCACAATTGATCATCTTTGATAGAACAAATTGCAGTCCTTACTACGACTTTTCAAGAAGTTTCACTTCACCTCTGTGTGAATTTAACACACACATACACACACACACATTTTTTAATAAATATTTAAAAAAATATTTGCTAATAAGACATTTCTATTCTAGTAAACGTATCACAAATATTCTCAAAGGCGGAGCGTATAGAGTCAGCTCTCAATAACATCGGCATCAACAACACAAACTTCTGGTCTATCGCCGCCCCGAGGATCCAAGCCGGCTACATCGCCATCAAACCGGTATGTTCTCTCTATCTTATACTAGCTCTTCTCAACGGCTTTCACCCGTGTGCGCAAACAATTTCCCGTGGGAACCTATTATTTTCCCGGGATAAAAAGTGGCCTATGTTACACAGGGATAACTAAGCTTTCAAATGGTGAAAGAATTTTTTAAATCGGTCCAGTAGTTTATGAGTTTATTCAATACAAACGTACACACAAAAATACAAATCTTTCCTCTTTATAATATTAGTATAGATATAAAATTCTCGTGTCACAATGTTAGTTACAATACTCCTCCGAAACGGGTGGACCGATTTTTATGAAATTTTGTGTGCATATCGGGTAGGTATGAGAATCGGCCAACATCTATTTTTCGTATTAAGTTATAAGGGGTGGGGATTAAGGGGTTTAATAACATATATGGCTGTACAACGTTTGCGGGGTCAGCTAGCAATACTATATTTTTATCCTTATATCAATGCAATTATGTATAACATCTGTTTATTCCTGTGAGTTGTATAACGTATTTAAAGTTTTAGTAATTCCATCTTTCGTATTTAATTCTTTGTATTTCATATTCAGATTTAAAAATAAAGGAATTCGGACATTTTGAAATAGTAGTTATAGGCTTATGGCGAAATAAAATAAAAGAAATTATTTCATTTTGACAGGAAAAATGACTTAATTCTTTCTTTCCAGTTACTCGCGCGAAAAACGGGCACCTACCACGTCAGTGATTTTGTGTGTCAAATAGACGAAATGTCCAAGGTTCTCATCCCCGGTAACGTAGATGTGGTGACCTTGGATGACATTTATGCGGCTGTGGTGGAGCAGTTCTGTGGGTTGCAAGATGATCGGGTCAAGGATATCTTGCCTATCCTGCTGAAGAATATCAATTATGAATTCGTTTTTGATAAGGTAATCAGTAATAATTAATTGAAGAATAATAAATATAAATATAATATAAATTTGAATATCTACACAATACACACACGGTCGTCTGTTCCTAAAGTAAGCAACTTAATGCCTGTGTTATAGGTAACAGCCGACTGGTATAGCTACATTTTTTTTATTTTCGATAAACATACTTATAAATAATACATATATAAATATATACATGAATATGTATATTACACCCAGACTCGTGGTGGGAATCGAACCTACAACCCCCGGATCAGAAAGCAGGGTCATTACAAACTGCGCCAACGGGCTAGTCGAAGAGTAATTAGACTTTAGCGAGCACACTTCATCATCAAAACTAGAAGTCTTAATATTTGTTGTAAGAACATTACCTTATTTGTTTTTTTATTGTCCATGAACTAATCAAATTAGAACTTTTTGACGAAATTAATTTTATAATAAGGTGACGTAGATATCACATTACTTATTGCTCTGGCGCTCATAAATTTGATTCTAGCTCATGGTAAATATTTGTCTAGCCATATTATTTTTATATTATTTCCGGTTTGCCGTAATTTCATTCGTTCTCGCTCGCTCCATCAGTATCGCAGTCCACTGCTGGACATAGGCCGTAGTTAGGGCTTTTGTATTTGTGGTACATGTAATTTACCTGATCTTCGACGCAGGATTTTTTTTTCTATTAAGTGCCAATGAGATACTATTTTTATATAGATAACTTTCTTTACAATTTTCAGGTTAAATCATTTTTCCTGGAAAAACTATTCGCAGCATCGAACTTAACCCAATCAGAAGGCGACACAGTCATGTCCCAGTTCGGGAACATGGCCGCCCTCGTTCCAGAATTACAGACAACTGTTGGTAATATCACGGAGAGCTTGTCAAACGAGCCGTTGTTGTTACGATTGAAGAAGAACGCCTCGTTCCGGGATATGTTAGCATGTAAGTGTTTATCCTAAAAAATAATAATTGTAAGAACTAAATTTGATCCAATATGTATTTATGTTACCGTAATTTTGTTAATTATAAAAATGTTTCTTTTGTTACCGTCGAATCGTAAACTTTTTCAGTACTTCAAGTTCTTACTTCCAGTGAGTCACTGTTTTTTTTATTTAAATAATATATAACTAGGTCGACAAACAAGCGTATGGCACATTGATGGTAAGCGATTACCGTAGCCTATAAACGTCTGCGACACCAGAAACATCGCTAGCGCGTTGCCGATTCTATCCCCAATTCCTTCTAGAAGCTCTGGTCACCTTACTCACCAACAGGAACACAATACTGCTTGAAAACAGTATTATTTAGCTGTGGTCTTCTGTAAGGTTGAGGTACTACCTCATTCGGGCTGCTCCATATTTTGAACAGGAAATTTCCTACTTTAATCGCAAGTTGACTAAGTCAAACTTGTGCTTACGATCAATAGACCATTCAAGGCTTATTTTATTTTAATGTTAGTGGATTAATATTTTAAATTTTCCTCCCAGCATCAGATTTCCTGACGGACGCAGGCAACATGGTGTGCGGCAAGCCGTTCTACTCGGACCTCAGTCGGTTCTACAAAGCTATAGCGCGGACGCCCGACCTCGCCTCCGAGCCTGACCGGAGGCAGCTCGACGCTTTACCCAGTAAGACATACTTTTTATAATATAACTTTATTATAATGAAACAATTTTATCGCGGTTAATTAGGTTTTTTAAATGCCCGACGCGACGTTTCGGACACTTATGAAATCTCAATAAACCACGATAAAATTCGAAAAAGTTGTTTCATTGTAATGAGTGAAATTCGCGTAAACATTAGAAAACAATATAAGTTTAATTACTTTAATAGGCAACTGAGCATAATTTACTGCAAACTATATATTTCTTAGGTACATGTCTGTAGTACATACAGACATGTACCTAAATTCCAAACGGAAAGAAATCGCGTGCCGGAAACCATCCAACTTCCTTTCATTCCAATATTAAGCTTCCGCAACTACCACACGAAGTTATGGCAGTGATAAAAAAAACGCATCTTAACGTTTGCTAATGGAGAATTAAAATCATTTGTAAATCCTTAAAGTGCTTTTACTTTGATTATTAAGTTTAACATATTGAATTATTGATAGATTCTTTACTTAACTAGGACTATATTTTACCGCCAGTTGCAGTTTCCAATTACCAATTATTCTATTTTCTCGCAGATAACAATATAGTTTCATATGGAGCGTAATTCATCATTTCATAGTCTGAAGTCAATATGATTTATTGTAAATAATCAAAACGTTTGCCAAGTTTGGATTTGATCAAATATTCGATAGCATCTGCCTTTGTTTCAAACCATTATCAAACAGTCGACTTGATTACACATTTCATAACAAGTTTGTAGGTATACGATAATGTCACATGATTAACATGTTCAATAAGGAACATTTTTTTTTTTTTTTTTTAACACGCTTTTTTATACAACTAGGTCGGCAAACAAGCGTACGGCTCACCTGATGGTAAGCGATTACCGTAGCTTGTAGACGCCTGTTATACTACAAGCATCACAAGCGCGTTCCCGACCCTATCCCCAATTACCCCCCAGGAGCTCTGGTCACCTTACTCACCAACAGGAACACAACACTGCCTGAGAGCAGTATTATTTTGCATTAATCAAAGATAATATGTTACTTGAAGTTGGTTGATCGTGTGAGCTGTTGTTTGATGAAAATATAACGTTTGACAAGGAAATTTTATTATTTTTAGAATCCTGTATTTACATTTAAGTTTTAATGCTATTACTAATATAACGATTGTCACGAATTTTACTAATACTCAATGATGCACACCAAAACGTCCGCTCTTGTACGTCCTAAGCTTGGCTGGTAGAGAATGCTTCTAGCATTAAGACCGCCTTGTGTACAATCTTTAATGTATTGTGCAATAAAATAGTAATAAAAAAATAACGGTAAGAAATTTTTATTTACAGCTGACTTCTGCCGATCCCTCTACCAGGACATAATAAGCATGGAGGGGGGGAAGATTGTCTGGAGTTTTGTGAAGCCCCTCATAATGGGGCGGGTGTTGTACACGCCCGCCGTCCCCGCCGTACAACAGATTATTGAGAAGGTGCGATTACATTATTTGCTGATGTTATTTTTTGAACTAGCTATTTACAGTTTTAAAAAGTGTAGAGTTTTTTTTCGAGTATAGGTCAATTTAGCTAGTTTTGTCTAATTTTGGCTATGACCTCTTCTTTAAAATTATATTGTGCTGTAGTAATTTTTACTTCAATATCATTTATACTAAAAGTAGCTTTCACTTCGTCATAAAATTAACTATTTAAATCTGTACGTTAATATTACGTTTATTTATTATTATTTGTGTACGTTACATTTTCATGTAGGCCAATTCAACGTTCGCGCCAATGGTCAAAATGGTCAATCTGATCCACTCTTTTGCCAACTCCTTCTCATCCGTGGACAAATTGAACCAACATCGGAATGGGTTAGATGCCCTGAAAAATCTCATGACAGTACCGCAATATGAGGAAATACGGAAAATTCTGATAGGAGACGTGCAAGCACCGAATATAGATATAAACGGAATTTTTGAAGATTTCGGTGACACCGAGGTTAGTGACTAGAGTTTAGTATTTGTAACTACACTTCACTACTAGGCACTAGACTAGATGTTAAAATATTTAGCACTGTAATCACATCGATCTCTCGTCATCATCGAAAACTATTTATAGATCAATTTTCAAGGACTATTAAAATATCAAAATTTTACTTTTTTCGACTTAGTTATCACATAGTGTAGTGTATGTAGATGTAGTATTTGTATCTATACAATAGATACAATACACTGTCTCACGTACCACATTGGAAGGGCAGCTGCAAAGAGTACCTATATAAAGGTAGACTGCTACGGACTGAGGGTAGTTCACAGGGGTAGTTCAATGACGAACGCGGTACGGAGCGGACGTGCGCATGCGCTCTAGTGTGCTAGTGGCGAGCCAGTGTCTGATCTAAATCCTCCCTGAGAGGTCGAAGGGTCCTACACATAGTATACCGAAACACATTTGTATCTCAATATTAAACTGCTTTTAAATCTTCAATTTCATATATTACTACGATTGGGTTAAAGATTTCTATTTTAAGCTTATACATATAACTGTATTGAAATATTATAGATAAACTTTAAGTTAAACTTATTAAGAATGTTTTCAGGCGTTAAGTAGTTTGTTGAAGAAAGCTTCAAATCTGTTACACTGCGTCAATCTGGACCGATTCAAGCCCATGAACGACGAAGAAGAACTCAAAATAGAAGCCGCTAAACTGACCTTAGTCAATGAGTTTTCTGCGGGTTCGTATCATTATTGTATTTTCATATTTTCCTGTAAGGTCCAATTGTATGGGTTCAATTTTAACTAAATGATTTTAATAATTTTTATCTTTGAATTCTGTTGAACTTTTTATGTTATAGTTTTATCTGAGTTTTGTTATTTTCAAACATAAAGTCAGGAGATTTGGATCATAATAAATATTTTACCTTAGTGTTGTTTAGTGACAACCCAATCAGCACCGATATTTCAGGCTTGATATAGATTTTAATTTTGGATATTGTGTATGTATGTACACGTCTCTTAGCGATAAGCCCGCCTTTTGTGCTTTTTTGTACTTATCTTCTGGTCTCGTTTTTTAATATTGTTTATTCTTGTTGTACGATAAAGAGTTATTATTATTACATAAAACTATTTTATATGTACATATATTTTTAAATTATTTTACCAAAAATAAATAGTTCTCAATTAAACATTAATTTTGTGAAAGTTTATACTTTTAGTTATTAAAACTATTTAAAACAATATTTTTATACTTACGCTATTATGGATCATGTAAGCATTTCCTCATATTGTTTCCTTTCCAGGTCTCGTGTTCTTGAACGTGAATGAATCCAAAAGCGATGTCCTGTCAAATATCGAATATAAAATACGAATGGATATAGACAATGCACCCACAACCAACAGACTGAAAGGCTAGTAAGTACATTGATTCATATTATTTTATTTTTGTTTCCCACACATGAGAAAATTCTATTTTTTTTTATATTATCATATCAAAATTTCGATCCAGCGGGATTCGAACCCGCACCCCCCGACATACCGTATCCGGTGCTCTAGCCATTAAGCTATAGAACGATGTAACCGCCGAATCGAAATTTTTGATATGATTTTATTCGGTTTTAAGCAACCGTGGTGCCGTCTATAGTGGCATAGAAGTATATTCATTTAAATTTAAAGTAATTACTCTCATACGACTATTTGGACATAACTTGCCCAAAATTCGGAGCAACCCGACTGGATAAGCACGTCAACCTTACAGAAGATCACTACTCAATAACACTGCTCCCAATTAGTGTTCTGTTACATTGGTGAGTAAGGTGACTAGAGCTCCTGGGGAAGGGAGGAGTAGAAACAACATGCTTGCAATGCTTCTGGTGTTACAAGCGTCCATATACTGTGGAGCTTACCATCAGGTGGACCGTACGATTGTTTGCCACCTTTATTTATTTTATTTTATTTTATTTGGAACACCAACAGCACATAATACATTATATGAGTACAAATTGGACATTTCGACTAAGCCATTTACAGGTATTCGCATATGGTAATAGTACATTTATAGTATTAAAAAATATATTATCATGCGATTATTGATGCAATAAATGTTCCACAGCTTATGGATACCGGGCCCTGAGGCGAGTTTCCTAGAGAACATGAGATATTTCCGTGGGTTTGTCCAGATACAAGACATCATAGACAAGGCTATTATAGAACTGTCCGTGGAAAGTTCTGGAAGAGTGAAGAGAGAGGTAGAAAATGAAATGGACTGGTCTATCTACACGCAGCAGATACCTTACCCTTGTTATAGACGAGATTTGTAAGTAAATGTACAGTTTTATTACATTTTGAAAAAAAAAATACTAAGATGGGTAGTTTGTATTGTTTGGGCAATCTATATATATAAATATTTCGAGTCACGATGTACGTTAACGATAAACTCCGAAACTACTGAACCGATTTTTATCAAATTTTGTAAACATCTGTAATTTGGTCCAACTTGGGAGAAAGGGTAGTTTTTATCTCAATTGGATTCGGTAGCTATCGGTATGTAAACAATCTAATTTGGGAGCTGTTTTCCGGGCAGGACAACCTCTGCGGGGTCCGCTAGTATATTATAAGTTTCATGTGTAGTTAGATTTTATCATTTTGTTGTTACCATGCATGTAAAGGCTGAATGATTGATAGTGCTACTAGGTCTAAAGTCCGCTTTTTATCTAAACTATTTTACTTTGTTACAAGTAAATAAATATCCAATAAATTATTTCTAAGACTGTTAAATTTCGATGAGTTTAAATGAATTTGTTAAAGTTCTTGACATGTTCATTGAATAGCATTGAGGAAACAAAAGGAATAAGCATTTTTAAATTGAGAGATATTAATAGTTAGGGATCCCTAGTACATTTTTTTCACCTGATCAGTATCAAGCTAATTTTTTGGGAGTGGCTACATTTTGATGAGGCGAACAAAAAATTCCTCTTCGAAAACTCTCGATTGTGGTAGCTAACAGAGATAGCAGGAGGTAGAGCAACAGTGAGCCGTAGGACGGGGATAACGTACCACGCAATTTGGAGGACAATATTACCATCAAATTATATAGATATTAACTAACTAAAAGCAAAAAAAAATCAGAAAAAAAATAATTTTTGATGACCTTACGAGGTCATCAACTTGATGACCTCGTAAGGTCATCAAAAATTATTACTAACCGCTGATTTTTTTTTCTTTTAGTTAGTGATTATCTATATAATTTAAAAGTAATAATGTCCTACAAATTGCGTGGTACGTTATCCCCGTCCTACGCTCACTGTTGCTCTACCCCCTGCTATCTCTGTTAGCTACCACAATCGAGAGTTTTCGAAGAGGAATTTTTTGTTCGCCTCATCAAAATGTAGCCACTCCCAAAAAATTAGCTTGATACTGATCAGGTTAAAAAAATGTACTAGGGATCCCTACCTATAATTATTTAGGACGACGCATTGGCTCAACGGTCAAAGCACTGGTTTGTGGCTGTTGCGGGGGCGGTTACGGGTTCGATCTCTACACATGACAAACATTTGTATTGGCCATACAGATGTTTGCCGTGGTCTGGGTGTTTGTGCAGTCCTTGTGGGTCTCCCCACCGTGCTTCGGAGAGCACGTTAAGCCGTCGGTCCCGGTTGTTATCATGTACACATGATAGCGATCGTTACTCATAGTAGGGAATATATCCGCCAACTCGCAGTAGAGCAGTGTGGTGGATTAAGCTCTGATCCTTCTCCTACATGGAAAAAGAGGCCTATGTCCACCAGTGGGATATTACAGGCTGAATCGTAAGCGTAATTATTTATATTGTGTTCATATTTTAGCTTCCAGAGCTCTCTGTACGAGTCTCAAACGCTGATATTGGCGTTCTTCTTCTCTCTACTGTACACCGTGTCTTCGGCTGTCAGATTTATTGTGTCCGACAAGGAAACTGGCAACACCATGGTAAGTTATGAGAGTTAGTACTTTTTGATGAAACTATTTGCTATTGCAATATTTTAATTTTATTAAGAAAAATTAAGAAAATCATGCACTCCGCTCAGCTCCTGTTGACTGATTTTATAAAAAAGATTTTTTTTTTACGTAAGCAACTTTTCATCACCTCTTTACAAACTATGCGTTAGTAAAAAAACTAGAAACTGTGTATTTGTAGTATTTTTAATTAATCAATTGTATTTAGTTGAAAGTGAAGATACCGCCGTTCTTGATTGTACTGCTGAGAAGAACCAAAAACAAACTCAGAAGTTACTCTTTTAAAATACTAAACACACACTTCTTTCTTACCATACCTATATATTTAAATAATAAAATATCAAAAAATGTCAACATTGATTTACTACACAATACCCCAACAAATAGTAAATAAATATCTTATATACACGGTCGTCAGTTCCTATACAGGTAACAGGCGACTATTTTTTTTTTTTGTTTTTTTTTTTTTTTTTTTTGATACATATACATAGAAATAATACATATATAAAATGAAGGAATCGAACCCGCAACCCACGGAACAGAAAGCAGGGCCACTAAAAACTTCGCCAACGGGCTATTCGGTCAATAACTCAACAGTTCTTATCCGACACAACTGAAAGCTATTAACCCAATCAATGAACGCAATTTCAGCTGATGTCAGTAATGGGGGTGAACCTGAACTGCCACACGCTGTCCTGGTTCGTGTGGTCGTACGTCGAGGTGGTGGTCACCATGTGCTGCATCACCGCTGTTCTCAGCGTGGGCAACATCTTACCACGAACCGACCCATCCTTGATATTCGTCATTTTGCTGGTCTACGGATTTTCCGTGCTGACATTCTGGTAAGAAATCTTCGTTTTTATTTTAATTTTCTTGAGAAACTGCTATTGTACCTATATGAAGATTAATACGAGTATAAATGAAAATATAAATGGATTGCTACCGCTAAGTTTTTAAATGCTGAATTTATTTAGAAATTTTTGGTGTGCGGTGATAAATCTAAACATTATTTGGACATGTTCAACATAGTTATACCAATCTCTAGTGGACAAACTTGTAGATTCATATTTGCAAATACAAATCTATATTAATATAAAGCTGAAGAGTTTGTTTGTATGTTTGTTTGTTTGTTTGTTTTAACGCGGTAATCTCTGGAACTACTGGGCCGATTTGAAAGATTCTTTCAGTGTTAGATAGCCTATTTATCGAGGAAGGCTATAGGCTATGTATCATCACGCTAAGACCAACAGGAGCGGAGTCCACGCCGACGAAGTCGCGCGTGTTAGAGTAGAGAAATAAAAATGTAAATAGAAGCAATAAAAAAGAATTTATTTAATATTCATACTTTATTAATCTAAGAATATTGTCTGATCAGTGAATTCAAATTAAAATTATTTATTTTTAAAAGTGAAGCTACCACCGATTCGGAATGTTGATTCTGCAGAGAAGAATCGGCAAGAAACTCCGCAGTTACTCTTTTTGAAAATAATGTATAAACAGTGTTTTGGTACAAAATTAGTAATACATAATTATGTTGCATAAAATACAGCGTCAATATAGATTATTATACAAGTATACACTTATTCATTACATATATTACAAAATATCAATAATACTTATCTTTTCTATTCCCGAGAGCTCCGCACCGGTCGATGTCTCAAACAAGAATGACCCAATCGAGTCGGAACACTCGTTTTTATAGGCGACGACAAACAAGTATGACACATACTTGTTTGTTGTCTAACGTTTAGACACTATATTCATTTATTCACTTAATTTAATATTATCAAATTTTATATTACATTATAAACTAACTATGGATTTATGTAAAAATATGAAATAATCTGACACGCGCAGAAGCTAGTATCTTATAAATATGTATAATGGAATTCGATGGTAAAAAATTAATAATAATGTGTCAAAAGCTTTTATCCGTTTGTTATTTTGTTGTTGTCTGTGAAACATGTCCTAAATGGGGTTGGTCTCGTAGTTATTTTCTATTGTCCACAGCTACATGATGTCGACACTGTTCACGTCGGCAAGTGTCGCCGCCGTGTGCTCCGGTATCGCGTACCTGATCTCCTTCATGCCATTCGTCCTCATACTCTCGTTGGAAGCTGTGCTCATCAGTTCACTCAAGTTAATTGTCGTAAGTTAAAGTTTTTTTCTTATTATTTTTTCAATTTATTGGCCAATACATAACAAATACATTATAATTTGCAATTTAAGTACCACGAAAACCTCGCGGGTTTTTCTGGGTAATTTAAAAAGGCAATTTAATAAATTTCATTTAAGCACATGATATGTCAAATTAAATTTAGAATTAATTAACTTATGTAACGCGCGGACCTGGCAACGGCGTCGGTCGAGCCTAGTTGCTACGCGGCCGACCGCGCGGCAGTTAGAGACAGTCGCACAGCAACCCGCGAACCTGGCAACAGCGCGACGGTCACGCGTTGTCGCTAGGCCGCCCGAGCGGCGCGTGCGGTCGTTAGGGGCGCGAGGCGCGGAACCGCGGGTATTTAATGCGGGCGTGTGCAGGCGCAGGATCAGTGGTAATCGCGTCGTCGTCCTGAACATGTGATCTGTTCGTTGCGTTAAGTAGCGCCCAACGTCGGACAGTTGTTAAAGTGGCGTCCAACTAGTGGCCTCGAACTCTAACGGTTAATTAGTATTTACCTACTTGTGTTTTGCCGCGAAAACACGCGACGAACTAAAGTGGTCGAACTCAAACTGTTAGTTAGTATTTTTACCTACTTGTGTTTTGCCGCGAAAACACGCGACGAACAAAAGTGCCTAATAAACGCGACGAACAAAAGCGGTTAATACCTATTCACTTGCTGCCATGCCAAAAACGAGGTCCACGCGCGCTGCCGATGAGCATCGGCAAGCCGGCGACCTGCTGAGCGACGACGCAAGCGACCCTGATGTCACCACGGCGGAGCCGCGCGCCCGAGGCGCCCCCGCCCCCGCTGCCCCTGGCGCTCCCGGCGCATCTACGAGTGTGGACACCGAGAGGCTCTTGACGAATGTCATGCAGTCCTTCGCCAGAATGCAAGCAGAAACGAACAGGACCCTGGCTGAAGCCCTGAGGTCATTGTCCTGCAACAGCTCCTGGAACCCTGCGGCTTCCCCATCAAACAACCTCCCGCCTGTCGTCGCCGCCGCCGGATGCGGCAACTTCGGCAAGTGTACGGCGAGGTTTGATGGAAGTTCACGTGACGCAGAAGTGCTGGAAGCGTTTTTAGACGCCGTAACTATCTACAAGGAGTGCAACAACGTGAGCGACGAGCACGCGCTGCGCGGCCTCCCGATGCTGCTGGTGGGCGACGCCGCCGTGTGGTGGCGCGGAGCTCGCACCGGCGCCATCTCCTGGACGGACGCCGTGGCGCGCCTGCGCTCCATGTACGGGACACCGCAGCCGGCTTACAAGATTTTACGTGAAATCTTCGCCGAGGAACAAAAAGACTCCGAACGAGCTGAAGTGTTTATGTGTAAAGTGCGGTCGTTATTAGCAAAGTTGCCTTACGTAGTGCCTGTGCGTATGCAGATAGATATAATATACGGACTATTGCATCGACGTGTAAGAAGACGTTTACATAGAGACGATACTGGTGAAACTGTAGATTTATTTATAGATAAGGTTAGGAGTGTTGAGGACACGGTAGCGGAGTCCCAAGTATTGTCGAATAGTACCTACTCCGTCTCTGGCGCGAGCGCGCCAAATCTCGAACCGAAGTCGAATCGTTCGATCGATCGCGGCGTTACCCTTACCACCGGTCCGAGTATTACTACCGGAGCGCAACTCACTCCCAACTCGAAAGAGAATTCTAAACGCGATAAGCGCGTTCGTTGTTCGTATTGTAAATTTTACGGTCATATTGTTACTGATTGTCGTAATTTACAAAATAAAATAAGTAAACCGAATAATGTAAGTTCGAATATTAGTGTAGGTAACAATAATAATAATCCGATACGTTGCTATGGATGCGGCCAACCGGGCGTAGTGAGATCTAGATGTGAGACATGCCTTAATAAAAATGTACCTACGAAGTCTTCGGATTTTAATATCGTCGACGGCACCGCTACCGACGCCGATGTAAACGCGTGCGTCCACACTGCATGCGCGGTGGCGAGCGCGGAGGCGGTTGCGGCGGCGGAGGCGTATGGTGGCCACAGTGACGCGCGAGCTCATGTAGCGATTTGACGTATATCAGGGGTTGCAAACTATGGACGAGGATTTATTATTTTTACTAGACAGTCCAATCTCGAGATGGGAGGTGTTGAACATTAGAGATGTTGTGCACGAAATAAATAAAAACAGAAATAAGTGGTGAATTTTTTAATTTATATGAACAATTGAGATTATACCCTACAAAATTCGTATAGTGTATACTGCCATTTTACCAAAAGCAATAATATTACAACTTATACTCGTCCATTCGATTATTTTCTTTTTGACAGTTCAAGAAAATTTGAAATTAGTGACCACGAAGTATAGATATAAAGAGTCCGGACGTAATGTTGAACGAATCGTCTCAATTTAGGAGACAGAATTTTAATTCTAATTTTAATTTTCCCACGTAAAAAAAAGGTATAAACTACAGAAAGCGAATAAATATATAGCGACAAGACCGGAATGGTTTGATACCTCTGCCACCCGCGCATTAGATCGCTTGCTGGCTAGGCCCGTAGTGTGGACAGAACGCGCGGATAGGAATGTTTGAAAACTACGCTCGTCGTATCGCTCAGTCGCTTCCGCTTTAGCCACTGCAGTGTGGACGCAAAGACGCGTTTCATATGTTCGATATTTCGCGCCCGCCGCCGCCACCGCGTTAGGCTCGCAGTGTGGTCCTAACCAACCGCGCGCTGTGCGCGACGAGTGTGAGTAAGTGGTCACATCCAATGGTGTCGGTTGTCATCGCGAATAGGAAAGGCGTAGCGATAGTCGACACTGGGGCTACGTGTAGTATTGCTAGTCCCATGTTACACGATATTTTACGTTCGAGCGGGGTACAATTTCGTGAGTCAGAGCGCACCATTGGGCTTGCGGACGGCTCTCGACAGCTAAAGGTAGTGTTGACCGCTACGGTGCCCGTAAAGTTAGAGAGTAAAGAAGTAGCAACTGAGTTTGTGGTGTTCCCCGGCGAAAACACCCGAACTCTTTTAGGCCGGAGTTTTATTAGTGAGGCTGGCTTAGTACTAGACTTAGCCCAAGAGTCGTGGTATTTTTCGGACAATCCCGATGTTGTGTTCCCATTTGTTCAATCTTTTGTTTTGAATAACGCCACTGCCACGCGGAGCCCCGAGCAGCGAAGCGCCTTTGAGACTATTGAGTCTCTTCTAGTGTCAGCGCCGACACTGCGTCAGGCTGATGAGTCGAAGCGGTTCGTTCTCAGGACTGACAGCAGTAGTTATGCTCTCGGAGCAGCTTTACTCGAGGGGGAGGGCGTCGACGAACGACCCGTGGGATACGCGAGTCGCCTCCTCACAGCAGTGGAACGGAAGTACAGCACGACTGAACGCGAAGCCCTAGCCATCGTGTGGGCTGTATCCAAGTTCCGTAAGTATATTGATGGGGCAGAAGTAGTAGTTAGGTCCGATCACCAACCACTTAGGTGGCTCATGAGTTTGAAGTCGCCGAGTGGTCGACTAGCCAGGTGGGCTCTGAGTCTCCAAGAGTACAACTTGAAGATAGACTACACTCCAGGTAAGTCTAATGTGATTGCAGATACCTCATCGCGCCCCGCGTGTACTAAAAGTAAGAAGTTGCCCGTCGTGTCGATGGACGCGAGAGACGTCCATGAGAAGGCCCAGGCAACGCAGAAAAGGTACGCCGATGAAAACCGCCGGCCCGCGCCAGATTATAAGGTTGGTGATTACGTACTTTTGAAGACCCAAGGCTCCAACGACGCTAATAGAGGACAGACGCCTAAGTTTATATCCCGTCGTGATGGGCCGTACCGTGTCCGGGAGGTCGTAAGTGCCACGACTTTTGTGTTAGAGCGCATTAGCGATGGTGTTTCCTTGGGAAAGTATCACGTCTCCTTGTTAACCCCGTTCGTTGGTCGCATCCAAGCTCCAGTTCAGGAAAAGCGTAGGAGCTGGGGAAGACCGCGAAAGGCTAACCCGACTTCGAGGGCGTAACGTCTGGGTTAGAGGGGGAGGATGTAACGCGCGGACCTGGCAACGGCGTCGGTCGAGCCTAGTTGCTACGCGGCCGACCGCGCGGCAGTTAGAGACAGTCGCACAGCAACCCGCGAACCTGGCAACAGCGCGACGGTCACGCGTTGTCGCTAGGCCGCCCGAGCGGCGCGTGCGGTCGTTAGGGGCGCGAGGCGCGGAACCGCGGGTATTTAATGCGGGCGTGTGCAGGCGCAGGATCAGTGGTAATCGCGTCGTCGTCCTGAACATGTGATCTGTTCGTTGCGTTAAGTAGCGCCCAACGTCGGACAGTTGTTAAACTTATTATTTAACTATATTTTTTGGAATGCAACGGTTGCCATATAAAAATTATTCAAAAGACATCCTTAATCGATCCCAAATTTATTCAGGCGCTCTAAATACATTTTAGGATAAATTGTTATACGTTTCATTCTTTTCAGAGTCTGTCAATGTCTTCTTCTCTGTGTTACGCGTTTCTATTCATAACGCGTTTCGAGGCTATGGGAGTGGGGGCGAGCTGGTCGCAGATATGGGAGGCTCCTGACAACACGAGCGACATGAACATCGCCATAGCGGTCATTATGGTCATCGTTGATGGAATTATCTACCTTATAGTAGGACTTATCCTAAATCGATTCTATGGTAAGTATATTAAACCGGAAATAGTGATTAGCACTATAAGTTGGTTGTGTTGCTAAAAACTTGTTAAAGAATGTTTGCATATGTAGTAATTAGTACCATTAGTTGGTAGAGTTACTTAAAACTTGTTAAAGAACGTTTTTGGCTAACATTCACAAAAGTTTGCCAAATTTCCATTTGTTGGTCAGAAATTAATTGCAATGAAATTTTCAGGAGTCAAAAGCCAGAATAATATAACAACTTGTGAAGTGAGAGGCGATAAAGGTGGCGTCAGTATTATTAACGTGACTAAAATATACAATGAAAGATCACGAAGACAGAAACTAGCTCTAGATAATGTATCTATGGAACTGCAGAAAGGCCAGATCACTACGTTACTGGGGCATAATGGAGCAGGAAAAACTACCCTAATGTAAGTCTTGTCTTTATTTCATTGGTTATTCGAATGATCTCAAATTTTATTTCCTAGAATCTTTGATAGTGAAAATTCATTATTGTGTCAAATAAACATAGCTTAATTTGTAGTCGTGTGCCGATCTAGTTATATAAAATAAAATCTCTTACATTACAGAAACATCCTGACCGGCATGGACCGTCCCACGCGTGGGCAAGTGCTAGTCCGCAGCGAGCACGACGGCGCCCGGCTGGGCGTGTGCCCGCAGCGCGACGTGCTCTTCGAGTACATGAGCGCGCGCGAGCACGTCGCGCTCTACGCGCAGCTCAAGAGCGGGCGCGCGCACGTGCACGAAGAGGTGGACAGGTGGGTGACGTCACTATATTGCATACTGCTTTCCCGCCGTTTTCGTCATATTTTTCATCGTTTGTACAAGGGCTTCTTAGTTTTCACTTTGCAGCAAAGCTCATATCAAAATCGGTTCAGCCATTTCGAAGATTATTCTTGACGAAAAGACACAGAAAGACAAACAATCTTAAATAATTGTTTGGGCTTAAGAAATAAAAAGATCATTTTAACTCGATCTGAAGTTTTCACCTTATTAGGAGGAGGATTCCCAACTATCCCTTCTTCGTGCTCACTAATATCAATCGTTTTAATTTAGGCGAACCCATAGAAATAATAAAACAATATACACAAACTCTGTCCCCATTTTTAGCCCTTTAGGGAAGCAACTACCAAAAATCGGCTATTGGTACTTCTCTCCCCTTGCGTTTAGTGGTTTTTTCTGTGTTGTTTGTCCGTCACTTAGTAGCAGTTTTATATAAATTTATTTACAAAATCCTTACAATAAAAGTTATGTGTGTGACGCCGAGTTGGCGCAGCGGTCACAGCACTGGTTTGTGGCTGTTGCGCGGGCGGTTGCGGGTTCGATCCCCGCACACGACAACATTTGTATTGGCCATACCATAGATGTTTCCCGTGCTCTGGGTGTTTGTGCAGTCCTAGTGGGTCTCCCCGCCTTGCCTCGGAGAGCACGTTAAGCCGTCGATCCCGGTTGTTATCATGTACATCTGATGGAGATCGTTACCTACTCATAGTAGGGAATATATCCGCCAACCCGCATTGGAGCAGCGTGGTGGATTAAGCTCTGATCCTTCTCCTACATGGGGAAAGGCCTACAGGCTGAAGCGTAAGCGTAAAAGATAGTGTGATATAATGTACAAATATTTTTTACCACTCACCCTGAAACTAACTAAACAAAATTATAAGAAGTCCAAAACTGCTAGTGTTAATAATGTTTTTTTTTTACAGTATGTTGAAAGTCTTGTGCCTTGGTGAAGTATGCGACGTTCCAGTCGCGCGACTGTCGGGCGGCACGCGTCGTCGCTTGTGCGTCGCGCTCGCTTTTGTTGCGCAACCTTCGCTTGTGTCGCTTGATGAACCGACGTCTGGAGTGGACCCGGCTGCTCGAAGGTAATGGAAAATGTATTTTTAATTATGAAACGTGTCTTAACAATAAGATATATTCCGCGCGATTTCGAGAACGTATTTTTTAATTTTTCACTACTGTCACTTTTCTCAGAGATATTTGGTCCATGATCATGAGACTGCGAGAGAACAGGACAATCCTCCTGACGACCCACCATCTCGATGAAGCGGAGTTGCTTAGCGATCAGATTATTATCATGCACAAGGTAAATAGAAAAATATAGCTAAAATATTAGGCTAATTAGTATTCAAGATTTAGACCATTTAGGTAACATGTATTACAGATATTTACTGAGGAAAATACTGTTTTTATCGCCTGAGTGCCTTGTGTGTTTTGATTATATTTAAGCATCCGGATTATAATAGATTCCGGATAATTGTTTGTAATATAAACTTCCCGAGAGTTTTTTTTTGTTCGGTTTTGTTTTTTTTTTCCTTTTCTTATTTGCATCTTTGTTAATTTAATTTTAAACGGTTGGATGGTCGTAATTGGCCTTTATGATTATATTTCATTCTTGTTTTTTTTTACTTTTTCTGTGCCGTGTACCATCCCTAATAGATAAATAAATAAATAAGCAGTTTTAGTACATTTAGTATTGAAATAAAAACAAAAACATATCATTTCTGTCCAGGGTCAAATCCACACAACAGGCACTCCAATAGAAATAAAAAGATCACTGGGAACAGGATACAGCCTTACTGTCATGTACCCGGATAAGTCCAGTAGTGAAGATACGGAGACCGAATATGTATCGATAGAGGAGAGGACAAAAGACTTATTAACGGTGACGAGAAGTGTGATCAAGAACGCTAACCTGGTTGATGTGAACGGTTTGGAAGTTGAGATAAATCTACCATTTTACGATGTTGATGGAGTCAGTAATAAGTGAGTATAGTAAAAAACATTATATTCTAAAGACTAGTGAACACTATATTATGCATGTATACATATAAACCTTCCTCTGGAATCACTCTATTTACTAAAGAAAACCGCATCAAAATCCGTTTCGTAGTTTTAAAGATCTAAGCATATAGACAGCGGTAAGCGATTTTGTTTTATACTATGTAATGATTTATGAAAATGTATATGGGGGGATTGAAATCTTGTGAAATAGTAACGCTGGCCTGTTTTGATAGTGATGTTTTACTGTGCAACGTCTTTGGCGGGAAAGAAATAACTATATTTTAAAATATCACGGTAATCGTTCTTAAGGAGTAACTCACTTCAGCCTACCGCAGTCCACTGCTGGACATAGGCCTTCTCAAGTTCGCCCCAGACATTATGGCGTGAACTCATGTGTGTAGCCCATAGTGAGCACGCTGGGCAGGCGGGTTGGTGACCGCAGGGCTGGCTTTGTCACACCGAAGACGCTGCTGCCCGTCTTTGGCCTGTGTATTTCAAAGCCAGGATTTGGATGGTTATCCCGCTATCGGTCGGCTTTATAAGTTCTAAGAAGGTAGTGGAAATTTGTTATGCCTTAGTCGCCTCTTACGACACCCACGGGAGTGCACTTAAGGACTAATAGTCGAAATAAGCTGACACACACTTTTCTCAACTATAAATTTATATAGAACTATTTTCAAAATATTTTTGAAACATTTTGACCATGTCTCCAACTTCCCCAGTTTCCTGGAAGTGTGCAGTGCATTGGAACAGTCTCGTGAAGTTCTCGGATACCGCAGCCTCGGTCTGGACTGCAGTAGTCTGGAGCAAGTGTTCTTCAATATCTGCAGGCGAGCTGACGCTACGGACTGCGAGACAACAGGTGAGATATATATCTCCTTCTTTAGCAATTGAAGGACTTTTTGTAGAACTAGGTAAGCAAGCAAGTGTACGGGTCACCTCATGCTAAGAAATTTCCATAGCCTATAGACGCCTGCAACACCAGAAGCATCACAAGCGCGTTGCTGACCCTACCCCCAATTCCCCTAGGAGCTCTGGTCACTTAACTGACCACAGGCACACAAAATGAGAGCAATATTACTTAGCTGTGATATTCATAATAAGGTCTACCAATTCCTCTCTACAGAATCACATATTAAGATATTCACCTACCCTCATTCTATTATTAGAGTCATTATGTCGTGTATAAAATGACCGGTGCAACCGCGCCTAAGGCAGTCTCATGGAGAATAGTAATATACCTGAAAGGCAGTCTTGACTCTGGCTTGGCACGATACACTTGTTGTATCCTGTTAGTAGCTTAACCTAGACTCTTTCAATAATTAATTTGCGCCAACGAATTAATTGTTGCATATTGTATTACGATCTATAATTTAACTAGGCAGGGCGGGCAACTCGAGCAGTGAAGGAAGGAAGTTTTTGATTTGATATTTCAGACTCTTTAGCCTGTAATATCCCACTGCTGGGCATAGGCCTCTTTCACCATGTAGGTGAAGGATCAGAACTTAATACACCACGCTGCTCCAATGCGGGTTGGCGTATATGTTCCCTACTATGAGTAACGGTTGCTATCAGGTGTGCATGATAACAACCGGGACCAACGGCTAACATGCTCTCCGATGCACGGTGGGGAGACCCACAAGTACAGACAACCAGACCACGGCAAACATCTGTATGGCCAATAAAGCAAAAGCTCAGTATTTTTGAGACATAAAAAAACTATTTCTAAAACTTTATATTGGTTAAATACCGTTAGCCTATATTTACCTAGAAAACTTCTTCAATCACTTCATCTTCTTAGTCAGCAACTTGTAAAATTGAATCTTAGTTAAAAACAAATTTAATAAACGGATTTTTTTTAGATGTATCAACAGTCCCCGAGTCGTCGTCCAATAGCGCGTCGACGTTAAGCATTAAAAGCGATCAAACCCCGCTGGTTCCCCCCGACGGCCCCCTCAAGGGGTCGGTCTGGCAGCAGTTCGCAGCGATAATGTATGCGAGGTATCTGCACTATAAAAGAAACAGGTAAGAATAACTATTGAAAATTTGACACTATCTACGTTCGGCTTTCTAAAACTAACTATAGGTATTTCAATCAACGAAGACGCGCCCCACTCTTTCAAGTACAAGAAAGTGAGTTCTGATACTACGCAACGAGTAACAAATGTGACACACGCACACAAAGTTAAATGACAGTAAATTTCACAACGGACTGGAAATAGGCTCTACTTCATTTCATCTACTTTAAAAAATAAAATATAATTCGCGATGGTCCTTTATAGAATGAATTATCGTGATATTGTTTAATAATAATATTTTAGTAAAAAGAAATAATGCATCTAAAAATTATTATAATAAAACACGACTTTATGGAAATAATTTATTTATTAATAACCTAAGAAAATCACTCAATTACACTTCGATATTACACATTAAAAAATAAATAAATAAATAAAACAACTCTAAGAACATTATTACAGATTAACAGAATCTATTATAACAATTAAATTGATTTTTCTAGGCAAGACCAATAATCTCGAAAGTATACAATTTTATGAAAAAGGAAGCATGTAATAATTATATACCTATGATCATACCTTAAATTAGTCGCAATCGTCATTTAATTCAGAAATATTTGATTCACAGCTCGATGAATCACAGAAATTTATGATAAAACTAAAATCTAAATAAAGTACATATTTCAATTACTCGTCTTCTATCTATACTAATATATAAAGCTGAAGAGTTTGTTTGTTTGTTTGGTTGTTTGTTTGTTTGAACGCGGTAATTTCTGGAACTACTGGGCCGATTTGAAATATTCTTTCAGTGTTAGATAGCCCATTTATCGAGGAAGGCTATAGGCTATGTATCATCACGCTAAGACCAATAGGAGCGGAGTCCACGCCGACAAAGTCGCGCGCAGAAGCTAGTTTTAAATAAAATGCTTTCTATTTTTTCTTTATATTTTTTTAAATAATATAAATTACTTGATAATATTTGTAGATAATTTATTCAAGCTTCAAACCAATTTTCTTCCTATCTATCAATGTCAATATATATTACCTTTTTAAATAATTTATATTTATTACCGACCTAACAATAATAAAAATAATATTATTGACTAGTCCGTTAGCGCAGTTTGTAGTGACCCTGATTTCTGCTCCGAGGGTTGTGGGTTGAGGGTTCGATTCCAACCCGGCGTCTGGGTGTAATGTAAATATATATTTATCTATATATTTATCTATTAATATGTGAAGCAAAAACTTTGTACCCCTTTTTACGGAAATTGTACGTACGTAGGAGTATGAAATTTCGCACACCTATGGTTTATATAGAGAAGGAGTGCGGAATGCTAATATTTTCTTAACACTATACATTAAATTAATAAAAAAGCATTACACACACTACAGCACTCACACGGGCATATTATACTATTTGTTGATTGTCAAAGTCTGTAGTCAAGTTGAATTTTTTTAAAAAAGGTTCTTTATTTTCATAATTATTTGATTTTCTTGAATTAAAATTTTTAATTATGGTTGAATTTAGACCTCTGGGCGACCACTAGTTTATATAATTATGTATTATTTATAAGCAAGTTTAAATAAGTAAGTTCGAAAAAAAAGATGTAGCTATAACAGTCGGCTGTTACCAAGTATTAAGTTGTTTACTTTAGGAACAGATGACCATGTGTGTATTGTGTAGATATTTATTATACTAAATATATTATATTTATTATTATAAAAAAATTAAAGTAGAGCAACTTTCCGATGGGTCACGATACACAGCGACGCAGACCATATTAAACGTCTACACTGAGCCGTGGTCGACTCAAGACTAATGATCGGACTAAACTCCCCGTACCCCACTGTTTCCCCTCGCGATAAATAGTGGGGCGCGTCTTCGTTGATTGAAATATCTATAATAGGTATAACAAAAACCGGTTAACTTTATTTTCAAAATCGGAACTGAGAAAGATCTCATGACTTTTCCACTGATTTTTCACTAATTTTTTATATAATTTATAACCCTAAAGAAATTCAATTTTCGATTCAAATCAAATCAAACCAAAATAACTTTATTCGAATCGCCAAATTTTTAAAGTAATTTTTAAAATCGAATATACCCCTCATTACTGAATGTAGATTCTGCATAGAAGAATCAGCAAGAAACTCCGCAGTTACTTTTTTGAAAATAATATATAAACTGTGTTTTAGTACAAAATTATATAATATACTAGCTGACCTGGCGAACTTCGTACCGCCTTTTTTTTCTTAAATATAATAATTACATATACCAAAATAAAATAGCCTATCTTTCAAGTTGGATCAAACTGCACACGGTGTGCAAATTTGATTAAAATCGGTTAAATGGTTTAGGAGTCCATTGAGGACAAACATTGTGACACGAGATTTATATATATTAAGATTTCGTTACTCATTGTCACAATTAGTGTTTATCTTGAGATATACCTACCTATTGAGATATACTTATTACAACAACTTCAAAACAAATGTACTAGATCGTTCAATAAGTCCCGAGACTAACGGAAATGGCGCATATATTAAAAACTCTTTTGATTTTTAAAAAGTACTGGCTATCAATACAAGAATATGTGTCAAATTTTTAAAAATGGAACAATAAAATTATTGATTTTGAAACATTTAAGTGACGCTACGGTTGTAATTTCGATACAATGGAAAAAAACGAGTTTCGCGTGTTGATAAAACATTGTTTTTTAATGGGAAAAAATACCGTTGAAGCACAGCAATGGCTTATAAAATGTTATGCAGGATCAGCTCCCTCTAAAGCAACCATTTGTCGGTGGTATGCCGACTTCAAACGCGGTCGCATGGACACCAATGATGGGGAACGCTCAGGTCGTCCAAAATGAAGCAGTGACTCAACAAAATATTAACCAAGTCCTCAAAATCGTATCGGAAGATCGGAAGGTAAAAGTGCGAGAGATAGCCGAGATAGTGAAGATTTCAGCTGGTAGTGTTTTCACTATTTTACATAAAAATTTGGCCATGAAAAAGCTTTTTTCTAAGTGGGTGCCGCGTTTGCTTACAACTGATCAAAAGGAACAACGTATCAATGATTCAGAGCGATGTTTAGCGCTGATGAATCATAATAAAAAGGATTTTTTACGTCGGTATGTAACAAATATTTTGGGATGCGCATGGAACACTTTTCATCGACTACCTTGAAAATGGGCAAAATATAAATAGTGACTATTACATGTGCTTATTGGAGCGATTGAAGTACGAAATTGCGGATAAACGGCCTCACATGAACAAAAAGAAAGTGGTGTTTCACCAGGACAACGCGCCTTGTCACAAGTCCGTGAGAACGATGGCCAAAATTAACGAATTGGGCTTCGAATTGCTTCCTCATCCCCCTTATTCGCCAGACTTGGCCCCCAGCGATTACTGGCTGTTTGCAGACCTCAAAAAAATGCTTCAGGGTAAGAAATTTGACTCAAATAGTGAAGTTATCGCAGCAACGGAGGCTTATTTTGAAGCCAAAGACAAATCGTTCTACACACATGGGATAGAAAAGTTAGAAAAGCGTTGGAGGGACTGTATCGCTCTTGGAGGAGACTATGTTGATGAATAAAAATTAATTTTATAAAAAAGACCTTTTTTTAGTACTTAGTCTCGGGACTTATTGAACCACGTGTTATTTATTGTTATTTAATATCAACCAAAATCAAAATGTCTTATTGTAAACATGTTAATTTTCAGATTGTTATTATTCCTGCTGATAGGCTTACCGAGTTTATTTATTGCTATTGCGATGGGTTTCTCCACGATCCGTCCGCCGGCGGACAACGAAGTGGCGTTGAAGTTGTCCAGAGACACGTATGAAGGATCCACTCAGTTCTTAATGTAAGTAGAATAATTGCTGTATAATATGTGTATGTTAACAGTTCTTATGAAGGTCGATTTACATCAGACGAGCGAATGCTCATTCTATCCCCACTATAGCAAATTCTTAACAAATTCTTTTAGTGTAAACAGGCGTAGAGCATTCTTTCGTTGTTATATATGAAAACGAGTGTTCGTTTACACATAAAAATCAAGAAAGAATGCTCTTGTTCTAGCTCTTTGTTCGTTTGGTCTAAATCCACCATAATATTATTAAATTCAATAATATTTATCTCTATCGCCTAAAACACCGACTGTTTGTGGGTTCGAATCCCGCTCGGGATGGATATATGTATAAATATTCCTTTCCGGTTTTGATGTCTATCCTTTTGGGTCTCCAGATCGTGCCTCGGAGAGCACGTTAAGCCGTCGGTCCCGGTTGTTATCATGTACACCTGATAGCGATCGTTACTCATAGTAGGGAACAGCAGCTTGGTGGATTAAGCCCCAATCCTTCTCCTAAATGGAGAAAGAGGGGGAGAAGGTCTATGCCCAGCAGTGGGATGATACAGGCTAAATGCATGAATGCGATAATCTTTATGCTCCAAATTCAAAATTAGTATAGATATGTATTGCAATGATATTTAACATGACCATTTCTACAAAACATCGTTGCTTAGCAACAATCAAACCTTAGTTTTTTATATTAATTTTGCCTTTTTAATTTATTTTCAGACCGCAACCATCAGTATATTCTAAAACTATTGACCCAAGTCTTGCTCGGCACGTCATGAAAGCGTTACAGCAAGACAGAATGTCTAGAAATTGGACGAGTAAAGTAAGTTTAGCGAAATTCACCCATTTGACAAGTGTATTAAATAATTTGATCTAATTGATTTTAATTTTAATAATTTTCAAACTAAGTAAATACATACGGGGACTTGAATCTCGCGACAAGATTTTTTTATCTTATAAATTGTGTAATGACTTTATACGTTAGTACTATGGTAGTAAGACTATAGGAAAAGATTATTATATTCTTTTTAGTGCATTTAAAATAAAAGATTGTTTTTTAATATGTTTCCTGTAGACAACAAACTACTAATGTATTTTAGTCGTGTGTTTATAAAAATTACTAGAATCACTTCGAAGTGGTCAGGGATGAGCCATACTTTAGTATAGTTTTAAAACTGAGGCTACAACCGATTCGGAATGTAGATTCTGCAGAGAAGAATCGACAAGAAACTCCGCAGTTACAATTTTTTTTTTTTAGTGCAACGTGCAATCAGTCTTTATTGACTATGAGCAGATGGGTTGCGTGAACGTTGTCGGTGAGGTGTATTCTCCATTAGGAATAACGCCTATATTGCTATATTGGCTCATATGCTGCCCAGTTCCAATGTTCGGCGTCGCCTTAGGCGAGTGATGCAGTCTGGCAAAGTAAGCTGCTGAGCCAGCAAGTTAGGGTGATTTTTCCAATCTAACCCTGTACCTTCTGGCATGTGCTACTATTTCCTCCTTAACTGTGGGCATGTTCAGATGTTCGTGGACCTCAAGAGTTTCTTATGAACCAGGGGGCGTTACTTATTTGTTTCAAAATGTTGTTCTGGGTTCTTTGAATTTTTGTTATATTTGAGGCACATGTAGCACCCCATAGTTGGAAGCCATAGGTCCAAACTGGTTTTATGCTGGATTTGTAGACAAGCAGTTTATTGTCTATTGACAGTTTAGAGTTTTTGCCTATTTCTTTTGGCTTCGATGTGGTTTTTCCTTGTCAATCGACGATCTAGGTGCAGGCCCAGGTATTTGACCTTGTTGCTCTGGGGTAGTTCTCTACCACCCAGTCTTACTGGAGGGCAGGTTCCATTCCGTAATGTGAATGTGACCTGGGCGAACTTGTTAGCACTTGCTACGATTCTCCACTTATCTAGCCATATGTTGATTGCGCGCTGTTACTATTATGAAAATAATATACGTTGATTTTATATTTATAATAATTTTGTTCAGGACTCGCCGACGTGTAAGTGCGTGGACTCGGTCCAACATTGTGAATACAATGAAGACACAGAATGGGACCGACCGGAGCTGATGGTGCTACCAGATGTGAACACTCTCAATAGCTGGCTCATTGATTCACAAGAACTTTATATTGAAAAAAGGTAAGAGGTTATATTGTACTGTACAATAACAGAATAGTCGAAGAAAAAAGTCAGTATACTTTTAAGTATAGGTTAGTTCAATTATATTCTTCTCGTTAACAGAAGACGATCTTGTCTACACTGTTAAAAATATTTTAGAAATCACAATCGTTTTTTAAAATTACAAACCAATGTACCAATGCAGAATTTTAATACAATTCCAGTAATTTTTCAAAAGATTTCCGTGGAGAGGAACACTCAATCAATCAAGATTTCTGTAATTTTAGTAATCTCAATTGAACTCAGTTGTACGGTATAATTACAAAGATGTATAGGACTAATATTTTGTAAAATTACAACATCATTAAAACTACAAAACTGCTTTGCAAATTTACTTCCTACGCTTTTGCTGTAAAATTACCATAGAAGTTTTTAACAGTGTAACAGTGGGAGAAAAGTTCGCTTCAGCCTGTAATATCCCACTGCTGGGCATAGGCCTCTTTCCCCACGTAGGAGAAGGATCAGAGCTTAATCAACCACGCTGCTCCGATGTGGTTGGTGGGTGGGACAATAGTAGGCAGTTATAGTATAGTTCTGTTGTATTCCCGTCAATATCATACTTGAGAGAGGATAAAATATGGAACCTCTTCCTCAAAATCTGGAGCAGCCAGGCTGAGGATGAAAATATCTAAATCTCACAGAAGATCATATTCCAATAATACTTTTCTCAAGTAACGCAATGCTTCTGTGATGAGTAAGGTAGCCAGAGTTGTAGGCGACGCACTGTGGCATTAATGGTCGTAGCGTTCTGGACTTCTGGGATTCATAAAACACCGCTTACCATCAGGCGGACCATATGCTTGTTTTATCCTTAATATTGTACCAAAATCTCTTCAAATATCGTATTCATATTTCAATCATATTCGTCAAAAGATACGGAGGCTTCACATCAGTGATTAAGAACAACATCACCTACTTTGTGGCCTGGTACAACAACAAGGGTCACCACGCGCTACCGTCCTTCATCAATCAAGTCAATTCGGCGGTGCTGAAGGTGGTCTCCGGCAACCAGGCAGCCAACATCACCGTGTACTCGCATCCTCTCAAGATATCTAAGGAACCGCTGAATAAGGATACTGTGTAAGAAAAATATAGTTACATAATATTTTGTAATTAGTTTTGTTTTTTTGTTGTAAGTTACATTATTACACGCTTTTTATTAGCTTCACCTGTATGTTTGTTAATATGTTTGTAAGTTTGTAACCGACTCTTTTGGACTTCATTTTGACACACTAATTTGATAAAATTATTCAATTATCCTAACGGCTTGACATAATAATCAAGGTTTTTGCACGCGTCACACGCTTAAGCGTGTGGGTGTGCTTTACTATCGAAAGACGGCTCTGTGTCCATTTTCCAAGATAAAAGCGTTCTTATACGTTAAGTTAGGCACTGAATTTAAAAAAAAAGGTTGTTTCGGAAACTAGACATGTTAATCTATAAAGTCAGCGTATTTTCTTTTCATTTTGTTTAATATTTATAACAAAAAAAAACGTAATTAAAAAGTGATATGTCAGCTGTCCGTTGGTCTGTGCCCTTTTGTTGTCTTCACGTTTTAGAAAAATATAAACAATTAATTGTAATAATTTCTTTTGAATAATACTTCATTCACTCTAAGGATGAACTGTATATCTTTTTATGATTGAACTCTTAACCGTTTTAAAGATATTAACGAAATTCGAAAGATTTTCTGGGTTTCTTTCATAAATATTTTTTCTTTTTTAAACCCCGGCGCAAAACGAGGGGTGGTATAAGTTTAACGTGTCTGTGTATCTGTGTAACTGTCTGTGGTACTTTTTTCTAGTTGATGAGGGGATCTGACTACCTTCCTTATGTCCTATCGATTCGAAATTTGGTACCGTGTTACTTTAATGATATTGAAAGTATATGGTAGGGTAACCATGACCTGATCAGCGTTTGAAGATCATCAGCTCTTTAATAGTTGATGAGGGAATCTAATTACCTTCCATATGTCCTATCGATTCGAAATTTGGTACCGTATTACTTCAATGATATTGAAAGTGTATGGTAAGGTATCGTATTATGTATAGTAAGGCATCCGCCAACCAGCATTGGAGCAGCGTGGTGGATTAAGCCCTTTAATATATATAACAAAAAAATGTAATCAAATAATATATCTACAGCTGTCCGTTGGTACCTATGTGCACTTTTAGTTGTCTTCTCGTTTTAGAAAAATATAAACAATTTTAGCGAAATGTATAAGCTATTGAACGATCGGATAAATAATAAGATGTTATCTATCTTCGCTGACTCTTTATTGAAGAATAATAATGATAGAAAAACAATATTCAAGTAGCAAAATATAAAAAAGTAGCAAAATACAAAATATAATTATAAGATAATAGAAAAACAATATATTCAAGTAGCAAAATATAAAATATAATTATAAGATAACGTGCTACGGGTACGTACATAATTTTACTTACTAAATTGAAAAACAAATTATCAAGAAGAATTTAAAATCAAATTCTTTGACGACTATCAAAAACACGCCACATTACTATCCTCCGAGACCGAAGGTCGATAGCAGGTTGGCGGGCCAGTGGAACCAGATGCTGCATAGCTCTCGGTGAGTTGGAACTGTCTGCGGTGATGCTTGCAAAGCCTGCGTTGCCGTTCAAGCTCGAGGTTACCAGCTTAGCGAATGACCACCAGCTTAGCAAATGAGCTCGGTTTAGCGAATGGATGAGCGGATGATAAAATATTCGCTAACTCCGCAGACTTTTTATTAATGAATTGTTATTTTGTTATAATATAAAAATGAATCAAGTAGCAAAATGTAAAATATTAACAAGAAGAGCTTAAAGTCAAATTCTTTGACAACTATCAAAAAATATTTTTATTAAAATGATAAAAAGAGGTTTTTATTATTATTTATATAAAAAGTCTATATATGTAGAGACGCCAATTAATTGTAATTATTCCTTTTGAATAATACTCCAGTCACTCTAAGGATGAACCCTTTTTCTTATTATGACTGAACTCTTAACTGTTTTAAAGATATTAACGAAATTCGAAAGATTTTTCTGAGTTTCTTTCATAAAAATTATCACCGTCTATTTTGTTTCCCTCTCTTCTCTTTCATGAATTATTTATTTTTTAAATAACTTCTGCTGCATCCAGCGACATTATTGATATTTTTGGTAGTGAAGTTAAAATTGTATCTATGTTTCGTGACGTGTCGACAGATTTTCGATAATATAAAATGCCAAAAGAAAATAAAAACTCTGCAAGAAAACGTGATCAATTACAACGTGATTATAAAAGAGAACGTCGTAAAAATTATGAGTCTTTCGAAAAATTATAAAGATGATGTTATAATTGAGCTGAATAAACCTGAAAGCTGCTGTCTTGGAAATAAACATAGTGGAATCTATTCTGCTCAAATTCCTAATAAGGATGATGTAAACCTTGCTCAAAAAAAATGTCGAATGTCTCAAGTTCGTCAAAACGATGATTTTAGACAAAGCGAACGAGAAAAAGATAGGTTAGCTAAGCAGGCTCAGCGATAATTTAGTGCCTACCTTAACATATAAGAACGATTTTATCTTGCAAAATCGACACAAAAAATAATAATATTTTATTCAATTGATTTCTCTTTTAGGCAATTATTATTAATTTCAATTCGTAACACAGTGAGCGTGTGAGGCGTGCACTTTTGGATTTTCCAAATTATTCTCGCTATCCTTTGGACTTTTCTAACGTTTAGATTCTCTACTTTTAGTTTGGTTAATTTATAAAAGCGTGTTTTTAAGTTTTTTTTTAACTAAGTATTATTTTTCAAAACACAATGAAGTACCTCTTTTATTTGTTTCAATAATTGTATTGTAAATATATTTTAGGAAAATATATACCTACGTCAGGGTTTAGATACTACATTTACAATTTGTTATAGAGTCTGGCTAATGAAAGTAGAAACTGAAAAAACGCGCCAAATTTAAAAAAAAATATCAGCACAGCAACCCCATCAAATATCAAATAAACGACGCGCCATCTTTTTTCTGATTTCAATTCTTCCAAATCTATACTAATATATAAAGCTGAAGAGTTTGTTTGTTTGGTTGTTTGTTTGTTTGTTTGAACGCGGTAATCTTTGGAACTACTGGGCCGATTTGAAAAATTCTTTCAGTGTTAGATGCCCATTTATCGAGGAAGGCTATAGGCTATGTATCATAACGCTAAGACCAATAGGAGCGGAGTCCACGCCGACGAAGTCGCGCGCAGAAGCTAGTCTTTAAGGTAATCGCCGAAATTCATTAAACTTTAAAACTACAAAATGTTTTCTAATTCGAATTACTGAGAAATGCCGCGGCTAAAAATAGGTCAACTTCAAGGCGCTAGTCCCGCTCCGTCCCACCCCCCTCCACCCCGCAAGTGGTAATTGTTTACAATCTTTGGGATGCGCGTCCAGATTAATATAGCATTCAAACGGAACTTTAAATTAATATATTTTTTTTTTGTATGAAAGTAAAATGTAACAAATTATTTGTTACATTTTACTTTTACATAAGTCGTACAACAAATGTTGTTACTTATGATGTAAGCTATCTTGTCCTGCGAGGGTGCTGGTGTTTTAAAAGTAATCCTGTATAGTTTCTGTAGTTTATTCAATGTTACTCTCGCTTCCCTACAAAACGCATTAATCTTTCGCCTTTTACTAGAGATTTCCGTGGAGGAGAACACTCAATCAATCAAGATTTTTGTAATATTAGTAATCTTAATTAAGATTTAAGTTAATTGTACGGTATAATTACAAAACAGCTGGGTAAATTTCAAAAAACATTTTGTGTAAATATTTTGAAGAGATTTAAGTGTACGGTATAATTACAAAACAGCTGAGTAAATTTCAAAAAATATTTTGTGATTTTAACAAACAAAGAAACTTAAAAATATTTTTTTATTACAAAGCTTAACTTGCCGAGCTATTTTGGTTATTTTAAATTATTGATGTATGTTGATTGAGATGCTTTTGGTTTTGCAGACGTCTATAAGCTACGGTAATTGCTTACTATCAGGTGAGCCGTACGC
This sequence comes from Melitaea athalia, assembly GCA_905220545.2. NCBI lineage: Eukaryota > Metazoa > Arthropoda > Insecta > Lepidoptera > Nymphalidae > Melitaea > Melitaea athalia. Next base: position 19,413,407 of record HG992189.1, on the reverse strand, counting down.
TTGTTTGCCGATTTAGTTATATATATAAAAAAAAAAAAATTACGCAATTATAGGATTAAATTGAGGCTTTGCACTGGTTTTAGTAATGGTCATCAACACGTACCTACTTACTTTATTATGATGAATAACACTTATTTAGACCACACGATTGAAGTAAAACTTATTTAGCTTCATTTAACTTATATCTCCCTCTGATACGGCCCTAGCCAGTCCAGCAGAGCCTCAGAGATCGGGGCCCATCAGCGACCTCCCGGCGGACTGCCTAGGGTCGGGTACGAAATTACCTATGGGCGATACTAATCGCGCTGCGCGAGGTTGTTATTCTATTATAGTCTAGAACTTACCTTCAGAGGGGAGCTCGGGGCGATCCGGTTCAAAGACAGTCAGGGTAGGTGTGTGTGTAGGTAGTTGGGTAGTGTAGTGGCGTAAGTGTGTAAGCTGTGGCCTGAATGTCCTTGAGAGGTGATGATCCCGCGTGACCCACGCGTGGCCCACGCGCGCTAGTGAGCGCGCGGCCTTAGGTCAGCAATAAGCGAGCGAACGCGCCGCAAGTCGGCAGCAAACGAGTTTCTGCGTTCACTTCACAAACATTCACCGTCACTGAATTAATAATATTGTCTATTCACGATCAGAGCAAAATAGCCGTGAATGTTCAGAAGAGATTACGCTGCCACGCATACAGACTTTATACGCACGAGAAACCCGGGTTCAGCTCACGGGTATGCAGCACAGAAAGTTTAATCACGGTTCTATTGTTCACAGATCAGTTTCAAATTAATTCTCACAAAGTTTGTTCGAAACGAAATAATTACAGCTACTTTCAATCAGTTAGTACAGTCTTAGCCGTAATCGCGATTAACTAATATTAATTCGCACAAGTAACGTTAAGTACAAAGTCAATATCACACTCACATTTAATAGCAATTTTAATATATACACTTTCAATATTACGACAGTTAAATTCAGGCGATCGAATATTCGTTACTTCAATTACCCATACAATCAAAATGGCCGTCCGTAATCACTGTAAATTACAACAGTTCACAAGCGTTTAACTATCAACACAAAATATGCACTCAAATATACTCGATAGTTTACAAAAGTTGAGAGACAGAAATCCTTATTCGCAATCAGCTATCGTATAATCCGTCCCGACCCACGTGGGAACGCAAACACTAGGTCAAACCAAACAGAGGGACTTTAACACAAACAATTTTATACGAGCGCGTCAACAGACTTCAAATTATAACTCGTTTTACGAACAGAATATGCAGAAATTGTTAGAAAGAATTAAGTCGCGTCTAATCAGCCCGGTCGCATATTCACATGCAATACAGTAAGGCCAACAAACAGTGGGGCTTTTGCCACGATGATACGGCACGCGACGATTCACGGAAAGCGACAGAGAGCGACTAACTACAGGTTAAAACAAGGGCGCGCCGTTGACGCGCGGGCGCTGACACAACGCCAAGCCGCGATTGCCGCGAAATTCAAACCATCGCCTGATCCCGCTGAACGCGAAATTAATTCTTACCGCCAGCGCCGTACGGGTGAATTCGGCGTGAACACCCTCTTAACTTCCGTTCGCTTTGGCCGATCACTCTTTTCGTAACGCTCTCGTCACGAATTCACCGGCTCACTCTCCAAGTCGAGTGTGCGTGAAGAAGTTTAACTTTTTACAATATAATAGTGAGAATGTGTATCTGTCCAGCTACCAGCACATCGCGGACGCGGGCATCTCGGGCATGCTGCTGATCGCGTACTCGCTGGCGGGCGCGGGCGGCGCGCTGTACGCCGTGCGCGCGCGCCGCGACCGCCGCGCCGCGCTGCTGCGGCTCTGCGCGGCGCACCCGCTGCTGCGCTGTGCGGCCGCCGCGCTGTGGGACGTGGGGGTGAGTGACATGTGACATGTGACATGTGCATCTCGGGCATGCTGCTGATCGCGTACTCGCTGGCGGGCGCGGGCGGCGCGCTGTACGCCGTGCGCGCGCGCCGCGACCGCCGCGCCGCGCTGCTGCGGCTCTGCGCGGCGCACCCGCTGCTGCGCTGTGCGGCCGCCGCGCTGTGGGACGTGGGGGTGAGTGACATGTGACATGTGACATGTGCATCTCGGGCATGCTGCTGATCGCGTACTCGCTGGCGGGCGCGGGCGGCGCGCTGTACGCCGTGCGCGCGCGCCGCGACCGCCGCGCCGCGCTGCTGCGGCTCTGCGCGGCGCACCCGCTGCTGCGCTGTGCGGCCGCGCTGTGGGACGTGGGGGTGAGTGACATGTGACATGTGACATGTGCATCTCGGGCATGCTGCTGATCGCGTACTCGCTGGCGGGCGCGGGCGGCGCGCTGTACGCCGTGCGCGCGCGCCGCGACCGCCGCGCCGCGCTGCTGCGGCTCTGCGCGGCGCACCCGCTGCTGCGCTGTGCGGCCGCCGCGCTGTGGGACGTGGGGGTGAGTGACATGTGACATGTGACATGTGCATCTCGGGCATGCTGCTGATCGCGTACTCGCTGGCGGGCGCGGGCGGCGCGCTGTACGCCGTGCGCGCGCGCCGCGACCGCCGCGCCGCGCTGCTGCGGCTCTGCGCGGCGCACCCGCTGCTGCGCTGTGCGGC